>CM060111.1:45273058-45295558 GCA_030522415.1 Channallabes apus
AAATGAAGGTTTACGTTATTAAGGGAGAAAAAAAACTCAAAATCTACATGGCCCTGTGTGAAAAAGTGATTGCCCCCCTTGTTAAAAAATAACTTAACTGTGGTTTATCACACCTGAGTTCAATTTCTGTAGTCACCCCCAGGCCTGATTACTGCCACACCTGTTTCAATCAAGAAATCACTTAAATAGGAGCTACCTGACACAGAGAAGTAGACCAAAAGCACCTCAAAAGCTAGACATCATGCCAAGATCCAAAGAAATTCAGGAACAAATGAGAACAAAAGTAATTGAGATCTATCAGTCTGGTAAAGGTTATAAAGCCATTTCTAAAGCTTTGGGACTCCAGCGAACCACAGTGAGAGCCATTATCCACAAATGGCAAAAACATGGAACAGTGGTGAACCTTCCCAGGAGTGGCCGGCCGACCAAAATTACCCCAAGAGCGCAGAGACGACTCATCCGAGAGGCCACAAAAGACCCCAGGACAACATCTAAAGAACTGCAGGCCTCACTTGCCTCAATTAAGGTCAGTGTTCACGACTCCACCATAAGAAAGAGACTGGGCAACAACGGCCTGCATGGCAGATTTCCAAGGCGCAAACCACTTTTAAGCAAAAAGAACATTAAGGCTCGTCTCAATTTTGCTAAAAAACACCTCAATGATTGCCAAGACTTTTGGGAAAATACCTTGTGGACCGACGAGACAAAAGTTAAACTTTTTGGAAGGTGCGTGTCCCGTTACATCTGACGTAAAAGTAACACAGCATTTCAGAAAAAGAACATCATACCAACAGTAAAATATGGTGGTGGTAGTGTGATGGTCTGGGGTTGTTTTACTGCTTCAGGACCTGGAAGGCTTGCTGTGATAGATGGAACCATGAATTCTACTGTCTACCAAAAAATCCTGAAGGAGAATGTCCGGCCATCTGTTCGTCAACTCAAGCTGAAGCGATCTTGGGTGCTGCAGCAGGACAATGACCCAAAACACACCAGCAAATCCACCTCTGAATGGCTGAAGAAAAACAAAATGAAGACTTTGGAGTGGCCTAGTCAAAGTCCTGACCTGAATCCTATTGAGATGTTGTGGCATGACCTTAAAAAGGCGGTTCATGCTAGAAAACCCTCAAATAAAGTTGAATTACAACAATTCTGCAAAGATGAGTGGGCCAAAATTCCTCCAGAGCGCTGTAAAAGACTCGTTGCAAGTTATCGCAAACGCTTGATTGCAGTTATTGCTGCTAAGGGTGGCCCAACCAGTTATTAGGTTCAGGGGGCAATTACTTTTTCACACAGGGTCATGTAGGTTTGGATTTTATTTCTCTCTAAATAATAAAACCCCTCATTTAAAAACTGCATTTTGTGTTTACTTGTGTTATCTTTGACGAATAGTTAAATGTGTTTGATGATCAGAAACATTTTGTGTGACAAACATGCAAAAGAATAAGAAATCAGGAGGGGGGCAAATAGTTTTTCACACCACTGTATATAATGTATTAGTTTCTTGAGAACAATAAATTATAATCTCCGTCTTTCTCTTTAAACATCTGAATGATGGAGTGACATGAAGCAGAGAGAGAGAGAGAGAGAGAGACGGGGTTCTGGTCCTGACTCTCGGGTCTCTGTATGACGTGTGAGATTTGGTGTCCTGGCTCTTGAAGATGATGATTTGTGCGATAAGTCATTTGCACAAATTAATTGTATGCACAGATTAATTATTAATAAACATTAATTATATATTATAGAGTTTTAAATGTTTAAAAAAATCTTGATGTAGCTATATATATATATATATATATATATATTATTAAATATAATATTTTATTACATTTAGATTGCAATAAAGAATTAGTTTTTAATTTAATAAAAATGCATTTTGTGACATTTATTGGGATACAGTGATGTTATCAAGTCAGTGGGGTTATTTATTAAAATAATAAACATCCCAGTCAATCTCCAACAACAAAAAATTATTCTAGGAAAAGTTTTATTTTAATAAATAAATACGTTTTATTAATAAAATCATTATTGTCTAGCCTTTAAACTCACAAATTAATTTTGGGAGGCAAATAATAATTGGAACAATATTGTCCTTTTTTATGTTTATTTTTGTTATAGAGTCTCATTAGACGAAATGATTATAAAATAAGTGTCAAGATGGACTAACCTGAGGTGACCAGAAGACGTAGCTTTAGCGGTTAGCCCAATGTAGCGTGGAGGATAAACCCAAACGCGGAAAGAAGCGAGTAGGCAGGATAGCCACGCGATTTAGTCTAAGGACTCTCACAAAAACGGAGTAAGGGAAAAACACAAATTTAACCCGCGTCCTGTAGATACACACACAATAGCAAAAGACAAACGGAACCAACATGTGAGTACTCACGGTTTGCTGAAACGACAACTGGAGCTGACAACGGGGGCGAACTCAATGACTGAGCGGTAAGCCATCGTTTGTTTACCTCTTTTATACTTCCTGGTTTTGCGCCCGTCTTACTTCCGGGTCCTAGTGCCGGGCGCAGATTGAGTGTGTATGACAGTACCCCCCTGTCCAGGACTGGCTCCTGACCGTCCTGGGGTGGAGGATACCCTGTGACGGTAGTCCCGAATTAGCTGAGGGTCGAGAATGAACCGGGCCGGGATCCAAGATCGCTCCTCGGGGCCATAGCCCTCCCAGTCCACCAGGTATTGCGTACCTTTGCCCAGAGGGCGCGAGTCAAGGATTCGGCGCACGGTGTAGGCGGGGCCGCCGTCGATGATCCGGGGAGGAGGAGCTGGGGGGGTGGGTGTAATCATGGGTGAGGTGATGAAGGGCTTGAACTGGGATAGGTGAAATACTGGGTGAATCCGGAGCGCCGCAGGCAGCTGGAGCCGGTGGGTGACAGGGTTAATTCTGTGGGTGATATGGTATGGTCCGATGAATCTGGGGGAAAGCTTCTTTGACTCGGTGTGGAGGTGGAGGTTCTTTGTGGAAAGCCATACCTTGTCACCTACGTGGTATAGTCGTCCCGGAGGATGTCGGCGGCGATGTTGGTGGGTGTAGCGGGCATTGGCACGTTGTATGGCCTGGTTGGTCGTAATCCAGAGCCGCCGACATCTGCGGACCAACTGTTGGGCCGACGGTACATCAACCTCCGGCTCTGGGTGGTTGAACACGGAGGGTTGGAAACCGTGGCATACCTCAAATGGGCTTAGGTTGGTGGCAGAGGAGATGTGGAGGTTGTGTGATAGTTCCGCCCAGATGAGGTAGCGTGCCCAGGAGCGCAGGCGGTCCGCTACGAAACATCTCAGGTAGCGCTCCAGTTGTTGGTTGGTCCGCTCCGTCTGACTGTTAGTCTGTGGGTGGTATCCGGAGGACAGACTGCAGGTGGAGTCGATCAGATGGCAGAAGGCCTTCCAGAACCGGGCTGTGAACTGGGGCCCTCTGTCCGAGACGATATCCTTGGGGAACCCATGCAGACGGACTACGTGCTCTAAAATCAGCTCTGCTGTTTCCTTTGCTGACGGGAGTCCGGCGAGAGCCACCAGGTGCACGGTCTTAGAGAACCGATCCACGATCGTGAGGATGGTGTCTTTTCCTTCGGAGGCCGGCAGGCCCGTGATGAAGTCAACGGCAATGTGCGTCCAGGGCCGTCGAGGGACTGGGAGTGGTTGCAGTTCTCCTGGAGATGGTTGGTTGGTGTTTTTTGCCCTGGCGCACACTGGGCATACCTGAACGAACTCTTGGCCGTCCCTCGTCATGGACGGCCACCAGAAGTCTCGCTGGAGGAATTGGAGGGACCGTCGGGTGCCTGGATGGCCTGAAATTGGGGAGGAGTGTCCCCAGTGGAGAACCTCTGGTCTCATCCCCTCGGGCACGAAGAGTCGTCCAGGTGGCACACCTGCCGGTTCGGTCTCTGTACCTCGTGCCTGGCGCACTCTCGTTTCCAGGTCCAGTTGCAGGGGGGCGATGATCTTGGAAGAGGGGAGGACAGGCGCGGGTTCCGCCCGGGGGAGGTCCACCTCTAGTTGTCGGGAGAGGGCGTCCGCTTTGGTGTTCTTGGACCCCGGGCGGTATGAGAGGTGAAAGTTATAGTTCTCGAAGAATAATGCCCACCGCGCCTGTCGTGGGTTTAGCTGTTTGATGGTTCTGATGGTGATTAGATTTTGATGGTCCGTCCAGACTATGAATGGCTCACTGACGCCCTGTAGCCAGTGACGCCACTCCTCCAGAGCCCACTTTATGGCCAGCAGTTCGCGGTCCCCTACCCCGTATCGCTGCTGAGTGGAGTCAAATTTTCTGGAGAAAAAACCACATGGGTGTAGTTTTTGGTCTGGACCTTGCTGTGAGAGGATAGCTCCAGCGCCTACATCTGAAGCATCCACCTCTACAACGAATGGTTTATTGGCATCTGGGTGGTGGAGAATCGGTGCAGTGGTGAAGCGGTGACAAAGTGATCGGAAAGCTGAGACAGCTGCCGGGTTGAGGTGAAAAGGGAGAGAGGAGGGACGGGTCAGAGCGGTTAGGGGGGCGGCAACTGTAATGTAGTCCCGGATAAAGCGACGATAGAAGTTCGCAAACCCGAGAAACCATTTAAGCTGCTTGAGGGTCTTGGGTAGGGGCCAATGACGCACAACCTCTAGCTTCTGCGGGTCCATGGCCACACCCTGGGGCGAGATGACAAAACCCAGGAACGTGGTGGAGCGCTCGTGAAAAGCGCACTTTTCCAACTTACAGTACAGTTGGTGGGCGAGTAATCTCTTTAGAACCGCCCTGACGTGCTGGGTGTGTTCTTCCATGGTGCGTGAATAAATTAGAATGTCGTCCAGGTAAGCGAATGCCCACCGACCGAGCATGTCCCGAAGGACGTCATTGATGAAGTGTTGGAATGCGGCGGGGGCATTGCACAGTCCGAATGGGATGACGAGGGTTTCATAATGTCCGGTGGGGGTGATGAACGCCGTCTTCCACTCATCGCCCTCTCTGATGCGCACCAAGTTGTAGGCGCTCCGGAGGTCCAACTTCGTAAAGACGGTGGCGCCAGAGAGGGCGTCCAGGGCTGAGTTGGTAAGAGGCAGAGGATGTCGGTTTTTGATGGTGAGATTGTTGAGCCCCCGATAGTCGACACAAGGGCGAAGTTCACTGCCTCTCTTCTTCACGAAGAAGAACCCCGCGGCGGCAGGTGAGGAGGAGGGCCTGATGGTGCCTTGGCGCAGGGCGTTGTTTACATATTCCTCCATCACCTGGGTCTCGGTGGGTGTGAGTGAGTAGAGGTGGCCGCGGGGGGGGGGCCATACCGGGATGGAGGTCTATGGCGAGGTCGTATGGGCGATGAGGAGGAAGATGGGTGGCTCGTCGTCTGCAGAAAACCTCCGCTAGGTCTCGATACGGCTCGGGGATGGAGTTGGTGTCGACGTCGGGGGCCTTGGACTCCCTAGAGCACGTCCCAGCCGCTGCCCGTAGGCATAGTTTGTTGCAGGTCGCGCCCCACTGGAGGATCCGGTTCTGGGTCCAGGAGATTAGGGGGTCATGCTGGAGCAGCCAGGGATGACCAAGGATGATGGGTGGTGACGAGATGGAGGTGACGAAAAATTTTAACTGTTCATGGTGTTGGTTGATGGAGACGGTGATGGGTTCGGTTCGGGTGCTGATTGGGCTGGTGGAGAGGGGGCGACTGTCGACAGATGTGATGCGAACGGGCTGGGATAACGCCTCGAGTTTTACCCCCAGGGTTTTTGCATATGCGGAGTCAATGAAGTTACCTGCTGCCCCGGAGTCGATGAATGCAGCACTTCGGACTCGTTTGTGGCCAACCTGGAGGTGTACCTGAACCATGAGACGGGAGGAGTTGGTGGTGATGGCGGAGAGACGAAGGTGACCCGGCGAGTATCTCTCTCCTCTCACCGGGCCTGGGCGTTTCCCGGTCTGAGAGGACAGGTTGCCCTGTGATGTGTGGCTTACCCGCAATAGGCACAGAGCCCTTCACGGAAGCGTCTCTCCCGTTCTGCAGCGGTCAAGGAGGCGCGTCCTAGTTGCATGGGTTCCCCGGCTCCTGTGTCAACCACGGCAGGAGGTGGAGAACCGACATATCCAGGGGTGGAGTAGGTGACGGGGTCTGCGGGTCGTGGAGTGGTGACGGTGAAGGCGGGTGCGGGTCGTGGAGTGGTGACAGTGAAGGTGGGTGCGGGTGGCAGGGTGCGAGGGGCTGGCCTCGGGCGAGAGAGAAGGCGCTGGTCGATCCGGAGAGCGAGTTGGATCAGGCCCTCCAGGGTTGCAGGAAGCTCTTGCCCGGCTAGTTCGTCCTTTATTCGCGAAGCCAGGACCTCGTAGTAGGACGTCCGGAGCGCCGCATCGCCCCACGTGGTCTGAACGGCGAGGGTGCGAAACTCCGCTGTGTAGCGGCTCACGGGCAATCCTCCCTGCCTCAGGTGATAGAGTCTGGTGTCGGTCTCCACCTCGCCCGCTGGGTGTTCGAAGGTGAGTCTGAGTTGGTGGGTGAACTCATTGTATGAGTGGGCGGTGTCCGTATCTGCTTGTAGAACTGCCGTGGCCCACTCAGCTGCCTGCCCTTTTAGCAACGAGACGAGAAGAGCAATGCGAAGGCGATCGGTGGAGTACTTGGTGGCATTAAACTCAAACACCAGATCGAGAGCTGTCAAAAATACACTGCACTTCCCATCCGTGCCGTTCCACTTCTCTGGTAGAGAAAGAAAAACATCAGAAGGGGGGGGAGAGGGGGGATGATGCGGCGCCGCGGCCTCCGCGGCGTGCGATCGAGCAGTGATGCCATCAACAGCTGCGCGGAGATCCGTATTCTCCCGCCGGAGCTCAGCCACCTCGCGGCGGAGAGAAGCGAGATCCCCGGTTAGCTGATTGATGAGCGCGGCATGCTGATCTACAACGTCGCAGAGACTCGCATAATCCGCTGGGTTTACCGCGGAGGGCTCAGTCATTCTGTCAAGATGGACTAACCTGAGGTGACCAGAAGCTGTAGCTTTAGCGATTAGCCCAATGTAGCGTGGAGGATAAACCCAAACGCGGAAAGAAGCGAGTAGGCAGGATAACCACGCGATTTAGTCTAAGGACTCTCACAAAAACGGAGTAAGGGAAAAACACAAATTTAACCCGCGTCCTGTAGATACACACACAATAGCAAAAGACAAACGGAACAAACATGTGAGTACTCACGGTTTGCTGAAACGACAACTGGAGCTGACATGGGCCAAACTCAATGACTGAGCGGTAAGCCATCGTTTGTTTACCTCTTTTATACTTCCTGGTTTTGCGCCCGTCTTACTTCCGGGTCCTAGTGCCGGGCGCAGATTGAGTGTGTATGACAATAAGCACTAAATGAGTCTTTAGATAAAAGAAGGCAGAGAAGCATGCAATAACTGTTACCATGACGACTAGGAGCGAGCGATACAAGATACCATTACAACATATCATTACATCGTTATATATAAATCACTCATCAGAGCTCCTCAGCTAACCTCAATATGAGAGAATTGTAATGTAATATAATGGCAATCATTCTGCCTTTAACTTTACTACTGATTCATCTGATTCATTGCTTTTGAGTCACTGATTCATCTAGAAATGATTTGGTTCTTCATTTTGGTCCAGGTCAAGTCAAGTAGGCTTTTATTGTCATTGCAGCCATATACGGTTCAGTACACAGTGAAACCAAACAACGTTCCTCCAGGACCAGGGTGCTGCATACAACATCAAAAAAGAACTGGCTAAGAACTATCCAAAAGGACCAAAAGGCAATATAGTGTAAAGTGCACTTGTGCTTATGTGCAAACAGAAACATTGCAGTTCTACATTAATTACACAATCCATTTGTCGTGGTGGATCCAGAACAGAAGCAGAAATAACCACATGTCTATTTTTGCTCCACAGTTCTGACCCGGCTGGTTTCGGACCTTCAGGCGTTCCTCCTGGTTCTGGACGGTGAGAACCTCAGCTACATCGCTCAAGCTCAGAAGAAGTCCATCTCAGAGCTTCTGTCCAAACTGCAGGAGCACAAAGACACGCCGGGTGAGTGGGAGCGCTGATACATAGAGGTGTAATTTTGAGGATTGTTCATGAGATGTTCCTCAACATGGCAGAAAACATGGACGTTCTGTTAGTGATTGTTACTAAGCGGAACTTTAATGTCATTTGAATGATTTTTTTTTATTTAAAAGTTAAATTTTCCAGCATATTTGGGTTGGTAAGGTAAATTTTGACCTTCTACCAAGACACTGTGAAAATCTCTGTAACAAACAAACTAATAAAAGTCCACAGGTAATGTCCTGAACTGGGGCAATAAGATGATGTCATAAAACAACACCGACCGAACACATGCTCAGAGTGGAACACACACTCGCTACAACATCATTTATTCCACACTGTGTGTTTCCATATTCCATCATGAATCACATCGAAATCTTCTCTTTATCCGTACAGAAATTGTTTTTTATTTAATTTAATTTTTTCTATTTTTTCTCCTTTTTCTATAAATAAATCTTCACCATGGAAACAGAACTCCTCGTGCGAAACGTTGCTTTTAATAGATTCACACCAATAACGGTTTCTGGAGAGTGTGTGTGCATGTAGAGTGTGTGTGTGAAGTGTGTGAAGTGTGTGCTATGTACGGTCATGAAGAGGTCAAGCAGGACACATCTAACACTCCAAATATCCAAAGACCGTCTCTGCAGCCTCGCTGTAAAAATTCCTCTGTGGTTGTTAAAAGAAAAAAGAAAAAAGAAAAAAGAAAGAAAGAAAATCTCGGCTCTTCTGTTCCATCTGACTGTGTTTTGGAGTTTCGGATCAACTGCAGCTTCTGGAAACTTCTCAACCATAACGCTGGGTTTCAGAATTGAGCAGGATAAATAGTAAACGTTTTTATACAATAAAACGAGGACATTTACGAGGTGTAAAGACACGTAGAAGAGGACAAACTGACCTCGGCGGGAATCTAGCAGCGAAATCTTTCTTTAGGAATCAGAACAAGGAGAAGAATTGTAGACCATTAAATCACAAAAAACATAAAAAACAGCTTTACTGCTCTGTTAGCGTTGCTTTTTTTGTTTTTTTGTTGCGCAGTTTGCTACCATTTTAATCACATTCTCTACAGAAACTCCTCTAGTTTATTTATAAACTCCAATATGGCTGTTATAACCTTTTAGAGTTTCAGCGTACAGAGTGTCAGCCGTTTGTAAAATTCAACCCACAGCAGCTTGTGAACGTTTTCCATTACTGTATATCTGAGTCACAGCATCCTTTACAGTATCTCCAGTACGGCTGCCGCAATCTTTACCTCATTAGCAGCACAGTTTCTCCGCCAAGTTCCAAACTTCCAGCAGCTTTGGCTAACATTCTGCTAATATATTCGCTAACATTTTATGTACTGTATAGTTACACCTCATCATTCAGGTGTAAAATATTTTGGAGTTTTAGATCGACTGCAGCTTCTGGAAACTTCTCAACCTTAATGCTGGGTTTCAGAATTGTGCGTGTAGTTGGATATATAGTTAAAGTTTTTGTACTTTTGTAGTTTTTGGTTTATGGAGTGATGTAGAGGCTGACAAACTGTCTTATGAATCTAACAAATAAGTCTTAAATTAGAAGCATTTAGCATATTGCTAACATTTGGCGTATGTAACTGATTTACCAGAACACCCTCCATTTTTACCAGAATTCTTTCATTTTACAATCCAATATTGCTGCAGTAAATTTACCTCATTATATTGGTCTATCAGCTATTTTTAAAGTTTAAAACTCCAGCAGCCTTGTTTAAAAAATATTTAAACTGTAGCATACTTGAGTTTGTCACTGAACTACTAGACCTGCCTCTATGGGAACTCAGTCATTTTAGTTAATGTTTTGGCCATTTTGGAAAATTCTATTTGCAGTAGATTTGGCAAAATTTTTTGCTGACATTTTGTTGCCACTTTTGTGTCGTTGGGGTTTAAGTAATGCCTCCGTACGCCACACCTTCACTCATTTCTCATTTTTTCAATCCGGTATGGCTGCCATGAACTCACCATATTAGCTTAGTGCGACTACCATTTTTAACATTTGATGTTTTGCTAACATTTACGTGTTGTACTTTACACTTTGTGCACTGAGCCTCCAGAACGGCAAAATGCACAAAGTTCATGATACATTTTTTTTTATTTCAATGAGTGCAAAAACCATAACTCTTTGTACGCTTTATTTTTGATCTAATGGGAAAAATAAATCAGAGACACTACTTAACCAAAAGAAGTGGTCGATATATTACCTAACTTTATAACTAAGGAATTGCCCGATGCCTCACCTCTTGAGTTCGCGTTAGCTAACCTGAGGAGCGTGATTTGTGACAGGACTGAAATCAGTTTCTGGCTTCTCCTCTCAAACCCCAGGTTAATTCCAGAGATTTTAGCAGCAGTGTGTGAGTCAGCGCTGGCTTCCTGAAAAAAACGCTCCATGTTGAAGAAGACGTTCAGTCATTCCTGAGGCATGTCATTTGCATTCGAGTGCCAAATAAAAGCAATTGAACGTGGATTTGGCGAGCGGTCTCCGTGCCAGAGGAGAAGAGAAGCGCCTGACTCACTGCCTGGACGCCAAAGCGTGGATTAGCATCACCAAACATGGCACTGTACACATGTTTAACAACCCAGAAAATGCCTTTCGCTGAAAAACATACAGGCTATATACAGTATTTTTTAACGTCTACCGTGGATTGTTTCGAAAAACAGCCTTTTTCTTTAGAGAGATTTCTATACGCAGTGTCATAAACATAAAAATAAACTTCTATCGTAAGTACAAATTAGCATGTCATAACTAAACACAGATGAAGTTCTGAACATCTGTGGGGTTTGATATACAAATTATTTTCTTCAGTGTGTTTCGTGTGTATGTCGTTTCAGTAGTGGAGGATGCAGAGTACATGATCATGAACTGTCCCTCTGGAAGCCCGGCTAACGACCTCAGGCGGAAATCGGCTAATGATCCGGGTTCGGCTGAACATCCGCAGTTCGAGTGGCTTCGCAGCATGGTGAGTCACATGACCTCAAATTTATCTCCATTTGCTAGCAAACTAGTAAATGTAGAGAATGTACAGAAATGTACAGAAACACATGTAACGTTTCATAGACAAAATATTAAGGCTGGTAAAAACATTTTTGCTAACATTTAAGGTCCATTTGCACATTTTGCACACCACTGAACTTTGAACTTTGACTTGCACATTATTTTGCACATTGATTTGTTTATGACTGGACATGTTTTTTATATCCCAATTCCATTTCAACTCTATTTTATTTTATTATTTCTACACAATGTACATTTTTACAGCTCAAACTTTTTCTATATTTCAATATTTGTAAAATTTTTCTCTTCTTTTATACTTCACATTCTTATTTGGAAACTATTATTCAGGTAATCATTTTGAATACTAACTGGCTAACTTTCACTCGCTTAATATAAGCAGTAAAAAATTTATTTATACAATCATACTGTATGGAGCTAGCTAACTTTAAACCCTAACTTTAAACTTTAAACAAGTTAAAACCATACCAAGGTATCAGTAACGTTCACAGGTAGCACTGGTCACCCAGCTGCATAGCAAAGTAAGTAATCTCCTGAACACTTAAATCTAAAAGCACAACAAACCAATAATGACCTGTTAACAAATTATTTATAAAAATTTAAGTCAAGACATACCTAGCCAGTTAGCCAACAGACTAGCTTTACTACACTGATCAATATAATAATGACACCTTTATTTAAACATACTTTGTTAAAAACTATCAAACATTCTTCAGGCTAGTCAGTAAAGTTGATATTTATTACACTGAAAAAACTCAACAATACGATGGATAATATATCTCATGCTAATAATAATAATCAAGCTAATTGTGATACCATGCATTCTTGGGTAATTTTCGAATCTAGCCTTATAATTAACAAGCAGCTACTAATTGATCTAGTTTTACAACATATACAGAAAGTAATCACACATTATTCACTTTTCAAACACACTTTTCTGAGTTGTCACTAACTAGGTGATGAAAAGTTTGAGAAAAAAAAAATAGTTTTTGCATAGCAGCTACTCTGTGTGTAAGGTATGTGTTTAGCTAGCAGGCGTTAAATGCGATGTATAAAATGTAAATTAAATAATCTGCTAAGTGAACTTTTATAACATAGAAACAGTTGTAATGCTGTATAATGAATTAATGACAGAAATGCTGTAGAATTAGCTTGTTTATCGCACGCTGCACTAGCACTAGCACTAGCACACTCATGTTGCCTTCGTCAGCCTCACGCTTTGATGCCTTTCCCAAACAGCGCTGCGGCTAATCGGAGGCGTTTTTCAGTCACAGTCAGAAATGTTAAAAATGCGTTATTGTGGAATTTGGCTTAATGTGTCACCGTCGGGATTCGGCTCAACAATAAGCACCTTTGTCACGGAACATTCCACGCGCTCCCTACGGTGTACTTCAGCGTGGAGAAGCAAAACAAGAACGCGGTCCGCAGGACGGGAACGGAACCCGCCGTGCCAAATTCACCAGATGGAGTGCATTTATTTCTACACCTTAAACACTTCTAACGTCTCGGGCTGGTGATAAGCTTCAAGTCCGCACTCACACCTCAGTATGACTAACGTTACTGAACGAGTTTCATTTGGCCTCAGACCTGGGGTGGGGGGCGTGGCCTCTGTGTGTCAGTCACAGTGAAGGAGATGACTTACATTAGCATGTAAAGTGTACACTATGTGTAATATATAATTTGTGTGTTGTGTGGATGTTTATAGTCGGTGTTAGTGTGGGTGTGTTAGAGGACACTGTAGTGTGCAGCAGTGATGTGGTTGTGTTTTAGGGGACACTGTTTCCTGTGGTGTGATGTGGGTTTAACGGCGCTGCCACTGTAAGACTGTGATGTGTATTTTAGGGGACGCTGGGTGTGTCGGAAACGCTTCGATAGAAGGTCATTAATACAACAGATTTACCGGCTTGGGACGCGGCTACTGGGGCTTTAACGCGTATTTAAAGCAGAGAAATTTGAGTCATATTCAAAGATTAGTGTTTAAGTAAGATTTGATCAAGGAGATATTATAAGACGAGGTGGTTATTTGATTGTGTCTGTGTCTTATAAGAACACTTACTTGAGCAGGATGGTGGCATTTGAGACGGAGCCCGTGTGTATTTATGGGGACGTTTGGTTGTATGTGTGTATTTTAGGACACACTGCTTCAGTAGCAGTAATGACAGGCCAGAGTTTTGTGTGTGTGTGTGTGTGTGTGTGTGTTGAAGGCTTTACTGTATATGACTAGGACGGGTGCTGTGTTGTGGTCGGCCAATCAGAGGTTAGAAGGCGGCGGATTGGACCGGTGCTGTGTTGTGGTCGGCCGTCTTAGAGTTTCCCATCTGCAGTGTGGTTTCCATGCGGGTTCGCTCGCTCGTCTCACCCAAATCTCGGGGTGGAGGTCAGAGGTCAAACCCTGCCCCGTAACTGAGGCCTTTTAAGTGGCTTACCACAGATACACGGCAGTTAGCGTGTGTGTGTGTGTGTGTGTATGAGAATGTTTCTATGGGAAAGAAGATTGATTAGAGTTTTACAAACAGCTAGAGAGTTACCGTACTGTAGTTTGGCCCAGAATTATTTTCCTTAGACTCACTTTACATGTAGTCACTTGGCCAAGATATATATATATGTTTGTAGATTATGCTAATCTAAATGATCTTACACTTATAGTAACTCTTATCTTTATCGTTTTAGTGGACAGTCAGATTTGTATATTTGTAGATCAGCAGGAGTTACATTCAGGTAGCCAACATAATGCGACCTCTTCATGGAAAATGAAACCTTAGCAAGTATGAACAGAAATTCAGAATGTAGGTTTAGATCTTTAATAGTCCAGCCGGTAGTGACAGCGCTGAAGAACATCTTCGTGAGAAGATCCTTGAGAGAAATCAGACTGCGATTCAGATCTTATTCTCTGCCATAATTTGCGATAATTTACGCGGGATGTCGTGACGGGGTTAGGGTCTCAGTCATAAAAACTCGATTGCTAACTGAACCTTCAATGATTCGGCCATGTTGAGAAGAGCTGATCGCCTTCGAACTGGTGAAAATGTTCTTTGTTTTAAATGTTTAATTGGAAACGTCTTGAACTCATTTGTGACCTACAGTTTGTGCTGTTCAGCCTGTGTGGGATTTGGGTTGAGTTTCCACGGTTTTCATAAAGTTTCAAAAAATGTTAAGGATGTGAAGAGGAGGGACTTTATCTGAGACAGGAAATGCTGTGTTTATCCGCGAGGCCCATCTGAACGGCTGAGAACCGCGCGCCTATTGGTCGAGAAGAGAGGAAGTGGACGTTTTGCATGGACGATTATGTCTGTCTACGTGATGGGGGTAGAGTGGCACTTGTGATGGAGTGATAAAGTGATGGAGTGATAGAATCCCCCCGCTCGGGGGGGGGAGAGGAAGTCAGATGGCGCGAGTCGGACCTCCAGGGACGATGAGGTCAGTGGCGAAGTCGTGCCAACATCCAAGCAAGCGGACAGACTCAGACTTTTTGAATTATCTTTCCGTCTCTTTTTTTGTGCTTTGAACATTCGTCTGTATTTCCATCCTTCCGTCCCCTAGCGTCTCTCCTTCCTGTTTCTTTTCTCATATAGGACAAAATGCACAGGGTTCTTTGATGTCTTTAACACAGATATGTATCTGAGGAGCTAACTGTACATGCAGTCCTCCTCCCTAAATGACAAAAATGAAAATATTCAGAAGATTAAAGGCGACGGAATAAACATTTGAGAAATGTAGTGTCATAAAATTACCCCCCCCCGCAGAAAAGCCTGGAAACCGAGGGAACTGATATGAAGAAATAAACAAGTTACGTAGTGTTTCTGTGAATTCGGCAAGATCAGACCGCTCTTAAAAAACGACAAGTTCAGATTTCACATTTCAAGTTGTACATTTCTGTATTTCTTCCTTTTTATTACCCTAAAATGCTGTCACTCGTGTTTCTGGCATCGCGGTCCGCATTACATCACGTGTGAAACAGGAGATGTGAGTGAAGCAAGCCAGCGAGCACACACACATACCAGAGATGTCTACTATACACATGTGAGCGCTGAGTGATGTACACACATCTTTTATTTGAGTAAAAGTCGAGATAAAGGTAAAGTACTACTCACAGTAGAATCTTCCATTTCATTTGAGTAACAGTGAACATTTAAATGGACAGAAGTGTCGAATGTCCTGAGCTTGTATTAGGTCAGTGTAACCTTCAAGTCGTAGTAAAAGTACAGAAATCTTTTCCTCTCCCCCACGCTCTCACCCCCACCCATCCCCCAGGGTCAGAGCTCTTTGACCGACGATGTCTACAGCCAACACCTGCTACGTGATTGGCTGTCATGACGGGAAGGCAAATTACACAATTACTTATAATAGTCTGCAGGTGGCGATATTTGTGTAGTAGAAAGTCAAGACCTTCGTTTTAGGATATAGTGAAGTAACGTTCCAAAGTATGCAAACTACTAAAGTAAATTAATCTACTTTTAAAAAGTAAAATAAATGCACTTAGTTACCCCAACACTGAGAAGTACTTACTTCCTGTCTCACAGTTATCTCTGACATAGTTTATCGTTAATCGGAGACAAATGATCAGAAATGAAGGAGCCTGTAAAAAGGAAAACCAGGATCTCTCAACAACCACTATCTTCTACACAGCCTGAAATAGAGCATGGAAAAAATAGAAGCAAAAAATTTCTAAAACTTCTAAAAACTTTTCATGTTGTGTTTAAGCTCCGTGCGAATCCATCCGTCTTCTCTCAAACATGGAGGTACTTCCTAAAACAATTCTGTTCCCTTACGGGACAACAATTTCCAATCCTCACTGTCATCCTTATGCAGATAAGAAGAACAGACCTCGGAGTAGACACAGAGTCTGGAACTGTGGCCTCTGAAAGGTCAACAGGTTCACGGTGGATACAACCAACGGACTTGATGAAGATCCAACAGCTGTTTTTCTCATAGCTTTCATTTATGGTCAGAACGTTGTTTTTGTTTTCCCTCCCAGATTAGTCACTGCTGATTTCTGCGAGATAGCTACTAGTGTAAGAGACCGACAGCGTCCTCCAACATGTCCCGTACACACACACACACGAGCTAAACAGATCATACCAACGGTTAGTGGCTCCTGGAAAGCCACTGTCGTCCCCCAGGGGGCAGCACCAATTACGCTTTGAACTCAGGATCGTTTGAAGATTGTGCTTTGTCTTTGACAGTCGAGATGCTTGGAAGCTTGAAACCTTGTTATTCTGGATGTTCTGTGAATCATCATTGATAAACGAGATCATGTTTATTCAGTAAAGTCTGGAAAAACAGTGGCGTACTCTCTTTACCGCTACAGTACCTCTTAATTTACTGTATATGTGGCGCTTAAGTACTGCGTCGGTTTTATTTTTATTAACAAACGTCTTAAACTTACACATACTTTCATGTGTGTTTCCTCAGTCTGTGGGTCCCGTGGTTCCTCCGCGTCCTCCAAACAGGGACGATGACTGTTACGAGGAGGCCGAGCCTTTTATTCCAGCCACTCAGTCTACAGGTTGGTCCAGATCAGTGCAAACGGCTCAGGGGGACGTAACCTCATTTATGTGTTTGTCCTCATTATTACTGACTAGTTTATGATTTCTCTTATCAAGTACTGATCAGGTTTTTTTTGTCTCATCTTATTAAGTACAGACTAAATTACATTTCTGATCTCATTAAGTACTGAATAGTTTAAGTGTCTTGTCTCGTTAACTACTGACGAGACAAGTACCTTAAGTACCGACTAGTTCACGGTTTTTCTCTCATTAAGTATTTAGTAGTTTTCATGTTTCAATAACTACTGACTAATTTCCATGTCTTGTACTGAATTAAGTACTGACAGGTTCATGTCTCCTATGTCTCACTTTTTGTCTCATTTGTGTCTCTCCAGATAAACTCGACTCAGAGAGCAGTCATTATGAGTCATATGGTGAGGAAGACGAGGACGTCCCTGTGGACCGAGCTCACTATATCCAGTGTGGCTCGTCTCAGTCCTGCCTGCGTCCTGTCCCTGAATCGCGGCTCTGCGAGTACCTCTGGAGGAAGAAGTGGCTCGGCCAGTGGACACGCCAGCTCTTCATCATTAAACATGACTCCTTACTGGTGAGGGAGACACACGTACTGAAATACCGCTCCGTTGGAACCTCTAGATGAGTTATGGATTTGTGTATTTCATACAAATATATGTTTCTGTTACTTAAAGTGTTTTAAGTGTGCTAAAGACCTCCAACCGCTGCTGGAGATGAAGCTGACAGGCTGTCAGGTGGTGTACAAGTCCAAACACAACAAGAAGATGCAGCACGAGCTGAAGGTGGTGGGCGAGTCGGACACGCTCATCCTGGGCTTCCAGAACTGCGGTCAGGCAGAGGAATGGAGGAAGGTCTGATCCTGCTTATTTATTATTTGGTTGTCTGGTTGTGTCTCGTTAATGTCTCATCTACACCATACGCTGTATGCATCTAGTTTATGTGTCTCCTGTGTCTCGGTGCACCTGGTATGGTTGAATCATCAATGTCCTATGTCTCTCTTTTTGTCTCATTTGTGTCTCTTGTGTCCTTATTCCTCAGTTATAGTTCATGAACCTTGGATTTTTTTGCCTTCTGTTTCTCTCATTGCGTCTTATACAATGGCAACTTCTTGATTAATGTCTTTTCTCTAACACATCTGCAGACCTCAAATCTAACTTGGTGTCTCTCTTATTTTTGTCTCAGCTGTGCCTCATTAATTTCTCATTTATATATTGTTAAGTCTCATAAGTGTCTCCTGTGTCTCACAGCTGCACGGCTGCTAATTGTGTGTATCTCATTTGTATCTCATCTTTGTGTATATTTCTTGTTCTCCCTTGACAAATGGCTGAGACACAAATGTCTCACAGCTCTCGCTATGTAATTGTCATGTCTGTGTCTCAAGTTTGTCATATTTATCTCATGATGTCTCATGACATGTCTGTCTGATGTGTCTTTATGTGTAATTTGTCTCAGTTATTTCTTATGGGGTGTTTGCACCCTACCAGTGTCTCATCTGTGTCTTACACATCTTGGTGTCTCTCATATATGTCTCATTTATGTCCTGTGTCTTATACTTTCTCAATTGGGTGTCATCTTTGTCTCATCTATATTGTTGCATGTTTTGTTGAACACATTTTTAGACAAAAGTGAGATCCAGAAAATTGATTACACACAAGTGACTTGTCTCAAAAATTTTTTCAAAAGATTATAGATTCCTTTCTGTTATAAAAGACATTTGTGCATCATGTGTGTATAGTGTGTCTCAATTTTGTCACATCTACACCTTATCTGTGACTTCCTTGTGATATGTTTGTATTTATTACGTCTCATATTTGTCTCATAGATGTCTCATTTCTCTTTTAACTGTCTCATTCATGTCTCATTTGTGTTTTATGTCTTCCGTACCTCAGGTTTTGATGCTTATGTATCATTTCCTGTGCATGTCTCACACACAGCTCATCTATGTCTCATGTATTTATCTCTATCTCTCTATAAATTTTCACTTGTGCCATAAGGATGTCATGTCCAGGTCTTACCTGTGTTTCATTTCCTTCTAAATTTGTCAATTTACTAAAAATATGTGATATATCTTATTTAGATGTTAGGTCTCATTTATTTCTCGGGTCTCACAAATCTCGTATTTCTCGTCATCAGATCATTGAGGAACTCAGCGGCTCTTCGTACTGTGAGCCGGAATCCACAGGCTCCTCCTCTATCCTGAAGAGTGAAAGACTAGATTCTTGCAGGGTACAACATCTACGACTACTTATGACTTAACGCTCTGATATTCTGCATCCACGAGAGTTTATGTACGTATTCTGTTCTGCTCTCTGTATCTCTCTGTAGTCGAGCTCAGTCCTCCACACCGATTCGGACGAGGAGATCCTCACCGCTCCTTCTTCTGCTCTCAGCAGCACCGACAACAACCATTATAAACACAAGGGTATGTCGATTTAACGCCTCTACAATCGTTTAACACTGTCGTCTGGATGTCTTCAGGGTTTGTGCTACAGTAACATTAAATCTACTTCTAACTTCTGAGAGGAGGAATTTGTGACAGAAATGACTAAATGTGACCTGCGAAAAAGGTGTAAATGTTTGGCTTGACCAAAAGTATGTGCACCCCTGATCATTATACCCATTTGTTCATTGCTGAACATTCCATTTCCATGCACTCCACCCTTATCGTCTATGAAGACTTCTCACTAGATGTTTGAACGATGTTTGTCGCAAAGATGATTGCTATCATTGCATTGAGGTTGAGTCCAGTCAAGGCCCTGTGCAGGACACTCAAGTTCTTTTACTCAAATTTACACACCATGTCCTCATAAAGCTGGTTTTGTGGATCTCACAGGGGCGTCGTCATGCACAGACATTCTATACAATGGGCATGATGGTTAGGGGGGCACATACTTTTTAGCCACATACAGTAAGTGTATATACCGTGCATTAAGGATGGAAGTGGATACTCAATCAATCCAATTTGTAGGTTTAGGATTTGTAGGTTTAGGATTTGTAGGTTTTTTGAAAACAATTGCTTGAATCCAAAGTATTAGCGCCCCACCCATCATCAGAAATGTAGCAGCACTGATCAGATACGGTGTAGCAGACGGTTTAGTCTTAGTCCAGCTGTGACACTGGTAGGACTGTGTCCATTATCTTAGCTATGCTATTCATTCAAACTTTTTGTCAGCTGATTTGATGCAGTCAGTTTTTTCATTCACAATCTATTTAAAGTGTAATAATTACTGTATATTTAGGTAAATCGCTGTAAACATGTCAAATTATGTCAAACATTTCACGCAGAATTTCACATTCACTCTTTGTCCTCACTTGCTGTCCATGATGAAACAGCAAATGTGGTGAGGCACATGGTCAGAATAGCACCAGTTGGACAGCTCCTGATGTACACAGGATGATGTCTTTTGGCACGCTGACTGATGACGGTCAGCGCTCCCTGTCCCATCTGGTGGTGTGTTACAAACTCAGTCTCTAAACGTTTCGATATCACCTCGTGTAGCTGCTTGAAACTAATCAGACAATAAACATTAGTGTTGTTGAATCGAACTTTAATAAAAAATCGCATCAATCAAAAAAGCGAAATTGAAAGTCTACCAATGAGTCACAGCTCTAGACATTGGGGATTAAACACTGTGTTTAAGACTTTACTACACACTCCTACTCTCTCTCTCTCTCTCTCTCTCTGTGCTACAGCAGGGTATCTGAACGTGCTGATGAATTTTCAGTGGCAGACTCTGTGGTGTCGAGTCGACGCCGGCGTTCTGAACCTGTTCAGCGATGAAAGCAGCGACACGACGCCGCAGTACACAGTGCAGCTCAGGGGGAGCGAGATTCGACCCAATACCACTCAGACACACACACACCGCATCACCATCCTACAGCACGGAGATCCGGTGGCTGTCCTGGAGGTACACACACACACACACACACACACACACACACACACACACACACATAAACATGTGCTTCTTGTAAATATGTAGTGATCCAAGAAGAATATATTATTGATATAATGTGTTTACGTGATGTTGTAAAATGTGTATATAACTCTGTGTGTGTGTGTGTGTGTGTGTGTGTGTGTGTGTATTTAGGCAAGTTGTTCTGATGATAAAGAGCAGTGGATCCAGCTCCTGCGGGATGGGAGCTTCCCTGAGGTTGTATCTCCAAATCAGCACAACAGTCAGGAGTCACTTAGGTACACACCCACACCCACACACCCACCCACACACACCCACACACACTCACCCACACCCACACACACACACACACACACACACACACTGAGTCATTTACGCAATGTTTCCTGTCGTTCTCCTCAGCGGTCTCCAGACTCGGACGCTCCCCAACGCCAACACCTACATGGACGACCCCTTTCAGCAGCTCACTAGCTCAGTCCGCGGATCTCCCATCTACTCCAACACCACCTCACTGGAGCACATGGTACGGTCCAGAGTGGGCGTGGAGGAGGGAGGGGGTGAGCAGGGTTGGGTGGGGCGGGGTTCTGATTACCAGTGACCTAGAATTAATTATCTTTGATCAACACTAAATGATGCTTGTGATGTTTGTGTCTGCGGTCTTTCACTTTAACTATGTCGCTAATGAGTCATGGAAGCTAATATCCTCCACCCACTAATTGCACATATTTATTTAAAGGTACGGTATGCAATATAATGTAAGTGGAAAATCAGTGTGCTTTGTATTATTCATCAAACTGTCACTTTGAGATAATCCTCACATGGTGAATAAACACACACACACACACACACACACACACACAAACACACTCACACATGGTTCTGTTTAAGTTCCAGAAATCCCACACTGCCGGAAACGCAGACAAGTCGGATTCCCCTGACTACAGCAACTGTGACATCTTCAGGAGCAGCAGTGAGTCCTATAATTAAACTAGAATAAAATGATATTAATATAACAAAATATTAACATACATCTGACTTGTATTTATCAGATCTGCGTATCGATACTACAGCGCAATTCGTACAAAGATGTATTTAATAATTGTGTAGATTGTGTGGCAGCTTCTGAACTTTATAACGCCACAGCTCAGAGTGAAATCTGACAATATTCTCCATCCCAAAAATCTGATCACAATCCTGAGATAAAGATAAATCAAGAATATCATGAAATTCAAATTCCATAGCTTTGTTTTATTAATTGTGATTTTTGTTGTAAATATTTAACCATGGAGAATTACTGATCATTGGAAATGCAAAAAATATGCAGAAAATGTAAAGAATATCAACTTTTTTAAACCTCTTGCGGCCCACCTGCAGTACCTTCGTGGCCACTAGGGGCCAATATACAGTATACAACATACATTCTTTTGATACCTTTTTTTTTTTTTAATGAAAAACAATATTCTTCATCAATCAGGTTTCAACATTCTCACATTGCAGTTGACAGATCAGCTTTGCAGGATGAAGGCTTGTCATCGAGCATTTTTTTAATCAATTTCCACCATTAATTTTCAGTTGGAATGAGATCTGGACTGTTTACTGGCCATTAGAGAGAAAAAAAAAGGTCTATGTCTCAAAAGGTTCCGCCCTTTGTTCCGAACAGCTCCTCCAATCATCATGCAGCAGCCCAGCGTCCTGTCCCGCCCACTGCTCCATTCACTCCCACAGAAGCTGAGGTTCCCTGGAAGTGACGATTTTGGTGCATTTTATCCAATTTAACCAGCTTTTCTGCAGTGATAAAAAGCTCCTCTGTGCTTCGCCATAGAGCTCCAGTGAAGCTGGGCTTCAGGAGGATTTAACGCGCTGTGCTGCACGGAAATGTACAGTATAACAAGAAAATCGCGTCAAACAATCTACAATAAATACCTGATTCTGAACGAGCTAGTCATGAAGTTTAACGCATTCTAGCGCACTTTTATTAAAACCAATATAAATACGACATTATGAGCATTTA
>CM060111.1:45300558-45343058 GCA_030522415.1 Channallabes apus
CCAGGAGGCAGTACTCTCCCAGGTACATGTTCATACCCATCCCAGGTAAAGACAACTGAACTACAGCTCAATCCCAAATATCCATTTACTCCCTACATCTGTACGCCATCTAGGAAGCTAGATACTGATTAGTGGGAATCGTATTATTATTATTATTATTATTATTAGTGATAATTTTAGAGGCAATAGTATGAGTAGTTGTTTTAATAGTAGTAATAATATTAGGGGCAATAACAGGAGGAGAGGTGGTACGGTGGCATCGTGGTCAGCACAGTTGCCTTGTACCTTTAAGTTCGAGTCCTACCTCGAGGTCTGTGTGCATGGACTTTGAAAGTTAAACCTGTGCTTGGTGGGTTTCCTTTAAAGCTCTACAGATTAGGTACGTTTTAAAAAAATAAAATAAAATAAAGTATATCTACCTATTAGGTTAATTGGCGTTCCCAAATTACCTGTAGTGGTGTGAATGTTGACCGGAGGTCCTACCATGGATGTGAAATGGGAAACAATACAATATTGGCTTTGACGGTCCTCAGTTGGACTACAGAGATTTAGTCTGTTCAGTACTGTATATTTTTGCACATATTGTATTAGGGAAAGCCATAGTAGTAAGGAGTACTTTTACTAATATGAATTCAAATTTCAAATTCAAATTCAAATTTTATTGGTCACATACACAATCATACACAGTATAATATGCAGTGAAATGCTTTATACGACCGCCAGTGACCTTAAAAAAAGAAAATAAAATCTTGTACGTAAAATAAATAATCAATAAAAAGGAAATACTAAAGAAATAAATTTAACTAGTAAAATTAACTGTGCATAAGGGCATAATAAAATATTGCAAAAATATAGAAATATGGGATTAAAGTGACAGTGGTTGTGCAAATATGCATGAAAGGTGACATGTGCAATTGTCCAGATGTATGAGTATTTAGTGCAAGTGTGTATGAATGTGTCCATGATTGTCCAGTCAGTGTTGTGAGCTTAAAAGATGTTATTAGTCCTGTGTGGAGGTGTGATTGAGAGACCTTATCGCCTGCGGGAAGAAGCTCCTCCTCAGTCTCTCTGTGTTGGCCTTTAGGGAGCGGAATCTCTTCCCAGACCGCAACAAAGAGAACAGTCCATTACTGGGGTGACTGAGGTCCTTCATGATCTTCCTGGCCTTAGTCCAGCACCGCATGCTGTAGATGGAGTGTAGGTCAGGGAGCTCAGTGCGGATGATGCGCTCGGCTGATCGCACCACCCTCTGTAGAGCTCGTCTGTCCTGCATGGTGCTGTTCCCGAACCAGGTCGTGATGTTTCCCGTCAGGATGCTCTCTATGGTGCAGGAGTAGAAGTTCCTGAGCACCTTGGAGGGCAGTCTAAAGTCTCTCAAGCGTCTGAGGTGGTAGAGACGCTGCCGGGCTTTTTTCACCACGGTGCTGATGTGACAGGACCATGACAGGTCCTGCGTGATGTGAACACCGAGGTATCTGAAGCTGTCCACTCTCTCCACTGGGCTCCTGTTGATGATGGGGGTCTGGTAGTTCCTCTCCTGCTTTGTGCTAAAGTCCACTATCAGCTCCTTTGTCTTACTGACGTTCAGGAGGAGATTGTTCCTCTGGCACCAGTTCTCCAGATTTCCAATCTCCTCTAGGTAGTCCGACTCATCATTGTTGGTGATCAGTCCGACCACGACGGTGTCGTCAGCAAACTTGATGATGGAGGTGGAGTTGGTAGTGGCAACGCAGTCGTGGGTGTACAAAGAGTACAGCAGGGGGCTCAGAACACAACCCTGGGGGGCTCCAGTGCTGAGAGTGAGTGTAGCTGAGACATGTCCGCCCATCCTTACTGCCTGTGGTCTGCCAGTCAGAAAATTGGAGATCCACTGACATATAGATGAGCTCAGTCCGAGGTGCTCCAGCTTGGTGGTG
This sequence comes from Channallabes apus, assembly GCA_030522415.1. Lineage (NCBI taxonomy): Eukaryota > Metazoa > Chordata > Actinopteri > Siluriformes > Clariidae > Channallabes > Channallabes apus. The sequence continues at coordinate 45,302,475 of CM060111.1, forward strand.
AATATGAGTAATATGAGTAATGTTATCGACAATAGTAGTAGTATTGGGTGCAATAGTAGTAGAAGAAGTATTATTATTACTAGCAATACTATTGGGGGGGGGGTAGAAGTAGTAGTAGTTGTAGTATAGTAGTAGGAGTAGAATTAGGGGCAATAGTAGTAGGAGTAGTATGGGGGGGTTATAGTAGTAGGAGTATTATTATTATTATTAGTAGTAGTAGTAGTAGTAGTAGAAATACTATTAGGGTGAGTAGGAGTAGTATTAGGGGTAATAGTAGTAGGAGTAGGAGTAATGTTAGTAGTAAAAGTAGTAATAATGTTAGTAGTAGGAGTAATAATGTTAGTAGTAGTAATAATGTTAATAGTAGGAGTAGTAACAGGCCCTACATTAGAGCTAAAACCTGTGCGTGTAATATCACAGATTGGCCACCAGGAGGGAGTACTCTCTCAGGTAAATGTTAAACCTTGTCCCAGGTAAACACAAGCAAACTATTGCCCAATCCCAAATGTCCACTTACTCCCTACACCCGTACACTACCTAGGGCTTTATACATACTGAGTTATCCTGACTATCTAGTGCACTACAGCATAGACACTGTTTATTTTTTATTTATTCAGGACTGGACCCTGTGCCTGCTTCCGGCTCTCCTCACCGGGGTGTGTGTGTGTGTGTGTGTGTGAGAGAGAGAGAGAGAGAGAGAGAGAGAGACACTTAGAGAAATATTCAGGATACAGTATTTAAAGGTCCCCCTGTGCATGAGTGTGTGTGTGTGTGTGTGTGAGTGGGGGTGGGGTTAGGTGGGGTGCCTGGGCAGGAGTGTTTTCAATTGTAAATGAAGTTTGGTTGCGACACACACACACACACACACACACACACACTGACCAGGGCTCTGTCTGAAAGAGAGGCCTAGTGCACTGTGGAGGGTGTAGGGAGTAGTGTGGTGTCGCACCCTGAGGAGGGCACTAGTGTAGGGTGGGAGGGGTGGATGGGGAGGGAGGCGGTGTTCCCAAAACAGGAAAGGAAACGAGGGAAGAAAGGAAGACTGATCTGAACACCACAGGTGGGCCGATGCAGGAGGAACATCCGCCTCACTCACTCCGGTCTCACTCACTCCGGTCTCACTCCTGCACTTCACTTCACTTCACTCCGGACGGGGATTAAACACCGGAGAGTCTTGGATTCCCGCGGATCCGGATCGGGTTTCCTGCCGGATTCTGTTCCCCGTTTCTGATCTGGAACATTAAAGGCTGCAGCAGGCGAGTGGAACATCAGCGCGCGCACACATCAAACAGCGCTACAGAGTAACCGCGCGGCGCGAGCGGGGGCTCCGCTCCCCTGACTCACAGGAGGACACAGGAGGGGGTTGGTTTACATCCCGATTAAAGAACAAAACAAGACCGACCTGGTCTGCTGTCATTGTGGGGGTTCAGTGGGGGTTCAGTGGGGGGTGTTTAGTTATAAAGTTACTGTAGTTAACAGTCGAACACAAATGTATCTGTTTCATTCAGCTAAGATTCGCCACAGTGTCACATTCAGCCTTTAATCAGCCTTTAATCTCTACACACACAAACTTTATCATTACATCACTCGGGGCTCGCGCGCACATTGAGGAGAGCTGCATTTTACACAGAAATCTGTCTGTAGTGTCTGTAGTGTGTGTGTGTACTGTCTGTAGTGTGTGTGCTGTCTGTAGTGTGTGTGTGGAGTGTCTGTAGTGTGTGGAGTGTCTGTAGTGTGTATGTGGAGTGTCTGTAGTGTGTGTGTGTACTGTCTGTAGTGTGTGTGGAGTGTCTGTAGTGTGTGTCTGTAGTGTGTGTGTGTGTGAAGTGTGTGTGTAGTGTCTGCTGTCTGTAGTGTGTGTGCTGTCTGTAGTGTGTGTGCTGCCTGTAGTGTGTGTGTGTGTGCTGTCTGTAGTGTGTGTGTGTGTGCTGCCTGTAGTGTGTGTGTGTGTGTGCTGTCTGTAGTGTGTGTGTGTGTGTGCTGTCTGTAGTGTGTGTGTGGAGTGTCTGTAGTGTGTGGAGTGTCTGTAGTGTGTATGTGGAGTGTCTGTAGTGTGTGTGTGTACTGTCTGTAGTGTGTATGTGGAGTGTCTGTAGTGTGTGTCTGTAGTGTGTGTGTGTGTGAAGTGTGTGTGTAGTGTCTGCTGTCTGTAGTGTGTGTGCTGTCTGTAGTGTGTGTGCTGCCTGTAGTGTGTGTGTGTGTGCTGTCTGTAGTGTGTGTGTGTGTGCTGCCTGTAGTGTGTGTGTGTGTGTGCTGTCTGTAGTGTGTGTGTGTGTGTGCTGTCTGTAGTGTGTGTGTGTGTGTGCTGTCTGTAGTGTGTGTGTGTGCTGTCTGTAGTGTGTGTGTGTGTGCTGTCTGTAGTGTGTGTGTGTGCTGTCTGTAGTGTGTGTGTGCTGTCTGTAGTGTGTGTGTGCTGTCTAGTGTGTGTGTGCTGTCTAGTGTGTGTGTGCTGTCTGTAGTGTGTGTGTGCTGTCTGTAGTGTGTGTGTGCTGTCTAGTGTGTGTGTGCTGTCTAGTGTGTGTGTGCTGTCTAGTGTGTGTGTGCTGTCTAGTGTGTGTGTGCTGTCTGTAGTGTGTGTGTGTGCTGTCTGTAGTGTGTGTGTGTGCTGTCTGTAGTGTGTGTGTGTGCTGTCTGTAGTGTGTGTGTGTGCTGTCTGTAGTGTGTGTGTGTGCTGTCTAGTGTGTGTGTGTGCTGTCTAGTGTGTGTGTGTGCTGTCTGTAGTGTGTGTGTGTGCTGTCTGTAGTGTGTGTGTGTGCTGTCTGTAGTGTGTGTGTGTGCTGTCTGTAGTGTGTGTGTGTGCTGTGTGAAGTGTGTGTGTGAAGTGTGTGTGTGAAGTGTGTGTGTGAAGTGTGTGTGTGAAGTGTGTGTGTGAAGTGTGTGTGTGAAGTGTGTGTGTGAAGTGTGTGTGTGAAGTGTGTGTGTGAAGTGTGTCTGCTGTGTGAAGTGTGTCTGTAGTGTCTGCTGTGTGAAGTGTGTCTGTAGTGTCTGCTGTCTGTAGTGTCTGCTGTCTGTAGTGTGTCTGTAGTGTCTGCTGTCTGTAGTGTGTCTGTAGTGTCTGCTGTCTGTAGTGTCTGCTGTCTGTAGTGTGTGTGTGTGTGTGTGTACTGTCTGTAGTGTGTGTCTGTAGTGTGCTGTCTGTAGTGTGTGTGTGGAGTGTCTGTAGTGTGTGTCTGTAGTGTGTGTGTGTGTGTGTGTGTGTGTGTGTGTGTGTGGAGTGTCTGTAGTGTGTGTCTGTAGTGTGTGTCTGTAGTGTGTGTGTGGAGTGTCTGTAGTGTGTGTCTGTAGTGTGTGTGTGGAGTGTCTGTAGTGTGTGTCTGTAGTGTGTGTGTGCTGTCTGTAGTGTGTGTGTGTGCTGTCTGTAGTGTGTGTGTGTGTGCTGTCTGTAGTGTGTGTGTGTGTACTGTCTGTAGTGTGTGTGTACTGTCTGTAGTGTGTGTGTACTGTCTGTAGTGTGTGTGTACTGTCTGTAGTGTGTGTGTGTACTGTCTGTAGTGTGTGTGTGTACTGTCTGTAGTGTGTGTGTGTACTGTCTGTAGTGTGTGTCTGTAGTGTGTGTCTGTAGTGTGCTGTCTGTAGTGTGCTGTCTGTAGTTTGTGTGTGGAGTGTCTGTAGTGTGTGTGTGTGAAGTGTGTGTGTGTGTGTGTGTGTGTGTGTGAAGTGTGTGTGTGCTGTCTGTAGTGTGTGTGTGGAGTGTCTGTAGTGTGTGTCTGTAGTGTGTGTGTGTGAACAGTGTGTGTAGTGTCTGTAGTGTGTGTGTGCTGTCTGTAGTGTGTGTGTGCTGTCTGTAGTGTGTGTGTGTGTGTGCTGTCTGTAGTGTGTGTGTGTGTGTGTGTGCTGTCTGTAGTGTGTGTGTGGAGTGTCTGTAGTGTGTGGAGTGTCTGTAGTGTGTGTGTGTACTGTCTGTAGTGTGTATGTGGAGTGTCTGTAGTGTGTGTCTGTAGTGTGTGTGTGTGTGAAGTGTGTGTGTAGTGTCTGCTGTCTGTAGTGTGTGTGCTGTCTGTAGTGTGTGTGCTGCCTGTAGTGTGTGTGTGTGTGCTGTCTGTAGTGTGTGTGTGTGTGCTGCCTGTAGTGTGTGTGTGTGTGTGCTGTCTGTAGTGTGTGTGTGTGTGTGCTGTCTGTAGTGTGTGTGTGTGTGTGCTGTCTGTAGTGTGTGTGTGTGTGCTGTCTGTAGTGTGTGTGTGTGTGCTGTCTGTAGTGTGTGTGCTGTCTGTAGTGTGTGTGTGTGCTGTCTGTAGTGTGTGTGTGTGCTGTCTGTAGTGTGTGTGTGCTGTCTAGTGTGTGTGTGCTGTCTAGTGTGTGTGTGCTGTCTAGTGTGTGTGTGCTGTCTGTAGTGTGTGTGTGCTGTCTGTAGTGTGTGTGTGCTGTCTAGTGTGTGTGTGCTGTCTAGTGTGTGTGTGCTGTCTAGTGTGTGTGTGTGTGCTGTCTGTAGTGTGTGTGTGTGCTGTCTGTAGTGTGTGTGTGTGCTGTCTGTAGTGTGTGTGTGTGCTGTCTGTAGTGTGTGTGTGTGCTGTCTGTAGTGTGTGTGCTGTCTGTAGTGTGTGTGTGTGCTGTCTAGTGTGTGTGTGTGCTGTCTGTAGTGTGTGTGTGTGCTGTCTGTAGTGTGTGTGTGTGCTGTCTGTAGTGTGTGTGTGTGCTGTCTGTAGTGTGTGTGTGTGCTGTCTGTAGTGTGTGTGTGTGCTGTCTGTAGTGTGTGTGTGAAGTGTGTGTGTGAAGTGTGTGTGTGAAGTGTGTGTGTGAAGTGTGTGTGTGAAGTGTGTGTGTGAAGTGTGTGTGTGAAGTGTGTGTGAAGTGTGTGTGTGAAGTGTGTCTGCTGTGTGAAGTGTGTCTGTAGTGTCTGCTGTGTGAAGTGTGTCTGTAGTGTCTGCTGTCTGTAGTGTCTGCTGTCTGTAGTGTGTCTGTAGTGTCTGCTGTCTGTAGTGTGTCTGTAGTGTCTGCTGTCTGTAGTGTCTGCTGTCTGTAGTGTGTGTGTGTGTGTGTGTACTGTCTGTAGTGTGTGTCTGTAGTGTGCTGTCTGTAGTGTGTGTGTGGAGTGTCTGTAGTGTGTGTCTGTAGTGTGTGTGTGTGTGTGTGTGTGTGTGTGTGTGTGTGTGTGGAGTGTCTGTAGTGTGTGTCTGTAGTGTGTGTCTGTAGTGTGTGTGTGGAGTGTCTGTAGTGTGTGTCTGTAGTGTGTGTGTGGAGTGTCTGTAGTGTGTGTCTGTAGTGTGTGTGTGTGTCTGTAGTGTGTGTGTGTGTGTGTGAAGTGTGTGTGTGTGTGTGAAGTGTGTGTGTGCTGTCTGTAGTGTGTGTGTGTGCTGTCTGTAGTGTGTGTGTGTGTGCTGTCTGTAGTGTGTGTGTGTGTACTGTCTGTAGTGTGTGTGTACTGTCTGTAGTGTGTGTGTACTGTCTGTAGTGTGTGTGTACTGTCTGTAGTGTGTGTGTACTGTCTGTAGTGTGTGTGTACTGTCTGTAGTGTGTGTGTACTGTCTGTAGTGTGTGTGTACTGTCTGTAGTGTGTGTGTGTGTACTGTCTGTAGTGTGTGTGTGTGTACTGTCTGTAGTGTGTGTGTGTACTGTCTGTAGTGTGTGTCTGTAGTGTGTGTCTGTAGTGTGCTGTCTGTAGTTTGTGTGTGGAGTGTCTGTAGTGTGTGTGTGTGTGTGTGTGTGTGTGTGTGTGTGAAGTGTGTGTGTGCTGTCTGTAGTGTGTGTGTGCTGTCTGTAGTGTGTGTGTGGAGTGTCTGTAGTGTGTGTCTGTAGTGTGTGTGTGTGAACAGTGTGTGTAGTGTCTGTAGTGTGTGTGTGCTGTCTGTAGTGTGTGTGTAGTGTCTGTAGTGTGTGTGTGCTGTCTGTAGTGTGTGTGTGCTGTCTGTAGTGTGTGTGTGTGCTGTCTGTAGTGTGTGTGTGTGCTGTCTGTAGTGTGTGTGTGCTGTCTGTAGTGTGTGTGTGCTGTCTGTAGTGTGTGTGTGGAGTGTCTGTAGTGTGTGTCTGTAGTGTTTGTCTGTAGTGTGTGTGTGGAGTGTCTGGAGTGTGTGTGTGGAGTGTCTGGAGTGTGTGTGTGGAGTGTCTGGAGTGTGTGTGTGGAGTGTCTGGAGTGTGTGTGTGGAGTGTCTGGAGTGTGTGTGTGGAGTGTGTGTGTGGAGTGTCTGGAGTGTGTGTGTGGAGTGTTTGTCTGGAGTGTGTGTGTGGAGTGTTTGTCTGGAGTGTGTGTGTGCTGTCTGTAGTGTGTGTCTGTAGTGTTTGTCTGTAGTGTGTGTGTGGAGTGTCTGTAGTGTGTGTGTGGAGTGTCTGGAGTGTGTGTGTGGAGTGTCTGGAGTGTGTGTGTGGAGTGTCTGGAGTGTGTGTGTGGAGTGTCTGGAGTGTGTGTGTGGAGTGTCTGGAGTGTGTGTGTGGAGTGTCTGGAGTGTGTGTGTGTGGAGTGTCTGGAGTGTGTGTGTGGAGTGTCTGGAGTGTGTGTGTGGAGTGTCTGGAGTGTGTGTGTGGAGTGTCTGGAGTGTGTGTGTGGAGTGTTTGTCTGGAGTGTGTGTGTGCTGTCTGGAGTGTGTGTGTGTGTGCTGTCTGTAGTGTGTGTGTGTGCTGTCTGTAGTGTGTGTGTGTGCTGTCTGTAGTGTGTGTGTGTGCTGTCTGTAGTGTGTGTGTGTGCTGTCTGTAGTGTGTGTGTGTGTGCTGTCTGTAGTGTGTGTGTGTGCTGTCTGTAGTGTGTGTGTGTGCTGTCTGTAGTGTGCTGTCTGTAGTGTGCTGTCTGTAGTGTGCTGTCTGTAGTGTGCTGTCTGTAGTGTGCTGTCTGTAGTGTGCTGTCTGTAGTGTGCTGTCTGTAGTGTGCTGTCTGTAGTGTGTCTGTAGTGTGTGTCTGTAGTGTGTGTGTGTGTGTGAAGTGTGTGTGTGTGTGAAGTGTGTGTGCTGTCTGTAGTGTGTGTGTGCTGTCTGTAGTGTGTGTCTGTAGTGTGTGTGTGGAGTGTCTGTAGTGTGTGTCTGTAGTGTGTCTGTAGTGTGTGTGTGAAGAGTGTGTGTAGTGTCTGTAGTGTGTGTGTGCTGTCTGTAGTGTGTGTGTGCTGTCTGTAGTGTGTGTGTGCTGTCTGTAGTGTGTGTGTGCTGTCTGTAGTGTGTGTGTGCTGTCTGTAGTGTGTGTGTGCTGTCTGTAGTGTGTGTGTGCTGTCTGTAGTGTGTGTGTGCTGTCTGTAGTGTGTGTGTGCTGTCTGTAGTGTGTGTGTGTGCTGTCTGTAGTGTGTGTGTGTGCTGTCTGTAGTGTGTGTGTGTGCTGTCTGTAGTGTGTGTGTGTGCTGTCTGTAGTGTGTGTGTGTGCTGTCTGTAGTGTGTGTGTGTGTGGAGTGTCTGTAGTGTGTGTCTGTAGTGTGGAGTGTCTGTAGTGTGTGTCTGTAGTGTGTGTCTGTAGTGTGTGTGTGAAGTGTGTCTGTAGTGTGTGTGTGAAGTGTGTCTGTAGTGTGTGTGTGAAGTGTGTCTGTAGTGTGTGTGTGAAGTGTGTCTGTAGTGTGTGTGTGAAGTGTGTCTGTAGTGTGTGTGTGTGCTGTCTGTAGTGTGTGTGTGTGCTGTCTGGAGTGTGTGTGTGTGCTGTCTGGAGTGTGTGTGTGCTGTCTGTAGTGTGTGTGTAGTGTGTGTTCTGTCTGTAGTGTGTATGAGGTCGATATTCATATTCAGGAAGGTGAAAGTAGCTTCATAAACATGGAGTAGCCTGTTCTAGTCAGTCAGTATCAGCTTTGTGAGAAATGCTCCACCTTTACTGTTGCACCTGTTTTGGGGTATTTGGGGCAGTTAGTCAGAGTCCAGACACACGTGGCTCAAAGATCAGGGATTTATTCCAGTTAAATATGATGAGTGTTAAAGCTGTAACTCTGACTATTTAACTGACTAAGATAAGTTTTATATCCGCGTCAGATGAACGTTTATGCTACAGAGGTCGATGGTCTTGGTCATGTTTATCTGCACTAACTTCACATCATCTTTTTTCAACATTAAAAAATCTGTGAAATCAGTTTTAAATGTTTTGAGATGAAAAGTCATAAAGTTCTTTTCTTTTTCTACTACAGAAACATAAAGCATTAGAACTTAGAATATTTCATAAAACACCAGCTAAGTTTAGTTATTAAAACTGTCTTAGTTTAGCTATAAACTAGCAAAACTAGCATATCATTGTGTTTCATTTTATGTATGAAACTAGTTAAGTTTAGTTATTAAAGGTGTGATGTAGTTTTATTTGTTTTCTGTATATAAAACTAGCTACGTTTCATATCAGTGTCGGGTAACCTTTAGTTTATAGACTTATAGTTTTCGTGATGTTTATCAGTGCCAACTTCACAGTTTATGGAGAAACTTAACAGTGGGAAATCTGGGCAATCAGTTTTGAAATGTTTGAAGACGAACAGAATCATAAAGGTCTTTTCTCTTTCCGCTATAACGACACCAGGCTTTAGACTTTACCATATTTCCTACATTTATTTAGCTGCTTTGGTTAAGCAAATTTGACCTCAGCGCTAGCCTGCGTTAGCGAACGTTACCTTAGCGCTCAGGGCTTCAGTGGTGTTGGCATGTTAGAAACGTCCTTAAAAAATACGACTAATTTTATATATAATATACATTTTTTACAACAACAAGGTAAAGTAGTATTGTCCAATAACATTCGCATGCTTTAAAATACGCACAATATATTTTATACTTACTTTTCTATACTTTATACTTTTATACTAGAAATGAAACTAATTGACTTACGTACAGTAACTGTGGAAATGTGTAGATTCATGCATTTTCAAAACTTTTCTAGTTAATAATAGTTGTTTTTGTCTTTGTAAATTCAGGCCTCAGGTTTGAGTGATTTTGTGTGAAATCTTCGACTCCGGTTTCCAGCATTAGACATGTTTTAGTTTTTGCCCTCTTTTGGCCACAAGTAAATTGTAAAGGCGAGACGTTTATAATAGCTGTGTGTTGCGTCCTGGAGCTGCAGCTTCACACCCGTCACTCTTTCACTTTAGCGGAGAGACATTTTTATTTATGGAGAAACACCGGCTGCTGTTGTGGGTGTGTGTGAATTTCACTATGACCCTGTGACTCTCACCGCAGGGATTATAATCCGGGTCACACACACACACTAGATAAGCGACATGTTTCTGCTTCAGTACACACACACACACACACACACACACCTGTGTTAAGAGTGTTTTCTATATTATACGTGTAATGTGTGTGTATAAAACTCTGCCGCGGTGTTAGCGGGCGTCTCTCTCCGCGTAACAGCAGACATCATCGCCTGTAAGTCACGCCGTGGGGTTCATAATGATGTTTCTGCTGAGATGTTGGAAGAGCAGTGTGAGGAGCGGCAGCGAGTTGACCACACACACACACACACACACACGGTAGCGAGTGTGAGGATGTGCACGCAGGTAACCCTCGCGGCAGCTCAGTGATGATGATGTGCGTCACCGTAATCTGTAGTTCTGGGTTTGGGGTTTCTTTTATTCTCACTTTAACATTAATTGTATTGTTAGTATTATTGATTAGGCGTGTAAACGTGAAGCTCGTGCTGGATGATGATCAATAATGATGATAATATTAAGAATGTTTAAAATGAAAACAATGATAATGTCTGTGGTCTGTGTGTGTGTGTGTGTGTGTGTGTGTGTGTGTGTGTGTGTGTGTGTTTGAAGAGTTGCTTTTGTTCTTGACGAGTGCATTGATCGAGTGCATTTGCCTCTGCACAAACTGGCCAAACCAGCATCTCTCTCTCTCTCTCTCTCTCTCTCTCTCTCTCTCTCCGTATTGCCAAAGCTTAGAAATAAGAACAAGAAAATAACTATATTAATAATATTTTTAATATTTAAATAGTGTATGTACATAATAATAATAATAATAATAGTAACACACACACACACACACTCTCTCTCTCATTCCCTCTCTCTCTCTCATTCTCTTCTATTCATTCACTCTCTCTCTCACACACACACACACACACACACACACACACACACACACACACACACACACACACACACACGCAGCAGTATATTGGTGTTATAACACATTAGGTATTAGCAGATGGTGAAAGTGCATTTGTGTAGTGTGTATGCTCGGTCAGGATGTAGTCAGGGTTTGTTATGCAAAATCGTGTGTGTGTGCGCATGTGTGTGTGTGTGTGCGCATGTGTGTGTGGGTGTGAAGAGCAACCTTTGTATCTCTGAACAGCCTTTGTATGCAGTGAGAGTGTGTGAGTCTATGAGAAGTCCCGTGTGTGTGTGTGAGTGTGTGTGTGTGTGTGTGTGTGTGTGTGTGTGTGTGTGTGTGTGTGAGTGAGTTTAGAGCTGATGTATTGATCATGGTTCCTCTGAAGGTTCCAGCTGAAGCCCTCAGTGATCAGATCAGATCCCGTTAGTCGTTACAGAAGGGGGTCACTGGACTGATGATGTCACTGCACTCGCAGTAAGATGAAAGACCTGCCCAGGATAAGGGATTCTCAGGTTCTCCTGTGTGTATGTGTCTCTGTGTGTGTGTGTGTGCGTGTGTGTGCGTGTGTAAGGTTACAGACGGGTTACAGCTGTGATTTTACTCCTCGGCCAGAGGAGGCGCTTCAGACGACGGCTCATTGACATTGCGTCATCTATTTACTGACGTTAATGAGTCTATAACTAGTTAGTTAACCCACACTAACCAGCACCAGGAGAATGCTGTTCTGGTTAAAGCGTGTGTGTGTGTGTGTGTGTGTGTGTGTGTGTGCGCGCAGGATCTTCATAACAAACATTCTGAGCTGTGTTTTCTTGTTGTCTGTAAATAATTGTGAAAGCGCAGCTGTATAACGAGCTGCTATTAGTCAGATACACATCAGTTCATTCAGGCTGCAGAGGAAAATCCACAGATCAACATCACCGCGCGTTCTGATAACAACCAGCGCGGAAACCTGATCAGGACGCACCAAATTCAAATTCTGTCTCGTTGCTGTAGAGCTAGACCCAATGACTGACAACACACACACTGTTATTGTTATTATTATTGTTATTATTGTTATTATTACGGTTGTTGATTATTTTGGAGTTTGTGTACAACATTCCTGTAGATCTCGTCCACTGAATGGAATTATGGGACGTAGACGAGACAACACAGCAGGACATAAACAGATCATTTGAGCAGCTGCAGTGATGTTATTCACCTTTAAGCATAATAATAATAATAATAATAATAATAACGATAATTATAGTTATAATAGCATCAGTGGTATAATATCTGTTTTATTATACATGACCCCCCCCCCCCCCACACACACACACACAGCAGTATCACAACACCACCAGCGCTAATTACAGTACCTTACAAATACATTCGACTTACAAACTTTTTTGAAGATATGAACTTTGGATCACATGACCGGTGTACATCGTCACGTGAGGTCTGCATCCACTGCTAGTGTGTGTGCTGTAGTGTACACTACTGTAGTCTACTACACTGTGTCGAGCCAGTTGTGTTAGTAACCTAGACAATCTAGACAGCGTTTGTTGGATTTACCGCCTTGTTCGTATGTAGGGGACTCGCTGTAGGGGACTCGCTGTAGTCTTCACTTGTTCGTATGTAGGGGACTCGCTGGAGTCTTCACTTGTTCGTATGTAGGGGACTCGCTGGAGTCTTCACTTGTTCGTATGTAGGGGACTCGCTGGAGTCTTCACTTGTTCGTATGTAGGGGACTCGCTGGAGTCTTCACTTGTTCGTATGTAGGGGACTCGCTGGAGTCTTCACTTGTTCGTATGTAGGGGACTCGCTGGAGTCTTCACAGTCGTTAGAAGCTCGGCAGCTACTTAACCCACACGCTTCCTGTCAAGTTGTGTTTTGAGACGTTGGAGATGTTTGAGGCGGTAAAATGTCAGTTTCTTTATAATCCTCCAGGTGGCGCTCTCTCAACCGTGTCCATAGTGAATTGTTTCTAAATAAGTTTGTTTAGAAATAATAATTACGGAGGATGATGTGACCGAGAGACGCGCTGCTCAGGAACAGTGTAGCTTTGTGTTTCATTTCATTTAAAGTTAAATGTTAAACTCTTGTGTTTGTATTGTAGAAATACTGCGCTTGGGTTTTAAATGAGAAAACTAACGTTATAAGGAACGAGCTTCATTTAATTACTTATGTTCAGTTCAGGTATAAAACTTTTCAGTTCTGACTCAACTTTTTACTTTTTATTAACAAAAACTCAAAACTATAATGTAATATGTATTGGGGATGTTTATGAAATACTGATAGAGAGGCAGTGAGGTGATGCTCATCTCTAGTGTGTGTAGTGTGTGTAATGTGTGTAGTGTGTGTAATGTGTGTAATGTGTGTAGTGTGTGTAGTGTGTGTAATGCGTGTAGTGTGTGTAATGCGTGTAGTGTGTGTAATGCGTGTAGTGTGTGTAATGTGTGTAATGTGTGTAGTGTGTGTAATGCGTGTAATGTGTGTAGTGTGTGTAATGCGTGTAGTGTGTGTAATGCGTGTAATGTGTGTAGTGTGTGTAATGCGTGTAGTGTGTGTAATGCGTGTAATGTGTGTAGTGTGTGTAATGCGTGCTCGCGCTCCAATCCTGGAAACAGCTCGCTCAACCCTCGGGCGATAATGATTTGCATTGAATCTGCATTGCTCAAACAGACACACACACACACACACACACACGCTCGCTCACGCAGTGTGTTAGAGAGGCTTTTATGTCTTTTACATTGAGAAATCAGCTTCAGCGCACGATAACAATTCCTTCTATCACATTATGTCTCGTTGGAGTCTGATGGCGTTTTAATAATAAACCCTCGTCTGGTGTCTGTGGGCTGGTCCTCACCTGTCGCTGTCAATCATCTGAACGCGCTCGAGTAAAGTCTTTCTGAATACACTGATCAATGCTGTGGGCTTATGTGTGTGTGTGTGTGTGTGTGTGTGTGTGTGTGTGTGTGTGTGTGTGTGTGTGTGTGTAATAGATGGGAGAAAGAGAGGCTTCAGATGTGATGAGATTCAGCGCTTTACACTCCACACAGACAGGAAGTGGAATCTTAGTGGTCGGGCACTTGGACATTTTCTGGAATTTGGACAGGCTTGTCCTCCGTCTCTGCGAACCGTGGACGACGTCGTTATTAGCAGAAATGAAGACGATCTAATTGTCCTCTCACACCCTCTTCTAACACTGCGTAATAGGTTTACAGACCTATTAAAGAGCATCGTTTATTATTTTATACGCAGTTAATTCAGACAAAACGTCCCTGTGGACGGAAGACTTCAGGCACAGTGCAGTGATGGAGTCCTGACCTCACTCCGTTAAAGGCGTTCCTGGGAGGCCGGGGTTTCAGTCATGAATCAGTCAGTCAGTCCGATCATGTCTCTGAGAAAACTTTCTACCGTGATGGTGTCCAGGCTCTAGTGACACACTGGGATAAGTGCATTAGTGTATCAGGGGATTATATAGAGACGTAAAGGGAGTTTTTACTCTGAGCTGTTATTCTGCCTTGCATTCAGAAGTCCCGGTTTGACTTGAACGGCCCATGTACGATATTTACAGAGCGTTTAAATGAGCAGTGAGATGAAGGCTGTCACACTCGTCCTCTGAGACACACACCTTTATAAACCCCAGCTCACACACACACAGTTCAGTGTAACACTGGGGGTGTAATACACCTGGATGATGTGAGGGTGTGTGGATACACCCCCCAACACACACACACACACACACACACACACACACACACCCCCCCCCCCCACACTGTGTTCGCTCACACAGTCACCTGATCATTTTCTCATGCTTTGAATAACTTACACGTTTACTTGGTTTAATCAGTAACTTGATGATTTTCTTAATGTAGTTAATAGCGAGTGTCCTTTTCTTGTTCTTGTTGCTTATTGTGTTAATAAGTTAAGAAGTCATTTAGTTTCTAGTTTACTGTACTTGCATCGGTTCTTTCCCATGTAACTTGCTTTATTACATAGTTTGCAACTTGAGAAATAAAATATTGCTGACTTATTTACGTGGGTAGGCTACTCGTTAATGTATTTTTATTATTTATTGTTGCATGTTTCTGTAATTTCTGATTTGCTAGTTGCTGGTTTTCGCAGTTACGGTTCCCCCATTACTTGCTTGGGAACTTTCTTAGTTACTCACTCAGTTGACCTTGTTGATTATGTAATTACTTTATTACTTGATTAGATTTTTACTCGTTGCTTTATTGTAGCTGTGGGTGAACCGAACTGTTGCGGCAACAAAACAATTCCAGCCTCCAGATGAAACCCAAGCTGGACGCACCACCCATATTGGATATGAGGACACAATAGGAAAAGGGGACAAAGGAAAAAAAGGAAAACGCCTAGAAGACTGCAAAAAAAACAACAGCTAAACAAAACATAGTGGGACAAACCTTCCCGAAGTTCTGGACGTGACATTCGGGCCCGAGCACACTTAATCAATACAAGTTGTAGAGTGTTGCACAATAAACCTCCATCAGCTGCTCATGAGTCAGACGCGGGACAGGACCGCAGCTGTTTTGGTCGGAGCTCAATCACAGCGTGTGGACATGATGGGTGACTTTATACCTCTGTACCATATGTGAGAAGTTGAAGTTGACAGAACGTTTCAGGTGTATTAAAGCGCTCAGATTGCGGTTAACCCTCGCAGGGCCGGTGCGGGCTCTCGTCCAGCCGGCTGTTTGTTCACACCAGTCATTGATTGTGTTCAGTTAGAGTTTAATATGCGGCAATAAAGGTGTAGCACATTTACAGAAATTTACAGCAGCTTTTATTGTCTGAGTAAAGTTCATTTTATGATTTGACATCTGGTCATGGTCATGATTAGAGGCGAATTTTATAATAAAAGTTAAACCCGCAAGAACCTGTGCACTAGGGGCTGCTAGTTACCTGCTGCCATGGTTACTGTGACTTTACCACGAGGCAGTAACTCACCCGTCTACTCGGGCGCTAACCGGTATCTTAACCTGACTTCTCGGGCGCTAACCGGTGTCTGAACCCGACTTCTCGGGGACTAACCGGTGTCTGAACCCGACTTCTCGGGGGCTAACCGGTGTCTGAACCCGACTTCTCGGGGGCTAACCGGTGTCTGAACCCGACTTCTCGGGGACTAACCGGTGTCTGAACCCGACTTCTCGGGCGCTAACCGGGGTCTGAACCCGACTTCTCGGGGGCTAACCGGTGTCTGAACCCGACTTCTCGGGGGCTAACCGGTGTCTGAACCCGACTTCTCGGGGACTAACCGGTGTCTGAACCCGACTTCTCGGGGACTAACCGGTGTCTGAACCCGACTTCTCGGGCGCTAACCGGGGTCTGAACCCGACTTCTCGGGAGCTAACCGGGGTCTGAACCCGACTTCTCGGGCGCTAACCGGGGTCTGAACCCGACTTCTCGGGCGCTAACCGGGGTCTGAACCCGACTTCTCGGGCACTAACCGGTGTCTGAAGCCGACTTCTCGGGCACTAACCGGGGTCTGAACCCGACTTCTATTAATCGACCTGTTCAGTTATTTTGTGACTTGTCTGTCTGCTCTGTGACTCTGTGACCTGCCTGTATGATTCATTGCTTGGGAACTTGAATACCTGTTTTGTGATTTGTGTACTCGGATAACACTTGACTCGTTTACTTGGTTACTTGGTGAGTTTGTTGCTCGGTCACTTTTGACTTGGTTTATTTTTAACATGGTCACTTTTTGACTTTGCCTGGTTACTTTGTGACGTGGTTACTTTGTCAATGTTTGACTTGGTGACTTTTTTTGACTGTTTTAACAGGGTTGCTTGCTCACTTTGTGATTTGTTTACTTGATCACTGTGACCTGGTCCCTTGTTCACATGGTTACTTGGTTACACTTTTACTTAGTTACTTGGTTATTTGTTTGTTATTGTGACTTGGTCACTTGGTGACTTGGTCACTTGGTGACTTGTTTATGTAGTTATTTGGTGAACCAGTTACACATAGACTTTGTGCCTGTGATTTTGACTATTTAATCAGATTAACTTGTGTTTTTTTACTTGGTTACTTGGTGACTTGCTTGTCTGCTGTGTTCATTATAGTTCTGTGACTTTAATATGCCTGTGTCGTTAATTACAATGTGATTGACGACTATCTTTGACCTACTTGTGACTTTGCGACTTTCCTATACTTTGTGTCATGCGTGCCGGAGCGGATACACTTTCCTTTTTTGGAAAGTTTTGATCATTCACACTGTTGCAGAACTAAAAGTTTGACCTAATCTTCTATAACTCCTCTAACACTACAAACTTTCTTTTTACTTTAAAAAGACTGTTATCGAATAAACTACTAGTGGAAAGAACTATGTTGGATTGGAAAGGAAACCGACACCAGCTGACGGACTTGAACTAATTTATTGACGGACTTCATCTACATCTGTTCCTCCTCAGCGGGTCATGCAGCAGGTCATGTGACTGTGTGTACAAAGTTTACACATAGAGGTTTACACCAATGTAACGTTGCATGTTTATAGAAGATAAGAAGTGTGTGTGTGTGTGTGTGAGAGTTGCCTGCTGGATCCTACACTGCATGTTTAACATTCCAGCTGCGCAAAGGCGTTTCCTGTCGAAGACCGAGTTCCTCCAGCTCACCCTGGCCATCTCTCTCTCTCTCTCTCTCTCTCTCTCTCTCTCTCCGCTCCTCGTAGCGTTCTCGCCCCGGTCTGTCGTTCCTCTCGTTCTCTCCGGGCTTCAGTTTCACTCGGCCGCTCGTATCGAGTGTTTCGGATTAGGTTGTAGTCTGTCCGTGTAGGTCAGCTTCGCCGCCGAAGGGCAGGTTGTGTGTTTTTGGGTGGATTTGCATGCTTGCATGAGTCCGCAGATGTGCGTGTGTGTGTGTGTGTGTGTGTGTGTGTGTGTGTGTGTGTGTGTGTGTGTGTGTGTGTGTGTTGCGCACATGTCTTTGTAAGTGTGTCTGCACGTCACAAGCCTGTATTTGTGTTTAACAGAGTCTGTGATATGATACGGGTCGAGAATCCATCCAGTTGGTTGTGATTAGCACTTGAGCCCACAGTCAACAAGTGTGTGTGTGTGTGTGTGTGTGTGTGTGTGTGTGTGGAGGCTATTTGAGCTCGAGCGCCATCGGCGTGCAACATTGACACTGTCTGACCTCCCTCTCCATCTATCCCTCTCTTTCTTTCATCAGAGCCGGACTCCGCCCCCTTCTTCGTGATATGACATCATCCAGCGGTTGCCACAGAAACCAGGGCTCCACTGCAGACAGTTGACAGCCAGGCAGGTGAGTTATGATTATCGGATTGAGGACCGCAGGCGAGGCATGATTAGCTAATTATACCGGGCTAGTCTGTTGTGTGTGTGTGTGTGCGTGTGTGTGTGTGTGTGTGTGTGTGTGTGAGAGTGAGAGCTGAAGGGAATACTGAATAGTAAATCTGATAGTATCGGAAGCACACAAGTCTACTATGAGACTTCCACATGTAGACTGCATCTTATTTCACTGTGTGTGTGTGTGTGTGTGTGTGTGTGTGTGTGTGTGTGTGTGACAACCATGTGTACCATTAACATCGCACTGATGTCTCCTCATGAGCTGTTCTCTAACTGAACTCCTGATTCCACGAGCAGTCATAGTGATTTATAACAGTCTCACACACACACACACACACACACACACACACACACACACACACACACACGTGTGTGATCTGATTAATGGCCTGCCAGTGAAGCAGTTCCGTGGCCCTTGTGTATCTGCAAAGCCAAAGTCCAGAGTGTGGTGTATGTTCCCCTGGCTGTACACACACACACACACACACACACACACACACACACACACACACACTGCTCTTATATAAGAATTACACAGTTTTATTTGGGTGGAGTGATTCTATCCTGCCAGGATTCCTCCAGATGGGACAAATGATTTAAACTCCGTTGTGATTCTGTACAAAACGAGTGACTAGAAGTAGTTAAGATGAAGTGATGAAGTGATGAAGTGTAATGGGATGGAGCCCTGGATGTAGTGGACGTTTGTATCCTTTGCTGACAAGCAGCTTTCTGCATTCGGCCAAAACACAGTGTTGGTGCTGATTTTATTATTATATATATATATATATATTTATTTATGTATAATAGAGAAAAAGTGAGTTAAAGCAGCTCCTTCTGAAGTTTCTACAACATGGACGTGATCGATCTCGCTTCATTAATACTTTCAGCGTCAGCTGTGTTAGAGAGATGATTTTATTTGAGCCCCAAAATGGCCATTTCTAGCGTTAATCATTTAAAATGCTAATTATTCATATTTCATATTTCTTCCAAGCGTATGGCCTGAAACATTGTTGCTTCCATTTGATTTGTTTTAAAAATCTGTAAAAAAAAAAAAAAACGTCTTTGGAATTTTCGAATATGATTGATTGACATCTGAATGACAGTTAAGATAATTATAAACAGTTACAAACACGACTCCCAGCTCAGATACTTTTTAGCACCAATACCATGTTTTGGCCGAATACACGTCCAACCAGATTCCAGGTGAAGAACAAGCCAGATTTATATAAGATAAAAAGTCACCCGCCTCCTGACGAGGGCTGTAGCAATCGAGTATTTTACTAATCGAGTATTCTACCAAACATTTAATCGATTAATCGAATAAAATGTACTCTTGCATAATTAAACAGCAACGTAAAATATATAAAAGAAACAAATATTGTTTTTCTTTTTTTTCTTTTTTAATCTACTTTTATTTTTTAAATGCATACAGCATTTTTCAAAAATCAACATTGTCATTATTCTAGGGCTGAAACGATTACTCGAGTAAATTGAGTAATTCGATTACAAAAAATGATCGAGGCAAAATGTTCTGCCTCGAAGCTTCTTTTAATAAATTTTAAAAGCTTGCGTTATGTTTTTGCGCAATTATTTGTTGACGGCGCGCTTCTGACACAGATTTTGTAATTTAGTCGAGGGATCGTTTCAGCCCTACTGACACGCCTATTCTCTCCTGTTGGTCACAGGGCCAGCAATAAGTGTAAGGTTTGATGAATGTAGCACAGCATGATGAGCAGCAGAGTGAGAAGATGTAGTGGCTGCATGTGTCACAGAGAAGGCATGTGTTAACCTCCACCCTCCCTGTCCTGTAACTGGAATAAGTGTGGTTGGTAATTGGGCGAATCAACAAATTTATAGAAAGTGGATTTTATATATTTAAAAAAATCAGATCTCAACCTGGTTGACATAGTAACATGTACTAGATGTACAAAATGCAAAACCGAACTGACATGAATGGGGCTGGAATTGGTTGAAGGTCTATCTCGAAAAACTTCCATGTTGTTCTCATCTCTCAGGTGCAGTGATGGCGGCCCAGGTGGAGCTCGAGCCTGGAGTGGTGGGCGGACGTCTTCATTTGAGTCCTTTGACTGACTCGAGTAATAAAACCCTCATGGAGGATTCGCCCATCATCAGTTCAGACCCCCAGAAACCAATCCCAGGCCCTAAACCAAGACTCACCCCTAAACCTTTTACTGTTCAGAGAAATGCCACAATACGACCAATTCTTGCCCCCAAACCTCAACCAAAACCCAAACCAGATTCATTGATCAAGCCCGAGCCACCAAGTAAAACCATGCTACAATCTCCAGCCCTTAAATCAGGAACTAAACCAACTTCTGGGCCAGACAGCAGTCCAGGAGATAAACCAGACCATTCTCCTCCTTTGAACGATCCTGATAAACCCAAGCCATCTGACACAGGAGGCCTGGTACGAAGAACAAGTTT
Organism: Channallabes apus; assembly: GCA_030522415.1. Lineage (NCBI taxonomy): Eukaryota > Metazoa > Chordata > Actinopteri > Siluriformes > Clariidae > Channallabes > Channallabes apus. The sequence goes on from CM060111.1 coordinate 45,322,148, forward strand.
GGGACCTTCTTCATCTCAGTCCAAGCCTACAGAATGGCCTTTGCGATCCAAAACTGGTCCTTCTATAACTCGGGCGAAATCTTTGGGCTTCCTCAGTGGTGTTGGTTTAGAAGAGGACGTGAGTAAAGAAGTTGATGTGGTCGTCCGTCGTCCTCAGGAAACTAGAAGCTCCAGGCCAAGGCCGGTGTCAGCCACTTTCTTGCCAGAACAAACTACATCTTCTAGTTCTGCCCCGAACCAGGTGAACAGACGACCCCTTTTGACAGATCTCACGGCCAAGTTTGAGTCCGTCGCACAAAGGCAACCTGCACTGGGGGACAGCAGTAAGGAGAACACGCCAGAGACACCTGCTGGTGAAGACGGCGTTAGGAGGAGAGAGAAACACCACACGGATCTGGAAAGAAGCATTTGGAGGAAGGATGTGGAAGGGCAGGATGCAAAGCTTTTGGAAAGAGCAGGAAGTGGTATAAAGAGGAGGATTAGTCTTCTGATGGACTCGTCCTCGTCCACGTTTTCAGTTCCTGCCATGCGAGTTAACGAGCCCCGCTCTCCAGCGCCACCGCTCGCAGACACTGACGGAGCTGTCGGAGTGAAACAGCGAATCAAAGAGCTCACAGAGGATCTCTCCCCCGCACTGGCCCCGCCCCAGAAGCCACTGTTTAGGCCCCGCCCACTTCCAACAGATAGAACAAAACGGTAAGTGTTTTATTCAACTTGAATATACAGCACCAAGAAAAAAAAATCTGATGGTATTTATATGCAGAGATTTATCTGCTCGGGTGACCCCATGTGGTATCTTGTCTTGCATGTAGAAATTTTGGGATTAACAGCTTAAAGAATGTACACGATGTTCTGATATGTGACACAGCTGCGCCTTTCTGTTTCTGTTCTCATGCCATATTGCATATTTCTGCTTAAAGTTTTTTTTTTCTTTTATTATCAGATTGTCATTGGAACCTGATTTAAATAAAATGCTTTTTAAAATTAGCCCTTCTTTTCACTTAAAGGTCCCATATCACTGTAACTTCTCTGAAAGTGCCGTTTAAGTGTCTGCTGAGCCAATCAAGAAATTGGAGGAGGAGCTCTTCCTTTATGAGGTCACAGTAGCGGGGGGGAATCTAATTGGCTTATTTAAATCTGAGTACAAGAATTTCGAAGGATAGAAAGTAAAAATGGCACTAGAGACCCATCCGAACATGTTTGTTAGTCTTTCGGCTGCTCCCGTCATGGGGTCGCCGTAGCAGACCATCCGATGCACACACACAGCGTTTCACGCCGGACGACCTTCCCGATCCAGTTTTATCTGGGCTTGGGACCGGCACTGTACCCGGTTGCGGGTGTTTGGACATCGGGTGGGAATTGAACCCAGACGTTCCGCATGGCGGGTGACGAACCTACCACTGAGCTGCTATTTCCCAGGATGAAGTTCACGATGGTCTGCTACCGGATGGTCTGCACGGGTGCTCTGTAAGCTTACAGCGGCTATAAAACAGGTCCTATAGAAACGATTAGAGTGCATTAGAACAATCTGGCTAAAAGCGGACTTTTCGCTGCTTACTTTTACCTGTAGAACCTAGAAACAAGACGAGCTGACATGTAACGCTGATTTATTCACAGATTCGCGTCAGATGCCGAGTGCACGAGCCCCAGTGAGTTTCAGGGTGTCCAGGAGGGAGCTGAGGAGCTCGGCAAAAAGGTGGGAGAACTCGCATCACCAGCAATGAAAACAATAATGGAGAAAAATAGAAACGTATCCATATTTATAGAGGCAAGAACGTTAAGAAGTAAAACAGTTTTCCTTTTGGCCCAAATTCCACCTGCTCATATATTTGATGTTTTAGTTTAATGCTTGCTTTTTTATTTTTAAGTTTAAAACTAGAGTTAAAACATGAAAGTGTGAAGCCTCCAGTTTAACAGTGTTCCTCGAGAGCCAGTTGTTTTGGCAAATTAACACCAGAATTGTGTAAAATGTTGAAATAACTTCATATTCAAATCTAAAAGTAAGTGAGATTCCAGCCGCAGGACCTCAGGGTCAAAAACCTGTCGATGCTGATTAACGGCATTTTGTGTGAGCAGGAAAGTTCTGTTCTGTTTAGCAACAGTCTGCTGCTATTGTAACGTTATCTAAAGCTGACTGTAGGGATAAAAGCGACTGGCCATGTAACGTGCTGTGAAGGTCAGCGTGAGCGATATCGCTGCTCTTACTTCTTATTCTCACCAGGACGACATAAACGGCGCTAAAGACCAGACCGAAAGACTGACTGTAAAGTTTGTAAACGTGAGCCTTCTGCATCTTTAGTTCATAGTTCAGCTGTAGCCTTTACAAGACGATATTTTGCATATTTTTGGACCTTGTAATTTCCATGCTGCCTCCCTTGTTGCTTTCTTTTTTATATGGTTTGATTTTGCTAAGGAATCATTTTCTTTGCCAAACTAAATTCACTGTTGTAATCTGCTCACGATCTCCGCTATCGTCTGTTCAGATCTAGGTTTTACTATTTATAGTCGCAGAATTTTTTTTTTCCCCAGAGAATGCAACAGAGGCTTGACCTGAAATGGCAAGCTGTAACTGACCTCACTCTTGGCTGGACTTTAGGTTTTAAGAGGTAGTGTGGTGGGGGGGGGGGTAGAAACACAGTGAGCGTGGAAACAAAAAAGGAGCACAAACGGGTTGGGCTAATTTGAAAAAGGCTGCATTGATGTCACAGAGGTGTGGTGCAATGACAGGTGTGTAACCCGAGCTGAGTTGAGTCATATTCTGGCGAAGACCAACCAAAAAAAGGGTGGTAAAGGTTAACATGAGGGAGATGCCATAGAGGCTTTGACTGAGCAGCTTTACACACACAGTCCTCTTTCAAGGCTCTACCTCACCCAAGCAACAAAGCAAATGATTTTTGTTTCTTTGTTGTTCTTTGATCCTTATGTTATGTTGATGCTCACATAATGAGCTTTTTTAATATCTCATTTGAATACTCTTTTCCACAGTTCTCATGTAGTTCCACTGCTTCATTTTAATAAAAGTAGATGAAATCCATGGTTGGCTCGAGGCCCGGTATTGTCAGGTTGACCTTTACATCGAAGCCGAGTGAGGAGGCCACGAGAGGCCTGCTCATCAGTTTGTTAGTTCAGTAGTTCATTATAAAAGTAACAAGCAGAAGGAATCACCAGTCTGGTTTATATAGTTTCATATTTCCAGTGTAATTGAAGAGAGAACACTTGAGAAAATGAGCACTCACCTAGAAGCCTATAATTACGTGTGAAGTCTGCTACCGGTACTTTTGTTATGGTTATAATTTTAGGTTCCTGCTTGAGGTTCTTGCTCAGGAGAGCAAGCCAAAGAAGCAGAAGTTATTATCATGTGTGTAAATGCAACTTATCTTTAACGCCGCACATGTCTCTCAAAATGAATATTTATCTTTCAGTCCAAGGACCTCCCTTCAACTGGGGAGGCAAAGCCACAAGAAGACCGGACTGTACACGGCGGTGTTCAGACTGTCAGAGCAGCACTTTTTGAGAATGTGGTGGAGAAACACAGCATCCAGATGATGGAGGATGCGAACTCCAGCTTGGTGAAGCCCACTCCCAGACGGCGTCTCTCTCTTCGGACCAAAGGAAGCGGTTTATTCGGTTCTCCGGATGATGAAGGTGATGGATCTCTGGTCAAGAGTTTGGCATCTCCTTCCAGTCCAAAGCGCATCGATCATGTTTTCGACATGGTGACTATGGTTGAGGAGAGTCGTGCAGTTAGCGAAAACATTCCTGCTGCCCATTTGGAAGAGAAGGCTCTTACTCTGCGAAGGTCCAATGGAGGGGAAAGACTGCAGCAACCTTCTCCGTATGGTGGAATTGCAGGAAATGAAGAGAACAGCTTTACACAGGGGTCCAGTAACTTCTTAAAAGACAAAGACAGACAATCGACTGGTAATACCCGTGTCCTTCGAGTCGGAGCGCTACCAAAATGGGAAGATACATTTTTTGATAAAGGGTTGGAAATGGAAAAGCAAAGGGAGATTGTAAAGGATATGGAAGAAGTGATCCGGAGGCAGACGGAGGTTTACAAGGCTGCGAAAGCAGACATTGCAGAAAACGAGTTAGAAAATGAGGCAGAGATGGAAAGAGTTCCAGCACTTAGAGAACCGAAAGTACCAGAAACTGAGGATCAGCAGATGATGAGACCGAAAGCGACTTATTTTGCCCTTACAGGTCAAATGAATGAGGTTGTCCACCAGAGTGCAGGAATAGATGAGGAAAGGATGTTTGGGAGTGATACAAGAGGAATAGCTAAAGACCGAGATAAGCCAGAAATGACATTTGAGGACTTCTCTGTGAAAAAAGGGCAAAGGGGTTTTCATAATCGAGTACCATCAATGAGAAGGAACCAAGCCTCGGAGTCACCCTTTAGGAAATCATCACCAGAAGGACTGCAAATCGCAGAGGGGACACAGTGGCAAACAGGACCACAAAAATCAATGGAGCAAGAGTCAGAAAGACAGAAACTAGCAGAGTATGAAAAGATGAAGGAACTGGAACGACAGCAAGAGATGGAGAGAGAACGAGAGAGGCAGAGGGAGCTGGAGAGAGAAAGAGAGAGGCAGAGAGAGCTGGAGAGAGAAAGAGAAAGGCAGAGAGAGCTGGAGAGAGAAAGAGAAAGGCAGAGAGAGCTGGAGAGAGAACGAGAGAAGCAGAGAGAGCTGGAGAGAGAACGAGAGAAGCAGAGAGAGCTGGAGAGAGAACGAGAGAAGCAGAGAGAGCTGGAGAGAGAACGAGAGAGGCAGAGGGAGCTGGAGAGAGAACGAGAGAAGCAGAGAGAGCTGGAGAGAGAACGAGAGAGGCAGAGGGAGCTGGAGAGAGAACGAGAGAGGCAGAGGGAGCTGGAGAGAGAACGAGAGAGGCAGAGGGAGCTGGAGAGAGAACGAGAGAGGCAGAGGGAGCTGGAGAGAGAACGAGAGAGGCAGAGGGAGCTGGAGAGAGAACGAGAGAGGCAGAGAGAGCTGGAGAGAGAACGAGAGAGGCAGAGGGAGCTGGAGAGAGAACGAGAGAGGCAGAGAGAGCTGGAGAGAGAACGAGAGAGGCAGAGGGAGCTGGAGAGAGAACGAGAGAGGCAGAGGGAGCTGGAAAGACAGAGGGAGAGACAGAAAGAAATGGAACGACAGCAAGAACTGGAGAGGCTAAAGGAAATAGAAAGACAGAAGCAATTAGAAAAGGAACGTCAGATCGAATTTGAGAGGAGACGACAGATAGAATTAGAAAGAGAGAAGGAAAGATTGCTAGAGGTGGAAAGGATAAAACTTCAGGAGTATGAGAGACAGGAATTGGAGAAGGAAAGAAAAAGACAAATGGAGACTGAAAGGCAGAGAGAGCTTGAGAGGAAGAAAGAACAGGAAAAACAAAAAGAGATGGAGAGACAGAAACAAGAAGCAGAAATGGAGAGATGGAAGCAGTCAGAAAAACAGAAGGCGCTCGAAAGGGAGAAACGGAGAGAGTTGGATGATCTCAACAAGATCAAGGATCTGGAGAAACGCCAGCTTCTTGAGTTTCAACTTCACAAAGATAGTGAACGGGAAAACAGGCCCACTAGGAGGAACCAGGAAAGAGTGGAAGGAGGGCAGAGAGCGGCAGAACAGGGAAAGAGAACTGCAGAATCTTCTCTCCGGCCACAAGTGCTGGACCTGGATAATGTTTCTCTCGGGGATCGGTTTGGTACGAGTTTGAGCAGCGATCAGAGCCCAACACCCAGATGGAAGCAGCCTTCAAATCAGTATGAAGGAGCATACAAACCATCAATTCTGGATGTTGATTCTTTTAAGAACCAGACCACATCTTTGGATCCTTTTGGAATGACTGCATTCTCAAGTTCAGATCCTGGTAAAGCCAAACCGATGACTCAGACTAGCGGAGCCAAATCATTATCTCCAATCCGTCCTCAATCCTTGTTGCAGAACCTCCAGAGAGATGTACCTCCTCAGTCTCAGATGCAGGCTCCTTTTAAATCTGCCCCCTCAGAACAAGCAAGACTTCCACCACCACTTCAGCCCCAGATTCTGAACCCAGCAGTACCAGTTGACACAGAAAGGCTTAAACCCCAAATGCAATCACAGTTTGTCCCCTCAGACTGGACCCATGGAGCGCATCAATTCGACACCTGGAATATTTCACAGGGGGAGGTAGCTGTGGATGAACCTACGTGGCTGTCTTCTACAGAAATTCCCAAAAATCCAGTTGGTGGCAGACCAACCAGTGTGGAGCAAATACTTCAACGACAGGATGCACGAAGTACAGGACCCTTTTCGAGCACGTCTTTAGCTCCTTCACAGACTTTGACTCCGGTTCAGTCTTCTGGCCTCATACCTCCAATGGTTCCTCTTCAGATGCCTACACCCAGCCATGCAACCTTCCCAGGTCACATTTTGACCCCAGAGAGAATTTTTAATGCAGACAGTCTTTTTGCTGGGAGTAGAAGGGAAAACCAGACTGCCTTGTCCAAGCTGGTACCTGAACCAAGCTGGAGCCCGAACCAGGACCGGTTATCCCAGGAACCGAGCCAGAGCACCACAGAACATCAGGTGAGTGGGTGTATTCTTAACAACTTAACCTCATATGTTCTTGAGTCACACCTAGGTCATCAAGGCTTGAGCTTATATTTAGCAGACTTTGTTTTAGCTAGCCTGTTAGCTAACGCGGATATCACATGTGACGAACTTGTGACATTTCTCGACAATTATTGTCTAGGATCGACTGTTGTAGCATTAATCTCGCAAAAGCTCACTAGTTAGCATTTTAGCATTAGCACAGTGTAACATGTAGGTAGTTGTTGTTACATCCAGTCATTTAAAGCCAATGTTTTATAGTAAGAATGTTACGTTGGGGTGTGTTTTATACCTTGCATGGGGATTTGCAATGGTGCAGATGGCTTTTTACTGCAAGTCTGCATATTAGCTGGTGCTAGCGGTATTATGAAATGAAACATCACGGAGGAGCTCAGTTTCTTCTAAGAACAAAAAGTATATTTTATGTCATGATACTTCATTTATTAGAAGCTAATTGATAGCTGGGTTTAAACATATAGAATAAGATTTGAAATGTAATTTACATCTTTAACCAGTAGCTTTTCCATGTGAATTAAATAGAATTTCTCTGTTTTCTGTGTGCGTGTGTGTGTGTGTGTGTGTGTGTGTGTGTGTGTGTGCGCAGTCACGAATGCGCTCAAGAAGTGTAAACCAGCGATCTGCTATGGTAGAGACGCCTGTAGACGGGCCGCTAGCTCGAATCAGGAGCCGCAGTGCACATAGGGACAAAAGACAAGATAGCTGGGTGAGTCCACAATACACACACACACACACACACACACACACACACACACACACACACACACACACACGTCATGGTGAACAATCATTTAAATAACATGAGAACAACAGCTGGATGAGTCAGAACAGGTAAACACCCACCTGTCAGCATGCACACTTAGATTACACAGGTGCAGCTAATACACAGACATCTATCATAAATTAGAAACTTGTGTGTGTGTGTGTGTGTGTGTGTGTGTGTGTGTGTGTGTGTGTGTGTGTGTGTGTGAGACGCATGCACGACTTCAGGACCCTCAGGTATTCTGCGCTATAGAAGAGCACTTGTGTGGATGTTTGGGTGTGATGTAATTGCCCTTTATGTTGGTCCGTCTGTGTTGACTGACTTGCGTTGTGTAGATAAAGTTGTGTATTTGCGCGTACATCGTACCTTCTACAAGACGACCAGCGTGTATATGGATATACATGATGAGGATGTATTTGTTTGAAACCAAACCTTTTCCAGACAAAATATTTCTTGTTTTGTTGACAAAACGCTATATATCCACATCTCTTATTATTGTTAATATCCAAAGCAAGTATTTCCGAAACTGCAGAACACTGTGGAAAGTTTCAAGTAAAGAGAAAGTTACTCGTCACAGTGTGTTTACGAAAATCAGTGTGTGTTATTGTGAGTAGAGATGTTCCGATAGCATTTTTCCCCTCCCGATACCGATTCCGATACTTGGGCTCAGGGTATCGGCCGATACCGAGTACTGATCCGATACCTGGGTGTGGATCTGTACAGTATAGCATTTCTTTTTTAAGTAGGAAAGGGTTAAAGGCTCTCTGCGGCCTTTTCCACTTCGGCGGCAGGGATGCGAAGGCGGGCTCTACGCGGAAGTGAAGGTGCCGCGGGAGCTTGTGCAGCTCGTTCACGCGCTCCTCTCGCGGAGATCAAAGTCGCCCCCCTTTTTAAAGTCTCTGGGGCGAATCACATCGCCCCGTTCTTGTGCCACCGTCTCTCATAAAATCCACCGCGTCGCAAAGTCCAGCTTCCCAACAGTCAGACCCCGAGCTACACTCCCCGCTGTGTTTTATAGCGCCGGGATCATTAGCGCCGATAGCTCATGGGCCGTTGCCTGATTCTGCGGCCCTGCTCCTTCACATACCTAAAGAGGGGGGAGGCCGCCTAACTAGTGAGCGAGGAGCGATATCAATTTGGGCGCACACCCATCACAGGCGCACGCCGTGACACTCTGTAAGTAAGCTAAGCTAGCAAAGCTAGCGGGCATAAATAGGTTATGTTTAGGAAAATGGTATCGGATCGGTACGTGGACTCAAATACTCGCCGATTCCGATGCCAGATTTTTTTGTGGTATCGGCAGCATTTCCGATACCAGTATCGGAATCAGAACAACCCTAATTGTGAGCCAGTGATTATTCAACAATGGATTTTAAACAGGTGTGTTTTTAGAAGACACCTGAACTGCCTAGCTCGCTAACTAGTGGTTTTGCTTAAATAGTTAGCGAGTGTGCAGCTTACTGAGTCGCTAGCTACATAAAACCAGTAGGAGGTGCTGTATCGGTGTATTTAAACTGTTCATTTGTGCGATCCTTGAGATTAGCAGTTGATGTAGGTTTGTAAACATGCTCCAGTTGTGATATTCACAAGTGTTTACACATGTAGTGTAAAGCAGCGGCTGAGAGAGTACATGCTATCAAATGCTCGACCTGGAGATGGAGACCTTATGCTTATCGGTCCTGTTCGTTTTCATCGAATTACAAAGTAAAAACCCAGGTAATCCTAAAAATGTTATTATTTTGTGTTGATGCCACTGTTCACACAACTTTGTACTCCGCTAAAAAATCCAAATGATTTACATTATGTAAAAATTAAGCAAAATAATTCACCAGTGTTGGATTGGGGTGTGAATGTTTATGGTAGTGATGGGCCGAGGACGGCCCTCCTGTATAGTACACACACTCTGATTGGCCATCTGCCTACACGGGACACAATTTTTTAACCAATCATGAGACACCTAAGGTGGAGGTCCAAATGGCAGACAGTCTCACCTACTAATACCCCTCTATCTCACCTACTAATACCCCTCTCTCACCTACTGATACCCCTCTCTCACCTACTGATACCCCTCTCTCACCTACTGATACCCCTCTCTCACCTACTGATACCCCTATCTCACCTACTGATACCCCTATCTCACCTACTGATACCCCTATCTCACCTACTGATACCCCTATCTCACCTACTAATACCCCTCTCTCACCTACTAATACCCCTCTCTCACCTACTAATACCCCTCTATCTCACCTACTAATACCCCTCTATCTCACCTACTAATACCCCTCTATCTCACCTACTAATACCCCTCTATCTCACCTACTAATACCCCTCTATCTCACCTACTAATACCCCTCTATCTCACCTACTAATACCCCTCTATCTCACCTACTAATACCCCTCTATCTCACCTACTAATACCCCTATCTCACCTACTAATACCCCTCTATCTCACCTACTAATACCCCTCTATCTCACCTACTAATACCCCTCTATCTCACCTACTAATACCCCTCTATCGCACCTACTAATACCCCTATCTCACCTACTAATTCCCCTATCTCACCTACTAATACCCCTATCTCACCTACTAATACCCCTATCTCACCTACTAATACCCCTCTATCTCACCTACTAATACCCCTCTATCTCACCTACTAATACCCCTCTATCTCCCCTACTAATACCCCTCTATCTCCCCTACTAATACCCCTCTATCTCCCCTACTAATACCCCTCTATCTCCCCTACTAATACCCCTCTATCTCACCTACTAATACCCCTCTATCTCACCTACTAATACCCCCCTATCTCACCTACTAATACCCCTCTATCTCCCCTACTAATACCCCTCTACCTCCCCTACTAATACCCCTCTATCTCCCCTACTAATACCCCTCTATCTCCCCTACTAATACCCCTCTATCTCACCTACTAATACCCCTCTATCTCCCCTACTAATACCCCTCTATCTCCCCTACTAATACCCCTATCTCCCCTACTAATACCCCTCTATCTCACCTACTAATACCCCTCTATCTCCCCTACTAATACCCCTCTATCTCCCCTACTAATACCCCTCTATCTCCCCTACTAATACCCCTATCTCCCCTACTAATACCCCTCTATCTCACCTACTAATACCCCTCTATCTCACCTACTAATACCCCTCTATCTCACCTTCTAATACCCCTATCTCCCCTACTAATACCCCTCTATCTCCCCTACTAATACCCCTCTATCTCACCTACTAATACCCCTCTATCTCACCTACTAATACCCCTCTATCTCACCTACTAATACCCCTCTATCTCACCTACTAATACCCCTCTATCTCACCTACTAATACCCCTATCTCACCTACTAATACCCCTCTATCTCACCTACTAATACCCCTCTATCTCACCTACTAATACCCCTCTATCTCACCTACTAATACCCCTCTATCGCACCTACTAATACCCCTATCTCACCTACTAATTCCCCTATCTCACCTACTAATTCCCCTATCTCACCTACTAATACCCCTATCTCACCTACTAATACCCCTCTATCTCACCTACTAATACCCCTCTATCTCACCTACTAATACCCCTCTATCTCACCTACTAATACCCCTCTATCTCACCTACTAATACCCCTCTATCTCACCTACTAATACCCCTCTATCTCCCCTACTAATACCCCTCTATCTCCCCTACTAATACCCCTCTATCTCCCCTACTAATACCCCTCTATCTCCCCTACTAATACCCCTCTATCTCCCCTACTAATACCCCTCTATCTCCCCTACTAATACCCCTCTATCTCCCCTACTAATACCCCTCTATCTCCCCTACTAATACCCCTCTATCGCCCCTACTAATACCCCTCTATCTCCCCTACTAATACCCCTCTATCTCACCTACTAATACCCCTCTATCTCACCTACTAATACCCCTCTATCTCACCTACTAATACCCCTCTATCTCACCTACTAATACCCCTCTATCTCCCCTACTAATACCCCTCTATCTCACCTACTAATACCCCTCTATCTCACCTACTAATACCCCTCTATCTCACCTACTAATACCCCTCTATCTCACCTACTAATACCCCTCTATCTCCCCTACTAATACCCCTCTATCTCACCTACTGTATGTGGTTTCGCGCGGTCGCCGTAAGTACGGTTCATTATGATTCACCGCGAGTTTTTGGCGCTGTGAGTACGTTTCCATTTTTCTGTGCGAAAAATTAAATATTTAATTTCTTTGCCGGTCCTCGCGGAAGTCCTTACAGAACTTCACGGAGCGACAGCGGAACGTCGACTCACGGTGCCGAACTCCGCAGTTCTCATGGATTTTAATCAGCTTACCTCCTTTTATTTGACTCAGTGGGACACTTGGTTTCCACAATCTTTAAGTCTGGCTTGTATTCAGTTGTGGCTACTCGTAGTAAATCTTTCACGTGTGACAGTAAGAGCAGAGCGATGCTTTGATTTCACTTGTTTCAGTGTCGAAAAAAGGGATTCACAGATGTAAGTTGACCCAAACATGGACAGTAGTTTGAGTGGAGCCGGTTTGACATCGGGAGATCTCTCAGTCGGCACAGTCTTCCAGAACTCCACGCTTCCTTCCTTCCATTCAGACAAAAATGTTCTGAGCTCATCTTCGTATTTGCACTTAGCTGTACGCTTCCCTGACTCTCCCATGATGATTGACAGGCTACTAACGAACTTCACGTCAATCGTGTTAGTCTATGTTAAATCGCGCGAGAGGTTGTGTAAAAAAAAAAAAAAAAAAAAAATTTTTAATACATACCCCTTTATTGGAAAATTATGTTTTGGCATTTTAAAAATAATTTGCATGTGTAAACACAGAACGTGGCTAGACTGAAGAGCCGCAGACGAGCAGTGAAAGAGCCGCGGGTTCGCCACCCCTGGGATAGAGGATGGATACCGTAGATAATGGATGAGGAAATGATTAGATCACAGACTAGTTATGGATGGTTGGATGATATGTGATGGATACATACATAATCTATAGATGAATAAATGATTGGAAAAAGCATGGATGATAGATAATAAGTAGATAGATAATGGATCTATAGGTGATTGGATAAATGACTGGATAAAGGATGAATAGAAGGATAATTGATTAGATAAATGATGGATGAATAGATGGATAGACGAGGGATGGATAAATGATTAGATGACAGATGGAAAATGACTGGGTACATGCTAGGTAGTTTGATGTATGGATGGATGATGATGGATGGATGAATGAATTGATGATGGATTGATGGTTGGATGGATGATCTATGGATAAATGCTTGATGGGTGGATGGTGGATAGATAAGGAGTGGATGGATGAGGGATGGATGGATTGAAGGCTGGATGATGATGGGTTAGTGATGGAGATGGATAGCTGGATGGACGTATAGATGGGTAGATGGATAAATGCTATAGTTTGATGGATGAGGGATGATGGATGGATGAATGGACGGATGCTGGTGGAATGAATTGTCGGATTGAAGGGTGGATGGATGATAGATGAATAAATGACTGGATAAATGATAGACAACGTAGTTAGATTGATGCATGAATGGATGGCTGGGTGGAGGCATAGATGGACGGTCAATGAATAGATGGACAAGTGGCTGGATAAATGCTAGATACTGTAGTTGATGGATGAGGGACGAATAGATGCTGGATATATTCTGGATGGACGAAAGTATGGACGGATGGATAGATGGATGAATGAGAGTTGGCTGGATGGATGATGGATGGATAGATGGATGGATGGATGGATGGATAGACGGATGGATGGATGGATGGATGGATGGATGGATAGACGGATGGATGGATGGATGGATGGATAGACGGATAGATGGATGAGGGAGGGATGGACGGATAGATGGATGAGGGATGGATGGATGGATGGATGAGGGATAGATGGATGGATGGATAGACGGATGGATGAGGGATGGATGGATGAGGGATGGATGAGGGATGGATGGATGGATGGATGGATGGATAGACGGATGGATGGATGGATGGATGATGCCTAAACCTAAGAGTGAGATGTTGATGTATCTGTGCTTTTGGTGACCCGACTGTTCCAGTCCGTCGTCCAGTGACATCAGCACTGCAGTGAGTTTTGGGTTCCTGCGGCTCCGACGCGTCACTCAGCTTCATATCGGGTTTATTATGTAAATGTTTACGTTATAGACGACGATTCAGTTCAAATCAACTCCTGGTCCGGTTTGTCTGGTTTTGGAACATACAACTGCAGGTGTGTGTGTGTGTGTGTGTGTGTGTGTGTGTGTGTGTGTGTGAGAAGAGCAGGAATGTCACCTGATCACACGCTCAAGACTCTCTCTATGTTGAGTAACACCAGAATTATTAGCTTGACATGATTTGCATAATTATGTACACCCGTCTCACTGAACATCTGTGATTTAGCTGAGAAGTTTCAGAAACCTCTCTGTGTTCTGGTCCAGTCTAAACCCGGAGTGAATGCGCACACACACACACACACACACACACACACACACACACACACACACACACACACACGATGTTGGTGAAAAACAAACTGAGGTTGCTTGGTTTCAGAGACACAGGTTTATCAGGTTCTGGGCCACATTTCTCTGTTTTTCAGTTTTAGTGATTGGTGTGTGTGTGTGTGTGTGTGTGTGTGTGTGTGTGTGTGTGTGTGTGTGTGTGTGTGTGTGCGCGCCCACGTGAGAGAGAGAGAGAGAGAGTTACCCTGATTTAGGTTTATCACTTAGAAACCATCTGCTTGTGACACTTCCTTGTGTTTGCATGGTGTGTGTGTGTGTGTGTGTGTGTGTGTGTGTGTGTGTGTGTGTCCGTCCCTAGTTGTCTTACTGAGATTAAAATTTAACTTTCAGTTTACAGTTAAGCTGGTACTTAATGAAAGTTCATATATTCCGCTGCTGAGTGTGTGTGTGAGTGTGTGTGTGTGAGTGTGTGTGTGTGAGTGTGTGTGTGTGTGTGTGAGCGCGTGTGAGCGAGAGCAAGTATTTGCTGCCATCTGCTGAGAAAAACTGGCTACAGAACAAAAACTGTTTGTTTATGTTTATTTGATAAGGTTGAACTTAAGTAAAAATAATAAATTGTGTGTAATATTATTTAATGTTTTTATACAGATACCAAAACTGTTAGAATCTGCTATCAATAACCTTCTAGTTATAATTAAAAGAGAATTTAGATGTTAAAATGTGTTAAACTGTGAGCAGTATAAACACTACAGAATAAAGTCAGACACTAATGTTGTTATTTTGCTGCACAATTCGATCAGATTCTTTTTTTCTTTTCTTTTAGTTCCAGCACGTTAGGGCACGATGTCCTGCCGCTGTGGTCTTTTACACGGCTGTTAATCACAGCAGAAAGTCAAATACGGGCTTCTGCTTAAACCAGTTAAAGAAATTTCCCCTGAAACATTTAGTTTTTAGTTCTGGCTTAAAATAAACTAAAGTCCTGGATATTGAAGTAACATTAAGAGAAAGAAAGAAAGTCAGTGTAGATGCGGTCATGTTATTTCACCAGTTTTGACGCGTAGCTTTGGGTTAAAGTTTCACTCACACGACAGAAGTCCGATCTCTTTGTCTCTTGTAGTTTATTTTGTCAGCATCAAAGAATCAACACTTCATACAGTCGTCTTGAGTAAATCCACTGTGGTTACAGACACCAGTTGCTGCATCTTGCAAATCTCTGACTTTTACAACAACCTGTTTGCTGTATCACAGTCTTAGCTTATGTATATAACAACACTCTCGCTGTATATATACACTTACGGGAGCTTACGGTCAAAAGCTTGTGTTTCCGTAGCCTTCCGCATCTAAACTGAACTCTTTCATATGACAGTCACACAAATGCATGTAATAGTAGAATGACATCACAGACCAACTTACGAGTTATGGCTTATGTAACAAACTTAATGCTTAATGCTTTACTAATGAATAGAACAAGGTAGAATAAATGAAATAACAGCAAATAAAATAAAATAAACACAACAAATAATTCATAACAAGTACGACATGGCTCTTACAGTCACTATAAGTGAGTTTTGCGTCCGCTTAAAGTATCTTCATCCAGTCCATCACTTGTGTGAATTCAACCTTTTCCTCTCGGTCTCACCTCTAGGTGTCGCTGTTTGCACGTATTCATGTGTATCAATAAAAGACCGGTTGTGTCTGTACATGGGTCAGAACTCACTCTTTCAGTGATGTACATTGGAGGACCTGAAACCTGTCTGTCTGTCTGTCCAGTTAGATTCTGTCTCCTCATCACACTAAACTGTCTGTCTGTAATTTCCTGAATCTCCTGCAGTCCTTAGATCTTCTGTCTGTAGTTTAATCTGCAGCATCAGTTTAAATCTAAATATGGAGTAAAAGTGATGTTATGAACAGTTATGTGCTGGATTTAATAATCTACTGTATAATAATCTACTAATGCGCTACTGTCTCAATGTAAACAAACACCTGCACCAATAGATATTAATTAGAAAAGATAAAGTGAATATTTTGACTGGGATTAGTTGATATTTTCACTTTGTCTGAAATAACAGCGCTGAAGTGGTATAAGTGAATTTTAACACGCTGGAGTCGTTTTAAGACAAAACTTCATCTTTATCTGATCGACTTTTTCCATTTCTCATCTGTGATTCTCTCTCCGATTACCGAACAGGGAGTGTATTTGTCTGAGCACCAAAGAAGGACAACTTAGTGTAAACAAGGCGTCAGATACTCAACCTTACAGAATGTCATTTCTCTATATTAATAAGTTAGACAGAGAGTTCTGCTGTACAGAAACACACACGGACACGGACGTGGACATCAACCTCAAATAATAATAATCATAATAATCATAATATCACGGATTACATTAAAGATCAGCAGATTATTATTAGATGTAACACAGTTTCTACACACACTTGACTCCTCAGCGTCGCCACTAACACTAGTGTAACTCTGTACAGATCCTACAGTAGGAGTTTAAATCCCACCTGATGCTGCAGGTCTGTCTGTGACCTTTAACCTCTTACACACACGCAGCGTTATGTCCCCCACCCCTACACACATCTCTGTCTCTGTGCACATCCTCACACACACACACACACACACACACACACACACACACACACACCACGGTGCTCACACTCTTCTGACTGAACCTGCAGGAAGTGACTTGGTCACGCCGTGGGTTCTGAGCCACAGCGCCGCAGGAGCTCAGTGTGTCCTGGAGGTTTCAATGTTCTACACCTACACACACACGCGCACACACACACACACACACACACACACACACACTTTGATTTTCAAGCTCTGTGTTTATAAATAAAAAACCCAGTATGATCTAGTGTGTGTGTGTGTGTGTGTGTGTGTGTGTGTGTGAGAGAATGAGCACACGTCTGTGTACATACTGTGTGTGATGTATGAGTATATCTGTGTGTGTGTGTGTGTGTGTGTGTGTGTGTGTATATAGAGTGTGCGTAAGTAGTGTGTAAATGTAGTGCATGTATAGAGAGAGGTTATGTTCTATGTGTGTGTGTGTGTGTGTGTGTGTGTGTGTGTGTGTGTGTGTGTGTGTGTGTGTGTGTGTTAAACACTCTCTGCTGGACTTTCCCTCAGCCTCTGTGTACAAAGTGAACACTGACTCAGATGACGCGCATCGTTGCTCCTACACTGTGTTCAAACCCCCTGTGTGTGTGTTTACACTTTACCCCATATATATATATATACAGTGGTGTGAAAAACTATTTGCCCCCTTCCTGATTTCTTATTCTTTTGCATGTTTGTCACACTTAAATGTTTCTGCTCATCAAAAACCGTTAACTATTAGTCAAAGATAACATAATTGAACACAAAATGCAGTTTTTAAATGAAGGTTTACGTTATTAAGGGAGAAAAAAAAACTCCAAATCTACATGGCCCTGTGTGAAAAAGTGATTGCCCCCCTTGTTAAAAAATAACTTAACTGTGGTTTATCACACCGGAGTTCAATTTCTGTAGTCACCCCTCAGGCCTGATTACTGCCACACCTGTTTCAATCAAGAAATCACTTAAATAGGAGCTACCTGACACAGAGAAGTAGACCAAAAGCACCTCAAAAGCTAGACATCATGCCAAGATCCAAAGAAATTCAGGAACAAATGAGAACAAAAGTAATTGAGATCTATCAGTCTGGTAAAGGTTATAAAGCCATTTCTAAAGCTTTGGGACTCCAGCGAACCACAGTGAGAGCCATTATCCACAAATGGCAAAAACATGGAACAGTGGTGAACCTTCCCAGGAGTGGCCGGCCGACCAAAATTACCCCAAGAGCGCAGAGACGACTCATCCGAGAGGCCACAAAAGACCCCAGGACAACATCTAAAGAACTGCAGGCCTCACTTGCCTCAATTAAGGTCAGTGTTCACGACTCCACCATAAGAAAGAGACTGGGCAAAAACGGCCTGCATGGCAGATTTCCAAGGCGCAAACCACTTTTACGCAAAAAGAACATTAAGGCTCGTCTCAATTTTGCTAAAAAACATCTCAATGATTGCCAAGACTTTTGGGAAAATACCTTGTGGACCAACGAGACAAAAGTTGAACTTTTTGGAAGGTGCGTGTCCCGTTACATCTGGCGTAAAAGTAACACAGCATTTCAGAAAAAGAACATCATACCAACAGTAAAATATGGTGGTGGTAGTGTGATGGTCTGGGGTTGTTTTGCTGCTTCAGGACCTGGAAGGCTTGCTGTGATAGATGGAACCATGAATTCTACTGTCTACCAAAAAATCCTGAAGGAGAATGTCCGGCCATCTGTTCATCAACTCAAGCTGAAGCGATCTTGGGTGCTGCAGCAGGACAATGACCCAAAACACACCAGCAAATCCACCTCTGAATGGCTGAAGAAAAACAAAATGAAGACTTTGGAGTGGCCTAGTCAAAGTCCTGACCTGAATCCTATTGAGATGTTGTGGCATGACCTTAAAAAGGCGGTTCATGCTAGAAAACCCTCAAATAAAGCTGAATTACAACAATTCTGCAAAGATGAGTGGGCCAAAATTCCTCCAGAGCGCTGTAAAAGACTCGTTGCAAGTTATCGCAAACGCTTGATTGCAGTTATTGCTGCTAAGGGTGGCCCAACCAGTTATTAGGTTCAGGGGGCAATTACTTTTTCACACAGGGCCATGTAGGTTTGGATTTTTTTTCTCCCTAAATAATAAAACCCCTCATTTAAAAACTGCATTTTGTGTTTACTTGTGTTATCTTTGACTAATAGTTAAATGTGTTTGATGATCAGAAACATTTTGTGTGACAAACATGCAAAAGAATAAGAAATCAGGAGGGGGGCAAATAGTTTTTCACACCACTGTATATCATATACACTACGGTTCAAAAGTTTTAGAACACTTGCAGATTTCTTTGTTTTTGTTTAGTGATTTATTTTCTACATTCTACAACAATACTGCGGATTTCAAAACTATAAAATAACACATATGGAATTCGGTAATTACGTAACAACAAGAAAAACACCAGTTAGTTGTTATTGTAAGACACAGAGGTCGGCCTTTCTGTAATAGTTCCTGCAAGAACAGTATTGTGTCAAGTGCATTTACAAAATCCGTCCAGCACCATAATGAAACTGTCTCTCATGAAGGCCGTCCCAGGAGGACGAGACCAAAACCTCCCTCTGCTGCAGACGAGAAGTTCATTTAGAGTTATCAGCCTGAAAAATGACCAATTAACAGCAGCTCAGATTAGAGGCGTTATGAAGTCTTTACAGAGCAGAAGTAGCAGAAACATCTCAATATCAACTGTTCAAAGGAGATTCATGCAGTTACTGCACGGCTTCAGCTTTACAATGTAGAAAGAAATAAACATCAGGAACCATCACGGAGTTAGAAAGTGACCTAAAACTTTTGAACTGTAGTGTGTGAATTGGTGTGTGTGTGTGTGTGTGTGTGTGTGTGTGTGTGTGTGTGTGTGTGTGTGTGTGTGTGTGTGTGTGTGTTTATTGACACTATATTGTGATTGTCACTGAGCAGTTGTACAGAGTGAAAGTAATAAACTGCTGTAGATGTGACTGTGTGTGAATCAGCTGATCGTGTGTGTGTGTGTGTGTGTGTGTGTGTGTGTGTGTGTGTGTGTGTGTGTGTGTGTGTGTGTGTGTGTGTGTGTGTGTGTGTGTGTGTGTGTGTGTGTGAGGAAGTCTCTCTCTGTGGGTTACTGGTACGGGGCGAGTCATGATCAGATCACTCAGCAGTGCAGTTATAAGCAGCAGCGGCTCGTAGACAGAGACAGACTGAGCGAGAGACTCGGACAGAGACAGACAGGGTGTAGGGACAGAGAGACAGAGACAGACAGATAGATATGACCTGCTTTCACTGTCCCTCGTGCTGCTGGCCTTTACACTGGATCTGGGTGAGTGGATAAAAACTCTCTCTCTCTGTGTTAGTTTCTCTCTTTCTCTCTCTCACACGCCTCTTTTTGTCTTCCTGTCTGTCTTTCACTCTTTGTCTTTTTGCCACATTGTGTCTCTTTTTTTTTGTCAGTTTATTTTAATATTTAATTCTCTCTCTTTGTCTCTCTTTTTCTGTCCATCTCATGTGTCTTTGTGTGTAGCTGTCTCTCTCTCTCTCTCTCTCTCACGCTCTCTCTCGCTCGCTCGCTCTCTCTCTCTCATGCTGTCTTTCTCATTCTCTCTCACCACTTGCTAGTTTTTGTGATTAGCTCGTTGCTAGGATGCTAATTGTTCACAGATTAGTTACAGTCACCTCCCCCCTCCCCCTCCCCCAACCAGTGATCTAGCATGACGTCGTCAGAGCGCAACAGGTCCGCGCATCGTGACCGACGTGTGTCTTTCTGCTGACGGAATCATGAGCTCAGCGTTGTTGTGACTCGACATGACGTCACGCGATGTGACACTTTCATGCTGTTCGCTAGAGTCGCTCTCGCTGCGTAAAACCTGACCGCTGCGGTGCGAGGCTGCGATCTGCACACGGACCGAGCCGGCGCTGACGAGTCCCGGCCCGGAGTCCTGTACCGGCACCGTGACTCACCACCGGGACGGCTGATGCGTCTCGCTCGCGTCATTTATCGATTCCTCTGATTCTGCACTTTAGCTTTAGCAGCCGCCTGCTCATCAGGGGTGTGTTTAATTCCTCTTACACCTCCCTGAACGAACGGTTACCATAGAAACAATAACATCCCCGAACCAAACGATGGTGTGGCGTCCGCAGAGGGGACGGTGTGAAAGTGTAGAGGTGTGAAAGTGTAACGCGGGTCGTAACGGAAGTGCTCTTCATTTCCTGTGTGGTCTGAGTCGAGCTCGTAACCCAGGAGAGAGTGCAGGTGGTGGTATTGTTCTCATCCTGTTGTGGCGTTCACTCTCTCGCAAGTGAAACTGAGGCGCAGGACACGAGTGTTCGTCACCGCGCAGAAGTGGGCGCTTTAATCACTGTTACCTGATGCTGTGATGTCCACGCTGGGGGACGCTGAGGGACACGGGGACGCAGGAGGACGCTTGGGGACGCTGAGGGACACGGGGA
>CM060111.1:45348058-45603058 GCA_030522415.1 Channallabes apus
TAACCTTCGTCAGGGTCGGTCACGTGACTGAAGATAACGCGCAGATAACATCAGTTCAGCGTGTTAGTCATGTCGTGGTCACGTGACTAAGTTGCACGCCAGCGGAGTGGTTAGCACCGTGGCTTCACACCTGCGTGGTTGAGGGTTCGATTCTCGCCTCAGGGTCTGTGTCAGTGGACAGTTTGCATGTGCTTGGTGGGTTTCCTCTGGGTTCTCCGGTTTCCTCCCACAGTCCAAAGATTAGGTCCAGGGTGTTACCCCTCCTAGTGTCCCGAGCACCCTGGGACAGGCTCCAGGCCTGAGAGTGACGGAATATTGATATATATATGTGTGTGTGTGTGTGTGTGTGTGTGTGTGTGTGTGTGTGTGTGTGTGGTGTTGACGGGTCGCCCTGTCTCTGTAGTTGTGCTCCAGATTAATCAGTCCAGTTGCTCTCAGTGTAACTCAGTTATGTGATTCTATTAGAACACTTCCTGGATCTGGTTTCAGCTACAGCTTTCTCACTGAACACACACACACACACACACACACACACACACACACACATTAAACTAATGAATAGATTTGTACACATCCGTTTGTTACCTCTACAGCCGTCAGCTACACGCAAGACGAACCACAATTCCAATAAAATGCCCGGCTGAGTCGCACCAAAACCCAGCGCGGCTTTACACTCTGCCCTGCTTTTGTCTGCTCGAAGTGTGCGTGTGCGTGTGTGTGTGTGTGTGTGTGTGTAAAGAGAGAAGAAAAGAATAGTGGGTGTTCAGGTAAAACAGGGTGCGATGTGGATGTGTTGAGACGAACAGCACGCTCTGTTCTGACACGCCGGTGACGGAGGGCAGGAAGACGAGCAACAATATCTGCCTTTGTTTCTGAAGTTCTGCTCCACTGACCTGAGCGGATGGTTCGAGCAGAAGAATGTCTTTAAATCCTCCGTCCGTATCGTCTATAGCGCATCCTGGACGGGGTTGCGGGAGGTCTGGAGTCGGTCACAGGTGGCCCGGGGCACTAGGTGGGGTTACACATGGGACAGGTGCCAGTCCATCACAGGGCGCAGCCCCCCCCCCCCCCGAAAAGAAGGAAGGGTAGGGGGGTAAGGGGTTACGGTTCGGAAGGTCCTGTTCAGTCCAGTTTGCCGCTGTCGGGAGCTTGAGCAAAGCCCCTTCACATTTTACGTCTGTTGTTAAGTGTGTCTGTCAAATCTCCATACGTACAGACCCGAGGTGGGAATCGAACCCTCAACCCTGGAGGTGCGAGGCCACAGCACTAACCACTAACCACTAACCGCCACTTGAATATGAACATTTATAAATTGTCCATTTGTCCCTTGGACTGTTTACTCATCATTTTGTGTTTGTCTTTTTGTTGCCTTTTATGGAGTTGTGTGGGCGTGTCTAAGTGTAACATTGCTCAGTTTGACCCTTCAGTAAATCTGACAGGTTTGGCAGAAGCTTCTCCGCTTCACACCACGCCGAGTGCTGATTGGTCGGATTTGGTCGATGTGTATTTAGCGTTAAATATTGCAGTATTGCGGATGTTTCCACGGTAACGACTCGTGTGCCGACCGACTCGTGCGCGCCACTTCAAAACCACTGACTGTGGTGGAGCGTCCCGAGCGTCCCGAGCGTCCCGAGCGTCCCGTGTGTCCCGAGTGTCCCGAACGTCCCGAGCGTCCCGTGTGTCCCGAGCGTCCCGTGTGTCCCGTGTGTCCCGTGTGTCCCGTGTGTCCCGTGTGTCCCGAGCGTCCCGAGCGTCCCGAGCGTCCCAAGGGGTGTGTGTTTAACGTGTACGGAAGGAGTCTCCATTGTCAGAGGTAAACATGTCGGGTTTACACAACTTAGCTTTTTCTCATTAATGTGACATGGTGTGTTTGTGTGTGTGTGTGTGTGTCAAAAACCTTTCACATCTTTGTCCACTAATCTAGAACTCTTTGAACAAGAGACATCATAGGAAAATGACATCTCACACGTATACACACACACATTTCAGAACACACACACACACACACACACACACACACACAAAACAACGACGTGCAGTAACAGGTTGGGTGTGTTCTTAAGCTTTATGACCTACATGCATTGTGTTTTTGGGTGCGCACACACACACACACACACACACACACACACACACGCACATTTCTATCAGCGTGTCTTGAAGTCTTTCACAGCCAAACTACATGTGGACTTTTCCTCAGCTCCCGTCTTCCATCCGTTTATTGTTCCCTCACTTCCTCCAGTACACCCTTCCTGTTAGAGAGAGAGAGAGAGAGAGAGAGAGAGGGATGATGAGGACACAGGAAGAAAGTTTGGATTGTTTTCATTCTAACACTCTGTTTCTCTCTCTCTCTTTGTGATTGATATCTCTCTCTCTCTCTCTCTCTCTCTCTCTTTTGTCTGTTTTCTGTTTCTTTTTCACCCTTTTGTTTTCTCCGTCTGAGAGTGACTTATCTGTCTCTCCATCTCTCTCCTTTGTTTTCTCTCTTTCAGACAGAGTTCTCTGTCTATCTGAGACTCTCCCTCTCTCACATCTCTCTTATTCATCTCTTAAGTAGACGCTGATCTTTAACTCTCCACGGTGTATTATTAAACTCTGTGGGTTTGAGGTCGAGGGATCGAGGGGCGGGTGGGCGAGTGGGCGTGGTCGAGCTCCGAGCCGTCCGCAGACGCGCTTCTCCGCCAGCGTAAACAGAAGAACTAGAAACGCTGGGGGAACGAAAAAGCTGCAGGAATTCTACAACACAGAGACTCCAGGGTGTGTTAGAGAATTAGACGATAAGTGTGTGTGTGTGTGTGTGTGTGTTTGTGGAGGGGGGGGGGGCAGGGGTGGTGCTTATCGCTTGAAAAGAAACCTGGCTGCTCTCTAAATGTAGAAGCGATAAACACCGAGTGAATCAAACTAATGATGAAAATATTACAAAACCCCGAGTCACCGGTCACTTTATTCATTTCCTCAGACGTCACACAAGGGTTCATTTCAGACTCCATTATTCTTCAAAGGTCACCAGTCACGCCAGGTTCACTTTGGATCACGTTTAGACGTTCACACGGCCCACAAACAAACATTAAAAAGAAGAAAAATCCTTCCTTATGTGTTTTGCCCCGGGGGGTTTAAACAATCTGATTAGTCCCCCTCCCCCATTGTGACCTCATATAAGTACAGCTGATGTTCTCTGAAGGGGCGTGGCTCAGCTGGATCGCAGGATCTCATTTACATCGACACTGAAACAGTGTGTTTGGAGGAGGAGTGAAATAAAGAGATCATCACCACACACACACACACACACACACACACACACTGTGGGGAGGTTTGAGACTTAGTGTAGTGAGAGTAAAATATGGGACCTTTAAAATAATCTTCATTCATTTGCTACGTGGAAAAAAATCTATACAGAAAAACGCGGTGTGGAGAGCACACGAGACCAACAGGGGGCGATAGAGTCCTGCACATGGAGCCAATCAGACGCCTGGAAAAAAATGTATTACTGTGTGTCAGACTCGCATCAAACGCAGGAGACAAAGTCAAAGCAGTGTTTTTAAATCTCTTCAGTCAGCAGGATGTTCATTGTGGTCATGTGACCAAGTGGGTTTTTATTTTGGCTCCTCTGTACAGCTACTGAGCTCGAGCGTGTCCGCACTCGGAGGGAACTGAGACTGTGGTGCAACATACAACCCAGATCAAACAGAAACCGTTTTCCTTAACAGACCTACGAGAGCAGCCCTTTGGCTCCGCCCCCTTTTCGACCTGCTATGGTTTGAGAGTTTGTTCTTGGCTCCGCCCCTTACTGACATGTTACACTTTTAGAGTAATTTTACTCTAAAGTTTTCAGCATTTTTTCCCCTTAGTGTTAACAAAGATCGTGCCGTAGTCGCAATAACGCATTAAATCGTCACAGTTCACAGCTCAGCATTCCCAAAAGTATTCACCCCCATGAACTTTTCCAAATAAACATGACTGCGTAAGGATTTTTCACTAAATTATCTGGCTCAGAGAAATCACTTAATTAGTCTAATGTATACCGAATTTGGTGTCACATGACCACAATTATAACTACGTCCTGTTTGTAATACGGCTTAAACGACATTATACAGTATATACAGTACAGTGGTATCTTGGAGTATTTATACTCCTTGTGAAGTTTTTCCTTAAGAACTGAAATTTTTGCAAGAAATTTGCCTCTGCATACGAGCGACCGAACCGAACACCAGCCGTTCAAAACATCTGCGCGTCAGTGGAAAGCCGAGCGAAACAAGGTCGTGTAAGGTTTAGTGAAGACGTGGAACCGCAGGTCCCAGGAACGCTATCAAGGACGGAAGCAAGAAGACAAGGGAGACACTTTCAGTTTGGGTTTTAAAGCAGCCGGTGCCGAGAGGAATCATAAAGTAATGTTAAGTGAGGTTTAATGTATATTTATTTCATGTTTTACTTTATTTATGTGTCTTTTTTTAAATATGATTATAGTGTTGGAAATTGGTAACGTTGGTGATATTTTGGGGTGGCTGGAGCGGATTGTCTGCATTTACATTATTTCCTATGGGACAACGTGTTTCACAATACGAAATGTCACCGTAAGAACTCGCTGAGGTTCCGCTGCAAAACATAAAATAAATAACCAGAAAAATACAGTAACGGCCTATAAGAGATGAGGAGGGATGGCGAAGTAATCTGAGAAGAGCCCCGGGGTATCTCTGGAGGATCTGGAGAGATCCACATGTCTGAAGCCACATGAGCTGCTCAACAAGTCCAGACCGTCACGCCGCCTCCATCGGAGCTCCTGATGGACTGAGCGCTGAAGAATAAGCTGCTGTTTCGCGTGTTGAGTTCGGTCTCCACCCAAACACTGAGACGAGCCTTCAGGGCACGGCAGGTCCGATTCTTCAGGAACACCACTCCCTTTGAGTATGTGAGAGTGTGTGTGTGTGTGTGTGTGAGTGACAAGTATGCAGTCAGTGCAGCTCACACAAGCCCTGCAGCGTGGAAACAAGGTGTGTGAAGGAGTGTGTTCGTCACAGTCAGCCTGGCCGTACGCCCGAAAAAACACTCCGGCGTTCAGAAGTCAGAATACCGTACGATGCAGCTTGTGTGTGTGTGTGTGTGTGTGTGTCTATTTACTTAGTGCATATTTCTTCAGAATGTTTCTTTTTATCACGCACTTGTTAAAAGAAAAGTAAAAAAAAATCTACATCACTTTCCATTTTTTATACAAACCCAAACAGGACTGATGTCTTGCTTCTGATTGGCTGACGGTCGTTTATCGTTTCCTGGTGACGGTCACTGAGTGGCGGCTCCTGATGTGTGGACTCGCGTCACGAGACGCACACGGCATGACGCGCTACTGCTTCTGGAACTGACGCGCTCGCGATGTTGCCTAGAAACCGACATGTAAACAACTGTGAACTGGAGACTCCTTCCGTTTAAAACACGAGTTGTCGCTATGGAAACCGTATCATCTTAGAGCGAGTACGCTGTTAAACTCTGACCGATCCGAGTGTGGAGTTTATCAGCGCTGCGGCGTGAGAGCGTGTGGATCGTTGTTGCATGCTAACAGCGCGGGAATAGCGTGCAGTGAGGGAAATTAGTTTAGCATTTCTGCCTGTTTTGTCTGGTTTCCATGCGCGCGGAGCCGCTCGCCGCACAGCTGGAGCGCTTTTGTTGTTCGCCAGCGAGTGTATTGTACATCAGCTCTTGTTTGAATGCAGTGTTTATTTAATTAGCGCTAACATGTAAGTGGTAAGTGCTGGGAACTAATGCAAATTTTATAGTCTGTGTGTGTGTGTGTGTGTGTGTGTGGGGGTAAAGCATTTTCACATATGGTGTGTGTGTGTGTGTGCGTGCGCACGTCCTTATGTTTGTTTTTCCTGAGAGGAAGACAAAAAAGGCCAGAGTGGCATCCTGTATAGTAACTTTCATACTTGTGGACACACACACACACACACACACACACACACACACACACACACACACACACACACACAGAGGGCCGAATCTGTCACTAAACGCGTTCCATCCACTTTGTTGTTTATTGAGGTACAGTACAGATTGCTCTACATTATCTGAGTGTTGATACGGTGTTGTTCTGCTCGAGGCCGTGTGTGTGTGTATATTACCCATAATGCACTACAAGCTCAGGCATGTTTTTACCCTATGTCGTCTATATATTATTATTACTAGCGGGTGTCATACAAGCTACTCAAACACTCAGTAACAACTCAAACAAGCGTGTGGGCGGGGTCCGGGAGCGTGTGGGCGGGGTCCGGGAGCGTGTGGGCGGGGTCCGGGAGCGTGTGGGCGGGGGTCCGGGAGCGTATGAGGGGGTCCGGGAGCGTGTGGGCGGGGTCCGGGAGCGTGTGGGCGGGGTCCGGGAGCGTATGAGGGGGTCCGGGAGCGTGTGGGCGGGGTCCGGGAGCGTGTGGGCGGGGTCCGGGAGCGTGTGGGCGGGGTCCGGGAGCGTGTGGGCGGGGTCCGGGAGCGTGTGGGCGGGGTCCGGGAGCGTGTGAGGGGGTCCGGGAGCGTGTGGGCGTAAAAGCTGCATAAGACTCAGAGACTTTCTCACTCAAATAAAAGTCAAATGAAAATGCGGGCGTGGCTGCCGGCAGGGAGGGTGAGGGCTGTTAGTGCTGCTGCCTCTGGGACACGTGAGGACAGCGGAGCAGATCTGCTCGACTCACAGGATCGAGACGTGAGAATCGGGAGCTTTTGTCGGGTTCTGAAAGTGGATGTGAAAGTTTTAGGCGTCGATCCGCATCATCATCATCATCATCATCATCACCTGACTGAGATCGAATCAGTTCTGACCTGCGGAATCAGTTTGTGTTCTGGGTTTAAATCACGTCTTCGTGTTGAACGTCTCAAGTTTAAATCTTCATGAAGCTGTGAGCGAGAAATAATTAACATAAAATTACACACACACACACACACACACACACACACACACACACACACACACACACACACACACATTAGATTGTTCGTGGTGTTTAACTCTGATGCTGTGTTGGTTTACAGTTAGAGACGTCTTCCTCTTTTTATCTTCTCTTCCTCTGTAATGTGGCCAGTGCGCAACGGTCAGCTTCAGCACACACACGCGCACACACGCACACACACACACGCACACACACACACACACACACACACAGTGTCTGCATCATGAATAAATTAGTTTATCAACAGATAAACAGACAAATAATGTCCATCTTCAGTGTATAGATGATTAAAGCCGATCGGACCCGCGTTAGTGTTGTTATTCTTCTCTGTCTCGGGATGTTGATGACTGGAACGATGCTGAGGGTTCGGGGTTCAGGTTCGGGTTGTCTGGGTTTAAAGTTTACAAGAGTTTATTGTAAATTAGTTTATAAGTTTTGGCAGCATGAGGGTTTGTGAGGTTTACAGGGTTCTGGATCTGCAGTAGTTCATTATAAGGTTTGTAGATTACGTTTACAGGTTCGGGAGTTTACTGGTTTTACAGATTTTTAACTTACCGTGATTTTTAACTTTTTGTGTCTGGATGTGAATTACATGCAGTTTTGGAGTTTGTCATTAGGACGTTTACATCATTTTGGGGGTGACGATGTTTGGGAGTTCGGGAGCGCACGGGGTTCGGGAGCGGCGCAGGGGGTTCGGGAGCGCAGGGGGTTCGGGAGCGTACGGGGTTCGGGAGCGCAGGGGGTTCGGGAGCGTACGGGGTTCGGGAGCGCAGGGGGTTCGGGAGCGCAGGGGGTTCGGGAGCGCAGGGGGTTCGGGAGCGCAGGGGGTTCGGGAGCGCAGGGGGTTCGGGAGCGCAGGGGGTTCGGGAGCGTACGGGGTTCGGGAGCGCAGGGGGTTCGGGAGTTCATGATATTTGAAGGTTTACAGGCTTTAGAACCCGAGTTCCGAGCGCTCAGAGGGTTTGCGAGTTGACGGAGTTTGTTACTATTATAAGGTTGTGTTGTTCATAGAGTTACAGAGTTTAGGGAATTATGACATGATGATTTTGTCATTTGATGATGCTGAGAAGTTTCAATATGACACACACTAGTAGTTGATTGAAATCTACTTGTTCCGGTGTTTGTAAGTCTGTAAGTGTGTATCAGTACAACGGGAACCGTACCACATCACTAACGTCTCTCTCTCTCTCTCTCTCTCTCTCTCTCAGGAGCAGCTGCAGCCGGGAGGACAGGACGAGTGTAAGGACACCGACACCCTGGTGCAGGAGACGGACAGTCAGTATGGGACATGGGGCACTGGACCGAACACGGATGATAGGTACACACACACACACGCGCACACACACACACACAGAAAGATTTGCTGAATCATCCTTCCTAAAACATCACACTAGCCATATAACACCACGATCAATAGCCACTTTGCAATGAGTGAGTCGTGCGTCTCCTAATAACGAGCTTATAGACAGAGAGAGAGAGAGAGAGAGAGACAGAGGGAGAGAGAGAGAGAGAGAGAGACAGAGGGAGAGAGAGAGGGGGAGAGAGACAGAGGGAGAGACAGAGAGAGAGAGGGAGAGAGAGGGAGAGACGGAGAGAGAGACAGAGGGAGACAGAGAGAGAGAGGGAGAGACGGAGAGAGAGACAGAGACACAGAGAGAGAGAGAGGGAGAGACAGACAGAGAGACAGACAGAGAGAGAGACAGACGGAGACAGAAAGAGAGAGAGAGAGACAGAGAGAGAGATGATCAGGTTATTGTGTTTCACTGCAGGTTGATGAAGAGCGAGAGACGCTGCAGTGGACTCGTAGATTACACGCTGTTAATGTCCGCTAACGACCCCGAGCTTTATTTCTGAAAGGAAAGAACTCTTTATTAAGAATGTGCCCCTGATGGAAGAGACAGTGTCCCAGGAGGACATGGACTAGGAAAGTACATCAAAAGGTGATTGACAGAGGTTTCAAAAGGTTGAAGATGTCAGCAGCTGTTACTTTACACAGATATCACGACTTTATACGCATCATTTGATTGACGTTATATATATTTATATACATTTGTTCCAGCGACTAATAAATATTTCAGACTGTTTCATGTCTCCAGTTTTTGTGTGTTTAATATTAAGCGCAGGACCTTTAAAGGTGAACTGGTCTCCTGCTGCCCTCTTGTGTTCAGCTGTGTGTATTACAGCAGATCTCTGTTTCTGAACTGCTGTCTGAGGAAACAAAATATCATCAGTATTAATAACTAGCTGCTTATGATGTGTTTAGGAGATGACAGTTGATTACAGAGCGCTCGACTCCTCTGCTACAAGCTTGTGTACAAGTATTACGCTGTTTTATATTGGCCGATTCCTTTTCAATAGTTTTGATCCGGGTTGCCAGATTTGCTCCCTGATTCTTCTCTAAAAGCAACAATGGAAAATAAAATGCAACAAGATTTAAATATATTTTAAGCAAATGTATCATGTTAGTTCTTATAATTTATACAATTACAAAAACTGCTACTGTACTTTAGGGAGGAATACACGGTCCATTTGCTTTTCTCTAACCCTCTTGTCTCGTCCCCCAGTCTGACCCCGGTGACCCCATCGGACAGCAACCTCACGCCGTCTCCACGGAAACCCTCTTTACCCCACAGTCCAGATCAGCTGAGCCAGGACGAGCAGGAGGAGCCTCTCAACTTCCCACAGGTGAATACATCCACCTGAACATCCACCTGACCCCACCCACTCAGCTCTCTAATACCTCCACCCGACCCCACCCACACAGCGCTCTAATACCTCCACCTGACCCCACCCACTAAGCTCTCTAACACCTCCACCTGACCCCACCCACTCAGCTCTCTAATACCTCCACCTGACCCCACCCACTCAGCTCTCTAATACCTCCACCTGGCCCCACCCACTCAGCTCTCTAACACCTCCACCTGACCCCACCCACTCAGCTCTCTAATACCTCCACCTGACCCCACCCACACAGCGCTCTAATACCTCCACCTGACCCCACCCACTAAGCTCTCTAACACCTCCACCTGACCCCACCCACTCAGCTCTCTAATACCTCCACCTGACCCCACCCACTCAGCTCTCTAATACCTCCACCTGACCCCACCCACTCAGCTCTCTAATACCTCCACCTGGCCCCACCCACTCAGCTCTCTAACACCTCCACCTGACCCCACCCACTCAGCTCTCTAATACCTCCACCTGACCCCACCCACTCAGCTCTCTAATACCTCCACCCGACCCCACCCACACAGCGCTCTAATACCTCCACCTGACCCCACCCACTAAGCTCTCTAACACCTCCACCTGACCCCACCCACTCAGCTCTCTAACACCTCCACCTGACCCCACCCACTCAGCTCTCTAATACCTCCACCTGACCCCACCCACTCAGCTCTCTAATACCTCCACCTGACCCCACCCACTAAGCTCTCTAATACCTCCACCTGACCCCACCCACTCAGCTCTCTAATACCTCCACCTGGCCCCACCCACTCAGCTCTCTAACACCTCCACCTGACTCCACCCACTCAGCTCTCTAACACCTCCACCCGACCCCACCCCACCCACTCAGCTCTCTAATACCTCCACCGGACCCCACCCCACCCACTCAGCTCTCTAATACCTCCACCGGACCCCACCCACTCAGCTCTCTAATACCTCCACTCAGCCCCACCCACTCAGCTCTCTAACACCTCCACCCGGCCCCACCCACTCAGCTCTCTAACACCTCCACCTGACCCCACCCACTCAGCTCTCTAATACCTCCACTCAGCCCCACCCACTCAGCTCTCTAATACCTCCACCTGACCCCACCCACTCAGCTCTCTAATACCTCCACCTGACCCCACCCACTCAGCGCTCTAATACCTCCACTCAGCCCCACCCACTCAGCTCTCTAATACCTCCACCTGACCCCAGCCACTCAGCTCTCTAACACCTCCACCTGACCCCACCCACTCAGCTCTCTAACACCTCCACCTGACCCCACCCACTCAGCTCTCTAATACCTCCACCTGACCCCACCCACTCAGCTCTCTAATACCTCCACCTGACCCCACCCACTCAGCTCTCTAATACCTCCACTCAGCCCCACCCACTCAGCTCTCTAATACCTCCACCTGACCCCACCCACTCAGCTCTCTAATACCTCCACCTGACCCCACCCACTCAGCTCTCTAATACCTCCACCTGACCCCACCCACTCAGCTCTCTAATACCTCCACCTGACCCCACCCACTCAGCTCTCTAATACCTCCACCTGGCCCCACCCACTCAGCTCTCTAATACCTCCACTCAGCCCCACCCACTCAGCTCTCTAACACCTCCACCTGACCCCACCCACTCAGCTCTCTAATACCTCCACCTGGCCCCACCCACTCAGCGCTCTAATACCTCCACTCAGCCCCACCCACTCAGCTCTCTAACACCTCCACCTGACCCCACCCACTCAGCTCTCTAATACCTCCACCTGGCCCCACCCACTCAGCGCTCTAATACCTCCACTCAGCCCCACCCACTCAGCTCTCTAACACCTCCACCTGACCCCACCCCACCCACTCAGCTCTCTAACACCTCCACCTGACCCCACCCACTCAGCTCTCTAACACCTCCACCTGACCCCACCCACTCAGCTCTCTAATACCTCCACCTGACCCCACCCACTCAGCTCTCTAATACCTCCACCTGACCCCACCCACTCAGCTCTCTTTAATTAGCTCTGCCCCTTATTCCACCTGTACCAGGGAACTTCAATCAGAGCTTATTGACATTATCCTTTCTGTGTGTGTGTGTGTGTGTGTGTGTGTGTGTGTAGTCTACCACTGTCCTGCTAGACTCCAGTGCTCAGCGTTCCAAAGCTCAGCTAAGTAAGAGCTGTCGCCGCCGCAGAGCCCCGCCCTCCCGAGCTGCTCGTCACAGCGCCGTGCTGCCAGATGGCTTGGATATTACGAGATTCAAAGACTCAACAGGTACACTGTATATATATACACACACACACACACACACACACACACACACACACACGCGCACACACACACACTGTAAAATAAAAGTTTAAAGCTGACGTCTGCTCTCCGTCTGTGTGTAGAGGATAAACCCGACTCGGCGAAGCAGCAGGATGAAGAGTCGGATGAGGAGGAACCGACGCGCTCAGCAGACGCTCGCACCTCCTCGTCCTCATCCTCCTCACAGCCTCAGAGGGTGTCGCTCTTCCCCGGCATGGACCCGTCTGTGCTCATGGTGAGACGAAACTTCCACTTCTCATTGCTTTCCCGTGACATCGCGTCCCCAAGTGTTTCATTCCTCTTACAAAGGAACAACAATTACGTTTTTTCATTTACTAATGAATGAAAACTCGCTTGTGTGCCGACACTGGAGACTCCTTACAATAATTAGATCACAAATTAAATTGTGTTAAATCAAGCACAAAGAAAAAAACATTTCACATTTGTAACACTTTATCGCCCCCTAGTGGTGCAAACCGTTAGAAACTGTTCAACTTCTTTTTTTAAATAGTTCTGGCCTACTGTCATCTTAAAAGTGTGTGTGTGTGTGTGTGTGTGTGTGTGTTAGGCGCAGCTGAAGAAAAGAGGAGAGTCAGAGAGTCAGACAGACGGCCCGTCTCCATCACAGCTGTCCCGCTCTCCCAAATCGCCGTTCCTGGGCCGAGCGTCGCGAGTGCTGCCCCCTGTTGGTGGTAAAGAGAACGGGTGAGTCACACAGACGGCGTGTGTTTGGGATAAGCAACGTTTACACTGGTTACATAACCTACAACTTTGACTTAAGTTGTGCATGGGTTTGCACGCGTGTGTGTGCGCGTGTGTGTGTGTATTGTTCTACAATCAGCTGACGTGTTTTCGCGTTGCTCATGAGCACGTTTGATGTTTTTGCGTCTTTAGTGAAGAGTCGTCGTCTCCTCAGTGGCTGAAGGAACTCAAGACAAAGAAACGCTTCAGTCAAATCGAGAGCGACAGCTAGAACGCAACAAGTAAGTAACGCTCTTTATTGTCTCTTCATGTTCGTCTGTCTTCCCCTCGGTGTGTTTAGTTTTACGCTGTGTGTCCAGATCCTCGCTCGCCGGCCCGACCGGAGCCAGAGATCAGATTAAAAACAGGTTTTTGGAGCGATGTAAAGCTCTGCGGGGAGGAATAAAGTGTTTTTCTCTCTCTTGTTTTCGTGGATGTTTATTGAGGCCAGAGTGTCACCCAGGGACAGAAAGTAAACAGACAAAGCCGAGTGAAAAGTCGTCAGCATCTGCGTCGGAGCTCCAGCGCAGGACTGCGACAGAGTTTCAGTAAAACGTTTCTTCCGTCTTAATCGTTTCCTTGTGCCTTGTTTGTCCTGCAGGATGCCTTATGTATGGAGAGTCTGTAGCTGTGATGAAACAAGCCTTAACCTTTGACCCCGGCATTGATGGGACCTTTGCTGCTGCTGATGACCTCATCGTCCTCCTCGTGTTTCTCTGTGCTCCTCCCACTGGCCGAGGCGTCACACGTGCATGGTGCCTTTCTAGGAGATCTGCGACTGACAAGAGATCTGTGTGTGTGTGTGTGTGTGTGTGTGTGTGTGTGAGAGAGAGAATGTGTGTCGAGGTGTGTTTGGTCTTTTCCTGTGCGAGGATTCCTTTTGCATAGAGCCACTTTATCGAACCCAACACTTCCTGGTTTGTGATGTCATCAGGAAGAAGACGGTTGACGGGACCACACAGACGCGTACGACCTGGAACCGCTCGGACGCCTGGAGCGCGGCCTTTTACTCCGTCGCTCATTTTTATTTGACTTTTTTTTTGTTGTCCGTTTATTGACTTTTTGTTATTTTTTTTTCTCTCCGCTTGGTGGGTTTCGGTGTCTCACACGCGCGTCTCTGTAGGATGCCTTTACTTTTGTTTGTGTTGTTTGCTGTCTCTAATCCGCAGCTACACGATGGCTGCACTGACTCTCGAACAGTATAGAAGCAAGTGTTTAGGAGTTTAAAAAAAGAAAAATTTGTTTAAATGTAATCATGGGCTTTGTTTTAAAGGTTTAAAGAAGGCATTTGGCCAAAAACACAGAAATAATGCATTATATATACTTATATATGAATCTATTTTTAAAGAAACCTCTTTAACCCTCGGTTTATCCGTCTTGGTGGCGGAAGAGATTTTTTCTCGTTTTAAAAAAAAAAAAAAAAAAAGAAAAAATGATTCCATGAAATATGCAGGAAGATACGCAAAGTCTGTGACTGACGCCTCTGAACACGCCCTCGTTAGTAACCAGTAATCAGTAACACCACCGTCCGTACAGCGCGGGTTCCCCTGCGATGCTATGTCTATGCTAGGTCTGTGTAAGATAATTAACCGCCATGCTAATAGATATTTTGTTTATCGTAATCATTCCTGCTTCATTTCGGGGTGGACAAATCACACGCTTCGCACAAGTGAGAAGGTTATATACATGATTGAGACTGGCGGCGTATAGTGGGCTAGTTCAGCTACTACAGCGTCGGCTTTCTGATGCACCACGTTGTGTTTGTGTCCAAATCAAAACCCAAAGTCACATAAAGGACGTTCAGGTTAAAATTCTTCTCATGACGTCCGTATTTCTCACCATGAAGACGTTGCTAATTAGCCTGACTAGCAGAATCCGGATCCGAACTCCATGTGTCGGGGTGTGTGTGTGTGTGTGTGTGTGTGTGTGTGTGTGTGTGTGTGTGTGTGTCGGTGTGTGTCGGTGTGTGTGGTGCAGCAGGTGGTGAGATTCAGAGCGAGTGTAGAGTCGCCGCTAGCGTAGTGAGCTTACTTGTCCGTCGTGATTAAATTAAATGCGTAAATAAACTGGGCGTGGCGCGCCTATTCTTCCCCCCTGGATAACGATTTGTCCACTTCTGGAAATGTTTCTCTGAGATTTTTGACATTTTAAATCGAACACAGCTGTGTGTTTTTATATCGAGACAAACATTCCATTACAAAATAGTCTATTTCATGCATTCTTCATCTTTAGCTTAGCAAGGCTGGTGTAGCTAACACCTAATCCTATCACATCCATGCGCAGCTACACACACACACACACACACACACACAGCACACACACACACACACACACAGCACACACACACACAGCACAAATAAAACACTTTTGTAAATGAGTTTGTTTCACCACTATAAGCCCCGCCTATAAGCTTTAAAGATGGCGTTTTCCCCACAGCCAGGATGTTTAATAATTAAGTAAAAGTTTTTAACAGATTTTCAGTTATTAAGTGAGCGATCTGCACGTACAATCATTAATTTTAATCATGCTAGCTGCTTGCTTTAACGACAGGCCAAAAAAAGCGTCCGTTAGTGATGTTGCACAATCAGAGGGGGCCTCGCTGTCGCCCCCCCTCGTTCTGTTCCGGTCAGCGTTAATCGCTGAAATCTGGTGTTCCGTCTCCGTCACTGTGTCCTGACGTGCAGAGAAGAAAACTCTACCTGTCCAGGTCATATAAACCCCCCCCCCCCCGGAACCCTTCCCCGCGGCTGCTGAACACCAGGACTGCGCGATGTGTGTAGCGTGTTCGGATGTGGAGAGAGTGTGAGTGTAGCGGGCATGCGAGTCTCCTCTTCGTGTTTTTGTCCATTCATGGGAAACATTCGCCTCTCTGTATTTTATAATTTCACAGTTAAGATGTTTATTGCACTGTGTTGTTAAACCGGTGGTTATGACTGTAAATTCATAATAAAATTTACAATAAATTTATTTTCATGGCTGCCACTTTTAATGGGAGGAGTTATTCATCTTGTTCAGGGTCTGAAATGTTCTACACACTTTTTTTTTTCCCCCTTTAAAAAAAAAACAATAATAATAATAATAATAATAATAACCGCCTCTCGCTGTGTGTCGTTCTGACGGAGACGAACACTAAAGCAGTTTATGAAAGATGTCTTCGTAACAGCTGTTTCTGTTTTAATCCCGTCTGCTTTACTGGGTCTGAGGCTCACAGGCCACGCCTCCTTCCAATAAGACTATAACACTCACAGACCACACTGTCAATCTGACTGATGCCACGCCTCCTTCTCTAAGACTGACACACAGGCCACGCCTCCTTCTCTAAGACTGACACACAGGCCACGCCTCCTTCACTGGGACTGATGCAGAGAGACCACAACTTTACTTGGAGGGATGGACAGGGATGTTTTACAGAGGCCACGCCTCTTTATATGTAATGATGCACAGAGGCCACGCCTAACTGACAGGCAAATTGTGTTACACATCTAAAGCAGGGATCTGTATTTCCTTACTCTTGGCAGTTTATCCTGTATTCAGGGTTGTGGGGGCGGAGCCTATCCCAGGAGGCTTAGGACACAAGGCAGGGTACATCCTGGACAGGGTATACACACATACACACACTCATTCACACACTACGGGCAATTTGGGAACGCCAATTAACCTAATCTGCAGATCTTTGGATGGTGAGAGGGAACCGGAGAACCTGGAGGAAACCCACCAAGCACGGGGAGAACATGCAAACTCCATGCTTTACACAGATCATTATACACTCTATATCATATGAAAATCATCAATTACACATTAGTAAGTTTTAAATTGTTGTTAAATTGAAATAAAACACACACACACACACACACATTGTGCTGTTACTAGGAGGTGAAACTAGCAGAACAAACATAGTGTCTGAGCTTGAACATGTTCTGGTTTGCGCAACATTGCTGTAAATTTTAGATTTCAGAAATGACATCAATATCTGGCAGCTGCAGCACAACATAGCCGGCTAATGTACAAGTCCTGATGAAAGATGAAGGGATTTTATAATAGAAGAGAAGAAACTACGATACCATCAGCAAAAAGTATAGCTGAGTCATGAAGTCACATCTTCAACACATCAAGACATCCATCCAGTTCTGCTGATATTCGAGCCGGAAACGTGACAGATGTATTTAATTAGAGTTTGTCTTGTTGTTTCTCTCTTGTTTGCCTAAATAAGGATGAGGACTTTAGGACTAACATGTAGCTCATCAAGTCCTGGCATAAACTTGTAGCGCAACATATGCAGCTGGTTTGTGTTTATGACTTGGATCTTTTCTTTTTTTTGTTCTTTTGTGAAATTTAGTTATTCTGCAGAAATGTATCACAGTACACAAAACCCCTCTGGCTAAAATGTTCCTGCATGGAATAAAAGCTCCAAAGTGGCTCATGTAACTCGTAAAGCAAACCGGTTTTATTGATTCATTCAGCAGTGGCACGGAATCACTGACACTTTCTGTCATCATGAGGAAGAGGAGGATGTGGAGAGGAGAGACGAAGGGAAGAGTGGAAGCTCAGTTGGAGGTGTGGAACACCCCTCTCTGGTGCCACTGCATGTCACGGATCCGCCTTACCGACTGGATCTGAGGCACCTGAGCCCCGAATTCAGAATTCTCCTTATACTCGCCCTTCTCAAACAGGTACTGGTACCCTCTGTACCCGGGGTACTGATAAGCCACCCAGCTGTGTGTGAGACAGCAGAGGAAAAAAGAAGCAAGTGCAAGGAAATTCACAGCAGTCTTACGATATTTTATTGCAATTATAGTTCATTTTTGCAGAGCTATCTCCTGTTCTTAAATAGTTGCTTGTCATGTTAGCAAACTGGTAATAACTAACCCCAGTCCAGACTTGAACAGGAACATGTCTGATGATCAGGTACTCACGTGCCGCTCTGCACTCGGACCGAGGGAACCTTCTCCTGGTAGCCGTGAGTGTGGAAACTCGGCACGTCGTCGTCTATGATCTCAATCTTCTTTCCTGCAAAGTTGGGATTCTGGAGTCACGATCTTGTGCTCCTGGGTGTCCTGAACCGAGGCACAGCAGAGGGAAGCGGTGTGAAGGAGAGCGGCTCGGTGAAAGCTGAGCGAGTTTTCTTATTTCTCTGGATGTTATTTACCACTTTGATGGGGCGGAAGGAGAGGACGCAGTCCGTGCGCCGGCTGTTGGTCCAGGCATCCCAGCGAGGATACTCGCCCTCCTCCAGCACATACTGCTCACCCTTACAGCTGGGCTGCTCGTACCACACCCACCTACACATACGTTTCCCACAAGAAGTGATGATGATGCACACATTTCCCCAAACCTTATTAGATGACTATTTCTCAGTTTGCATAACCATCTGTATGTATCTCCAACACACACACACACACACACACACTCACGGTCCACAGAGCACCAGGATCGAGCCCACTTTCTCCACGCCTGCCTCTTGCAGGTTGTTACAGGGTCCAGTCAGCTCGAGGCAGCCACCTTGGAAGTTCTCCTGTTCGTAGATGATCAGCTGAAAGACAGGATGAGAACAAACCTTCAGTTTTCCGTTAACGGCGTATCGTAAAAGATGTTAAATCCATGGTCGTGTGAGGACGCCTGGAAATAGCTGGATGCAGGATTCTGTTGTTTGGATGTCGGGTTCTGGTGATCGCTTGCCATGGTGAACCAGGAGAGGTGTGATGAGCTTTAAAATAAAGCTGACATTTTACTTTATATTTTATTTAGATTATAAATTAAGGAATGAAGTTGATTATTTGTCTATAACAGCATGTCCCTGAGTTTTATTCCTCTAACCCCACAGCAGTTTGATAAGGACTGGGGTTCTCTCCACAGCAGAGCAGACGATCTGCACACGACTGGGCACAGCTTTTATAGCGGCTGCCCTTGCTGGTGCGACCCTCCAGTGGCCGGAGTTTGGGTGGGAATCGATGTTTATGTTCTTGGTTACTTTATAGCAGCTATAAACAGCATCACAAGACAAAACAAGTCTCGCAGCATGAGATGTAAAGAAGCGTAAACACCTTCAGTAACTTCTTAACTAATTACCTCCATAAATATTCAAAAATAACCTTCTCTTTAGTTTCGTCATATCAAATCTGTTTGTTATTAACGTTGAGTCTGCTCCACACATCCCAGTCAAGGAGTTGTTACTATGGAAATGATAATAAATTAAAACAAGTGCATTAATAGCCTTTAAACCTGTATTACTGTCAGGGTTGCGGTTATAGATTATAATTAATCAACATGATGTATAGTGTGTGCAGTATAATCTATAACGGTCTCTTACCAGCTCCGGGATGTTGCCTGTCAGTTTCCAGTGGCATTGGAGCTGAATATATATACACGAGGACCCAGAGCTGGACACCTTCCCAAAACACACTCATGATCAGGGCAGAATAGGCGGCTGTGTGTCTGTAGGGCGGTGAAGCCAAATGTGCCAAAACATTCTCTTAAATCAACACCCGTCCACATCTCTCCCCTCGTTTTTACTGCCCCTGCAAAGTTCTTTCATTAGGTGTCGTTTTGGTCCAGACGCTCTTTGTTCATTATGCCATGATTCAGCAGCTACCGTGCCGAGAGTGTGAGCTTTACAATGAGGCGAAGCTGCAAATGTGTGGACATGTGGAGACAGAGACAGAGACACAGTAAGAGAGACACAGAGAGAGAGAGAGAGAGACAGAGAGAGAGAGAGAGACACAGAGAGAGAGAGAGAGAGAGAGAGAGAGAGAGACACACAGAGAGAGAGAGAGAGAGAGAGAGAGAGACACACACAGAGAGACACAGAGAGAGAGACAGAGAGAGAGACACAGAGAGAGAGACACAGAGAGAGACAGAGAGAGAGAGAGAGACACAGAGAGAGAGAGAGAGAGAGAGAGACAGAGAGAGACAGAGAGAGAGAGAGACACAGAGAGAGACAGAGAGAGAGAGAGAGACACAGAGAGAGAGAGAGAGAGAGAGAGAGAGACACAGAGAGAGACAGAGAGAGAGAGAGACAGAGAGACAGAGAGAGAGAATGTATAGTACATTTCCATGTGTTTCAATCTGCAATCAATTTTATATCTTCTTCTTTAAAAAATTGTTGATTTAAAAAAAGAATTAAAAAAGGTTTTGTTTAAACTCTTCCACGGTTCAGAAGTTTCCAGGTTTTTAATGTCGTCTTTAATCCCCAGACAGCTCAGGAACATATTTCTATATTTTTGCAATATTTTATTATGCCCTTATGCACAGTCAATTTTACAAATTTTACTAGCTAAAATTATTTCTTTAGTATTTCCTTTTTATTGATTATTTATTTTACGTACAAGATTTTATTTTCTTATTTTCTTTTTTTTTAAGGTCACTGGCGGTCGTATAAAAGCATTTCACTGCATATTATACTGTGTATGATTGTGTATGTGACTAATAAAATTTGAATTTGAACACAGTGCTCTCGTTAAACTGTGCAGAAGATTGATTTATTTACACACATTTTTTTTTATTAATCACTGCATTAATTTCTCCTTCAATTTCCACAATTTTTTTTTCTTTTTTGCAAACATTTCACATTTCACCCATAGGCCAAAAAAAACATTATTAGATTTTTAAAGATATTTTATATTTGTAATGTTTTTTGAATTGTGGGTTCATATTATTACACAATGCACTTCTCGCTTCTATACAGATGCATCTAGAAATGTGTTTAAAATATATATATTTTTAAGTTAAGCTGTTTTTAAAAGTTTTTCTTCATACCAAAAAAAGAGAGCAAAAAAAAAAAAACATTGAAAAAATGTTTAATGAAAAGTTTATTATTTTAATATAAAAACAATTACTTTGCTATATTGCTTTAATGAAATAATTATAAAAATAAATATAATTATGGAAAAAGTCATATATATATTTACTTCTTCTCATAAACAACTGTCTGTTTATAATCTAAAACCACCACAATACAATTTTGCTTTGGCTCCTCAATTTTATTTTATTTTTATTTTTTTTTACAGAATATTAAACACATGCACACACACACACACACACACACACACACACACACACACTGTGTCATTATGTGTTTCAGAGTGGCTTATATTACATGTAAGGAATAAAACTTAACAGGATGTGGTCCAAGTGGAAAATAATATACAGTGTGCTGAAACAGAGTCAGTGTTAAACCCTTGAGTTAGTTTTTAAACCTCAGATGATTATTTTTCTCCCAACTACACACCCCTGAGTCTTTTACTCCTCTATAGATAATTTATTGATCCTCAAGGAAATTCCAGAAAAAGTAGAGACACTGAAAGGTTGTAGATGTGATTACACACTGTATATCTTAATCATAAGTCAGTATAGACAGAGTGAGAATGTAAGAACTGACCAGAGGTTACTAGTGCAATACTAAGAAAAAAAAATACAAGAGATATAAGAATCATATAAATAAAGCATATAAGTCACAGGTAAAACAAAGTGAAGACAGTGCAAATGGTAGAAATTGTGCAAAGAACTAAGAAAAAAATACACATTATACTTTGTGTCCAGTAAGAGTTACATTTCATTCATTCATTCATCTTCTATACCGCTTTATCCTGTATTCAGGGTCACGGGGGCCTGGAGCCTATCCCAGGAGACTCAGGGCACGAGGCAGGGTACACCCTGGACAGGGTGCCAATCCATCGCAGAGCACACACACACACACACACACACACACACACACACACACACACACACACACACACTATGGTCAATTTAGGAACGCCAATTAGCCTAATCTGTATGTCTTTGGACTGTGGGAGGAAACCGGAGTACCCGGAGGAAACCCACCAAGCACTGGGAGAGAACATGCAAACTCACACATGCGCACAGAGACGGGAATCGAACCCGAGTTACATTTCATGTTAGTTTATATTCTCACTAACATTGTAGCTACAAATATTTGTTCCCTCACCGGCTTCTGTTTATTTTCTCATGAAGTTAATGAATAAATGAATAAAACTAATTTTAATTATATTGGCCAAAACAAGGTATCATACAGTATAACACCATTTTTCATAATACTTAATTCTTCTTATCTTCCGATCCATGCTTTGTTGTTTGTCAGTATGGATATACATTTATATTTTCAGATGAAACTTGGCCAATTTAGATTTCACATGAAAACACATAAACCTGAAGAAGTGTATTATTCTAAAATGCCAAGGTGTTAAGATATTGCAACATGAATTTGACATGGTTACAGACACTACAGGGTTTTTTAAATTATTTTTTTAAACAATTTAAGCAACAATTTTACAGGTCATATGCTTCTGGAAGCTTACACCAATTTAATACAAATACTAAAGAAATGTATTCATGAATAATTAATGTTTTAAATGATTATTGTTTGAAGTGAGACAGTATAATGCTGAAAATGGCCATTTTTTGGGGCTCATATAAAATCTTCTCTCCAAAACGGCTGAGGACAGCAACTTGAAATTTTTATTTAAGCAGGACTGGTCACTTCCATGTTACAAAACTTCAGAAGTAGCTTCTTAAGTTTTGCATCATTTTCTGCATTATATGTAAAACGTAAAATAATAATAATAATAATAATAATAATAATAATAAATCAGCACCAATACTGTGTTTTAGCTGTAATCAATAAACCACAGAAAAGTCTTCTGTCAAAATCAACCTAGAGTCACTGCTTTACCACTTTTAAACAACAACAACAACAACTAATGAATTAAACAGTAAACATTCTGACAGTCAGTGTGCAGGTCTCCTCAGTGTACAGTACAGTACAGTATATCTGTGTCCTGCAGTTAAGCTGCATTTCCACATCAGCGTTTCATCTAAAGTTTCATTAAATGTTATTGATGGTTTTATAAAAACTAATCAGCGCGTGTAATTAGTTTTAGGATCCGTGGGTTGTGTAAACGCGGCTGCTCTGTGTGTGTGTGTGTGTGTTATAACACGCTATAAGAGTTAATTAGGCAGTGCGCTGAGGTTAATGAGAGAGCGCGTGCTGCACCCAGTGAGGCGACACCGGCGCGCGCGGACCAGTCTCTGCCTTTGATGTGTTTATTTTCTTATCCGCCTGCAGACGGTCCGGATTCCTGACAAGTCTCAATTGGAGAAACAGGAGGAGGAGGAGGAGGAGGATCAGGAGGAGGAGGAGCGGTGTATGTGTGTGTGTGTGTGTGTGTGTGTGTGCGCTCTGCGCCTGAGACAGCGGGACCCCCGAGCTGAGGGAATTATTATTATTATTATTATTATTATTATTATTATTTGCTTGTTATCTTCGAGCCACTATTGCCCCCCCCCCCCCAGTGCAGGGCAGTTTAGGGATCAGGGCCACAATGCTGCTGCTGCTGCTGCTTGTTTCCTTCACACTGAGCTTGACATGTGGGGAAAGTTTCCCCTCCTACACATACGAGGACCTGGATGACCTGGATGATGATGACCTGACCGCCTCTGACTATGAGGACCGCGAGCTGGAGATGAGGACCGCGAGCGCGTGCGAGCAGTGCGCCCCGGACCTGTGCCCGGCCACGCGCGGCTGCAGAGCGGGGATCGTGCGCGACTCGTGCGGCTGCTGCTTCGAATGCGGGAACCTGGAGGGGCAGCCGTGCGACCCCGGGGACCGGAACCTCTACTACGGCCTCTGCGGTGACGGACTCGAGTGTAAGAGCGACGGAGAGACGCAGGAGCCGGTGTGCGCGTGCGCGGCTCAGGAACCCCTGTGCGGCTCGGACGGTCAGACCTACATGAACCTGTGCAAATACAAAG
The DNA here is from genome assembly GCA_030522415.1 of Channallabes apus. Classification (NCBI taxonomy): domain Eukaryota; kingdom Metazoa; phylum Chordata; class Actinopteri; order Siluriformes; family Clariidae; genus Channallabes; species Channallabes apus. The sequence goes on from CM060111.1 coordinate 45,371,493, forward strand.
AAGCAGCTTTCTCCAACCCGGGACTCGCCTCGAGCCACGGCCCGTGCAGGACCGGTATGAACGTCTTCTGCCTTATAGCTGCTTCATCTCCGTGTAACAACTTTACATGATGTAATATCAGTTAACTTAATCATGTGCAATATCAGTTAACAACATTGTGTGCAGTATAAAATAATATCAATTAACGATAGCGTGCAATATTACATGTCACTGTTGTTATGTAAATTATCCATAAGTATCTGGTTCCTGGTACTCTATTGCTACCAGTTGTTGCACTTTGTTGGTTGTTGCATTCTACTTTTTCTATCTTATGTCTAGTTTGTAGATTTTTTCTTTTTCTTTTCTCTTATTTATTTCTTAATTCCATTGCATTTATTTTTTTAAACTCTCTGGTACAAGAATTACCTCCGGGATTATCAGAGAATATTTTTCTAACTGTTAAAAAGTCACACAGCTCATGGCACAGTAAAACTTACTATAGCTTAAAAAGGATAAATTGCATGTTGTCAGAAGTAATTAGAATCACTGTGAAACCACGTAAGGCGGTGATGTAGAGGTTAGCACTGTCGCTTTGCAACTCCAATGTCTGGGTTCAAGTCCTGTCTCTGTGTGCAGTTCTCCCCGTGCTTGGTTTCCTCCCACCAAGACCTGCAGATTAGACTAATTTGCATTCCCAAATCGCCCCTGGTGTGTGAGTATATGTGTGTGTGTGTGTGTGCTCTACGATTGATGGGCACCTTTTCCAGGGTGTACCCCTCTTCGTGCCCTAAGTCTTCTGGGACAGGCTCCAGGCCCCCCGTAACCCTGAATACAGTATAAATTGGTATAGACGATGAGTGAGAGTGAGTGAAACCATGTGTAACACAGCACTGTCATCACTCTGATATGATTCTTTTCTAAAACACAGAGCACCTCATTTCACTTTCAACATATCGCCAGTTGTGCAAGTTACTTTGCTGTGTTAAAAACACATTCTGTGATTGACACAGAATTAATGGAATAAATAAGCTTCCTCTGTGTGTTATTTTCTTTTCATTAATAATTATGTCAATCATCTAACTCAATTACAGGTGATTCAGGAATTCTTTATACTATCATTCTTTGTTGTTTGTCCTTGTCTTGTTAAGTCTTCATGACCATTGAGCTTATACGTTCTCTTACAAATGTTTTTCTCTCTTAAACATTTTAACTGTATCTTTGGGAATTTGGGACATTCTGGAGCCTGTAATTTTCCTGCTGGCTTTCAGGGGGAGATTTATGACCTTTGAACAACTGCAAAGCAGCCAGCATTACACAAGTGGCTTTAGAGAGGAAATAGATTGTGAACATGATCCCTTGTCTAATCTCTTGGTCTTTTTATTTATCTTCCTTTGTGTTAAGTTCCTATCATCAAAGTCCCTCCACGTAACTTGGTGAACGTGACCGGAAGCAGTGCAGTGTTTTTGTGCGAGGTCTTTGCCTTCCCTATGGCGTTGGTGGAATGGAGGAAAGAAGGAACGGAGGATATTTTGCCTGGTGATGATCCTCATATATCTGTGCAGGTTAACATTTAAAAATATTATGTGCATATCTTTGCAATTAATCTGGGATATAAACTATGTCTATATGTACTCACATGTGCCTACTCCTACTGTACATAGTCCAGAGGAGGTCCTCAGAAATACGAGCTCTCTAGCTGGCTGCAGATTGAGGACGCGACTCGGGTAGATTCGGGTACCTACAGATGCATCGCCAAGAATAGCCTGGGCAATGTCTCATCCACTGTAGTGCTGGGGATTTTACCACCAGGTATCAGGCTCCCACAATAAACACTGGCTTTACACTTTGCATTATTTGAAGGTAGAATTTGCTCTCACAAAGAAAAAAAAATACAAATTGTAAAATAATCCTTTGAACTGCATGGTGTGACGTGGCTGATTTTAGTTAGTAACCTCGTGTAAGGATCTTTCCAAAGATGTAAACTTCAAAGCACTTTTGTGTAAGTTGCTCTGCATAAGAGTGTCTGCTACATGACTAAATGTAAATTTTATTGCGACGACACTGTCTGAAATGTTTGATTAAAGTTGTAGAGTGATCATTGCTACAATTTTCATTTAAAAGCTAGCTAAAGAATGAGGGACGATGAGGGATGCAACTGGAAATGGAGAAACATAAATAATCATGGCAGTGGACAAAAAAACTCTTTGTAATCTTTGTAACCTCAAGCTTATTATACAAATGTAACATTCCATATTGTATTCTTTTACCAAGCCAAAAGTGGCTCCAAACTCTTGTACTTCACCTTTTACCTTGTTTCCTCAAAGCAAAACTATTATACTGAGGGTTTCCCTGTGTTTATGAGATCCTGGTCTCTGCATGATGACTGAGACATACTGTATTTAGAATGGTGTCATTTTCTTTATTCACCATATTACAATAAGATTTTGCAAACCTTCATTATACCATTTGATCAATTTGTCAAGGATTATCAGAGTACATCTCGTACAGTGTGATAAAGCATTTATTAGTCTTAAAAGATCACTGGAATCATATAGAGTAAATGCCTAGATGTTGATCTAAACACAGTGTTTATTTTTTTCCTAGATGAGATGTCTGCCTATTTAGAAGAAAGCATGAAAGAGTCGATGGGATACGATCCGATCAGGGACTATGATGGAAACTACTATTGAACCACTTGAGAGCTGAAATTTTTCTCAACTAAAGACTTGAAAAGCTCTACTTGAAAACCAAAACCACCTCCTGTGTCCACACGAGGCTTGACATCTGGACTCACATTAGGAACACAGAGAACATGACGCAGCTTATTGACATGAAAGAAAAATACACATCGGATCTAAAGAAAAAAGCACCTGATAACGGTAGAGCATCCCAGATAAAGGTTTTAATCAAAATATAAGGGATGATATTTCTTTTGTTTTTTCTGCTGCTCTTTACATTTCCTCCTGTGATTTAAGCTATAAAACATAACTTCTTCAGGGGAAAAGGAACATAGAGCACATTCCAGACAACTCCAGTTTCATGTGTCTTTTAAATACCAAATCATAACATATCCCTTCCTTGGTTTATATATTTTTCCATATGTGGCATCCCTCCGTTTGTGTGCACGATGGCTAAATGAATTCCCCGAGGGAGGAGAGTTTTCCGCAGCTGGTTTTATTTAAGAGCTGCTGTCTTAAGGCCTGAGAATAGACATCATATTTTGCATAAAAACGAGCCATCCTGTTTAATAAAAATGAGCTACAAGAGGCTAAATACAGGTTTACTTTGACATGGGAATATTTCCGTTTCTTCAGTTGATTTTAAATTATAAGGCTGTGGAAAGGGAGATCTTTTTTTTTTCCTGATTCAAATTAGATATGGGCCTATTTATTATGTTGATGTTATTGCATACCTTGCTTAGTTTTTGTGTGTATAAACTTATATTTGTATAAAGAGGCCACTTTGACATACAGGACACTTTCTGCTCAGGTTCAGTTAAATACATGACCGTATATATTTAGTAGGACGGAATTCTTATTTACTAATATTTTAATGCCTGTACCATTTTACAATAAAATATAGTCAAAACCTGTCTTGTTCGTTTGTCCTTTGTGAAGTATTTTATCTACAGTCAGACTGTAGTCAGCCAGTAGCACATCATAAATACTCCTGTAGGCTAGTTTTATTAAAAACAATTTTTATACCTAGTTCCAAATCAATATTAAAGCGACACTGTTAACACTTGAGAATATGCTCTGTCCTTATAGGTGGTTGCGATTTCTGGACTCTTGTAGGACATACAGTAGGACCCTTTTCCCTGTGAGATTCTGATTAGAACAATAGCGTTAACTCGCCTCTGTGGAATCCGTTCATTCCATTACAGTTTCTGTTAGACTTGTACGGAAAACAGGAGAAGTAATTGGGGAGTTGGAACCGGGCCCAGAAGCAGGAGCAAGGGGCTTCCCTGTTTCCTAAAACATTCATAAATGTCCTGCACTTGAAAAGACATTACTGGCACAGACAGGAGTGCAGTTCACCTCCACGCATGCATTAAAATGAGTGAGTAAAGGATTAGTTTGTGTTAGAAAGAACTTAAAGATAAAATGATACAATGTGTAAAAGTGGAGTATAAATTTACTCCACTTTTTCTGCTTGGGGTGAACATTCCAAGGAATCACAAGCAACTAGTGCATAAAGTATTTCTGTAGAGCTCATTCTGCCACATGGTAGCCATTGGGAATTACCTCCAGACTCTGCACCAGAACAGGGTCTATAACTATTTCCAGACATTAATTTCTTTATGTTGGCTATTTATCTGTTTTTCAAAAGACAGATTAAACGTATGAACCAGGGGACAGAACAAAGTGTGATGAAAGTGAATATTCAGAGATTCATCCAGACCTCAAAAAAGACTTAAAATAAGAAATAAAAAATATCATCCTATGCAAAAGACATTTGAAGCAAAGACCTCACACAACTTCTTCTTTCCAATCCAAGAAGGAATATGGAGACAGTTACGCAACTGTGTGACCATGATTTCTAACAGACCAACTGTTTATACTGAAGCAAATTCAGAAACCAACTGCAACATCCTAATATGGCTTTGATTTAAAAAGATGTAAGCAATATTGAAGAAGGTGAGTTTGATGTAGAAAAAGAAGAAAGTACAAAAGACTACTACTACAACAAAGTTTTACCATTCATTATTCAATTTATTTCAGTATTGTTTATGTAGTGCTTCTACCTGTAAACATCCAGGTGTAGAATTAGATCCCATTAAGATGCTAAAGGTGGCAGAGTGAAAATAAACACTCTTAAATGACTTGAGGAATTATAATAAGCATTGAAAGAAAATGACAATTCAAAGTCAAGAAGGCAATGAGTCTTTGAGGCTAGGTGTGGCTAGGTGCCCGTATGGATGACAGAACCCATCTCAGAACTTATCTTAAAACAGGATCCCATGCCTGGTTGCCTAATGGATAGGTCTAGGGCAGTGGTTCTCAAACTTTTTCTGTCATTCCCCACTTAAGGGGGTGAGCGAATTTTCAAGCCCCACTTGTCAACAAAATAATAACGAAATCGGCCAAGTTTACTGTTTATTGAAATATCAATTTCTAAACCAATAAGATCAAACAACACCAAGTTAAAAACAGATAAAATACACGTGTAATTGTTATAAAAGGCTTACGTTGTCACTTATCTTTGCATAATTGACCCCATGTTTATTAGCTGCTCAACAATCGTTTGTAGTTTTTTTGCACTGGCCAATTCTGTATGTAACTTTGAATGAAGCCATTTGTGCTTTGCTGTCCACTGATTCAGATGTTACCATGTGATTCTCCTGCTGTCTGTATTCTGCCAGCTTTCTTTCAAAGAAGTCGAGTGGCTCATTAATGTGACTGGAGTGTGTTGTCTCTAAGTGTCTTCCTAATTTGTTGGGTCTCATGCGGTCTGCTGCCAGCGGTTTAAGACACAAAACACACACGAGCCTCTCTTCTGCCCCCACCATCACCACCATGAATCCAAGCTCAAGATAGGCTTCAATAGGGGTGGGCGATATAACCAAAATCTTCTAACACAGGAGAAGCAATTTTCTACCTCGATAACGATCACAATCACTATATCACAATATAGCAATTTGTATCTGAAAATACATAAATAAAAATTCAAACACAAAGAAACTGTTTTACATAATGTAATTTTATTTAAACTGTAAATTGCTGAGGTTTGCCGCATTTTTTTTTTACTTTGGCCATATTCGTTTGGATGTTTGGATTTCAGATGATAGAAAAGGTTTGACGTGTTTCCACCACTTGTTAAAACAGTGCACTTGTGTACCTTACAAATCACGTTCATCTCATTCGTATCACTTTTCTTATACCCGAACCAATTCCACACCACAGACGAGGCAGCTTTTTTCTTTACAATCTCCTCGTTCTTGGTTTCGTCACATGTAAGTAAACTCACTGCTGCTGCACCGTCTTCATCCATTGTCGAAGTGTATGTGAAGCCAAACACATCAAAAGTGGGACGAAACCGTGGCACCTGATTGAACCAAATATCTGCGCAAATACAGCGCAGCGCGACTATCTGGATAGCGCAGTGATGATCTGGTTTATTTACGCAGACCGGTGGATCGCGCAGCGCCGCTCAAATCACAAACCTGCACGACCCACTGTGTTTTATTTAAAAACAATTCATTTAAAATGTCAGGACTGTTTAATATTGTTTCCGCTTTGTCATGCCTGGTTTGTACGTGCGCATCCCAGCGGGGTAAAATGTATTTTGATGGTCGGCGCGGTTTATTTCTGTCAGCGTCGCGCAGCGCTGCCCAGTGGCTCGCGCAGGTTTGTGATTCGAGCAGCGCTGCTCAAGTTGGCCCGACGTTAAACCATTATTGTTGCACTATGGTTCCACTTTTTCTCCCGGCCCACAACTGATGTTATTTTAAATTTACTTGTATTAATGATCCATTTATTTGTGTGTGATTGTTTAGTTTTTTCCTATTATTTTCCACTAATTTCCTCCCGTTCATTGCGCCCCACCTGTCATGTCTGTATTCCCCACTAGTGGGGCCCCACACTTTGAGAACCACTGGTCTAGGGAGAGTATGCTAGGCAAATACTAGAACAGCCATTTCCAAACTGAACAACGCTGCGACTTAATTAATAACAGGAAAATCTTCTGCGGCCCACTCATCCCTTTAAATAAGATTTTTTATTGATTTTGAAGCAAAAAAACAAAAAACAAAACATGCAATATAAACCTGCAGTGTGCGTTTCAAGTATGTCAGATTCACAGGGCATATCGATGAAGTAGAGGCACACTTACACAATCTTAATATTCAAAACCACTTAAACACACACTGACCCTCCACCCAACATTTCCCCAACTCCAAGCCAGTCTTAGTTATCTAAGAAATGGTTTCTGAACCAGTAAATCTACATGTATATGTACACGATGTAGAAGGCTAGACAACAGAAATATCTGATGAAAAGAGAAAAAATTAGAAAATTAAAAAAAATTGAGAAAAGAAGAAAAAATAAGAAGATGGAAGTCTATGATTTATGTGCAAAGAAGGGGAAAAAGAGAAAAGAGAAGGAAAAGAAGTAGATACACAGGTGAAAACAAAAGGCAGGGGTGAAAAGGCATTCAAATGTGCAGACTGTGTTTTTAGATCAAATTACTAGATTATTAAGCTTCAGAGGAAATACGGTCCTACCCTAAGGCGCATGAAAGAGTTGGGTGGTATCAACCAAGTATCCTGGCTTTGATTTGCTTAGTTGTTAGTCAGCTTGAATTCTGAGAAAAAAAGCTACTCATTTTTTCTGCATGGGGTAAACCTTACCTGGACTTTGTTGTTATTTCAAATCGTTAGCAGAGTTATATCATTCATTTCATATCATTAACTCGAATTAAGTTAATGAAAATCTTGCGGTTTTCCATGATGTGCCAGATGAGGTCAAGCGGGTTGGTGGCTATTTAGTCTATGTTCATCAAACCATTCCTTCATGCTGCTACCTGAGTACATTATCAATAAAACATCTAAATGGATGTAAAAGTGCATTTCATGTAGATATTCAAAGCTGCAGACTGTGTTCTTAGACCAAGTTCCGGTAGGGTCAAGTTAGTAAATAGGAAATGGATCAAGCAGAGAGCAGCACCCAAAGTGCACCAGTGGTGTAGGGGTATCATGCTAGATTCCCATTCTTGCAAACCGGGTTCGATTCCCGGCTGGTGCAAACACCCTAACCATTTTCTTCCAGCCCATGGAGAAGTCCATTACAACATTAGTCAGTAGATTGATTCAGTTGAAATCTATGAAATGGACGTACTATCACATTAGGATAAGCTCCTAATAATTGCGCTCCGGGAGGTCAGTAGATTGTGTGCTCACTCAGGAGCTGGGAAACGTGCTTTGATTTTTGCAGGGCGCAGATTGTGGCAAATGTTTTCTTCCATTCCTTGTCCCGATAGAGCCATATGTATCAGATTTCAGATCCTTCTGTGTCTCGGTACATGTACGCAAAAGTCTTTGCTATATGCAGTGTAGATCTGAAGGAAACCATGCCAAGGAAGTGAAATACCCTAAGATTTGGACAAACTCAAAGCAATGAACTTTCTTTGGTTCATGGGGTAAAACAAAGCGCAAGACATCTGTTTTTCTGAAGGCGAAACTGAAGCGTCGGCCCAGTGGCCTAATGGATAAGGCATCAGCCTTCGGAGCTGAGGATTGTGGGTTCGAGTCCCATCTGGGTCACTTTATAGCTAGGAGTTAAGAATGACTCCTGAATATTCAGAAGAAATACTATCCTACCCTAAGGTGTATGAAAGAGTTGGGTGGTATCAACCAAGTATCCTGGCTTTGGAAAAAAGCCAACTCGAAAAATGACTACTCGTTTTCTCTGCATGGGGTAAACCTTACCTGGACTTTGTTGTTATTTCAAATCGTTAGCAGAGTTATATCATTCATTTCATATCATTAACTCGAATTAAGTTAATGAAAATCTTGCGGTTTTCCATGATGTGCCAGATGAGGTCAAGCGGGTTGGTGGCTATTTAGTCTATGTTCATCAAACCATTCCTTCATGCTGCTACCTGAGTACATTATCAATAAAACATCTAAATGGATGTAAAAGTGCATTTCATGTAGATATTCAAAGCTGCAGACTGTGTTCTTAGACCAAGTTCCGGTAGGGTCAAGTTAGTAAATAGGAAATGGATCAAGCAGAGAGCAACACCCAAAGTGCACCAGTGGTGTAGGGGTATCATGCAAGATTCCCATTCTTGCGAACCGGGTTCGATTCCCGGCTGGTGCAAACACCCTAACCATTTTCTTCCAGCCCATGGAGAAGTCCATTACAACATTAGTCAGTAGATTGATTCAGTTGAAATCTATGAAATGGACGTAATATGACATTAGGATAAGCTCCTAATAATTGCGCTCCGGGAGGTCAGTAGATTGTGTGCTCACTCAGGAGCTGGGAAACGTGCTTTGATTTTTGCAGGGCGCATCTTGTGGCAAATGTTTTCTTCCATTCCTTGTCCCGATAGAGCCATATGTATCAGATTTCAGATCCTTCTGTGTCTGGGTACATGTACGCAAAAGTCTTTGCTATATGCAGTGTAGATCTGAAAAAAACCATGCCAAGGGAGTGAAATACCCTAAGATTTGGACAAACTCAAAGCAATGAACTTTCTTTGGTTCATGGGGTAAAACAAAGCGCAAGACATCTGTTTTTCTGAAGGTCAAACTGAATCGTCGGCCCAGTGGCCTAATGGATAAGGCATCAGCCTTCGGAGCTGAGGATTGTGGGTTCGAGTCCCATCTGGGTCACTTTATTGCTTGGAGTTAAGACTGGCTCCCGAAGATTCACTCTCTCTACTGCACAATCCTGACTCCTATACGGACGTCACTTCCTCCGTACGAGGAAACTGAGAAGCTGCTTTTTTCCGAGCTCCACCATACTGACCAACTTTTAAACTTTTTCGTCCCCTTACGAAGAGTGTACATAAAACGGATAAGTATCTTATAATATATTTACTCGAAACGCGTGTTATATCGTTAAGTTTTAATTGTTTTGCAGCACACCGCTTTTAGCCGGCATTAGCATCGCTAATTAGCATTAGCATCGCTAGCCCGGCTATCATGTTTGTTTGTTTGTTTCTAAAGTTTGTTTTCGCTTCCTCACACCGATTATTTTCCGTGTTTAGACACCATGTCGGTTGTGATTCTGCCTCTGAGTGCAGGTGAGGAGACATTGGAGCTGCACTCGGTGGATTTGGAGCTGGAGGCCGTGGAGAAGCTGATCCGTGAGCTACAGGTGAAGCTGGCCCGGTTACAGCAGCGGAAAGCCACGTTGGAATCGACGCAGACCGACGCTCACCTGTCCCAGGTAAATTCTCGGCATGAGAATTCTCCTACAACCTCAACCCCGCGTGTTTCTCTGCCCAGGTCCAACACACCAAGGACGCATCCCGCCCAGTGTTCCTACACCCCGGCGCCGGGACATCACGGACCCTGGATACAGCAGCAGCGGAAGAAGCACGCCAAGCCCCGGGCGAGGACCTCTCCACCACCACCACCCGTCTTCGACATCTCGACCCAAAACCGCTTCGCTCCTCTCCGCGAGATGGCACACGACGTCCTGGTCATCGGAGACTCCATCGTTCGTCACATGCGTGCTACCACGGCTAAAGGTAAGGTGCACACACGCTGTTTACCTGGTGCACGTGTTCTTGATGTTGCTGCACAAGTGCCTGCTGCCCTGAGGAGGAACATTGGAGCTGTGGTTCTTCATGCCGGCACGAACGACACCAGGCTGAGGCAGACGGAGATCCTAAAGAAGGACTTCAGGAGCCTGGTCGAGAAGGTCCGCAGCACATCACCCACGACAATGATCATCGTATCTGGACCGCTTCCCACATTTCAGCGAGGAATCGAGAAGTTCAGTAGATTATTTGCTTTTAATGAATGGTTACAATCTTGGTGTCAACAACAGAAATTACGCTTTGTTGATAACTGGAATGTTTTCTGGGAGCGTCCTAGGCTCTATCACACCGATGGCCTACACCCTAGCAGAGCTGGAGCAGTGGTCCTCTCTGACAACATCTCCAGAACACTACGAACCATCTGACTGGCGGTAAGTCATACTGTAGATTCCAAACATATTAGCCACATCACAACTCACCGTAGTGATAGACGCACACACATAGCTTGTCCTATAGAAACTGTGTCTGTTCCCCGAATACTGAGAAAAAAGAATAAATTTGTTAAATTTGCCCGAAACAATCTGATAACCATAAAACCAGAAAAAGGCAAAATAAGTAGTCAAAATCCACCTCTAAAGTTTGGACTACTCAACATTAGATCCCTTGCGCCTAAAGCACTTATTGTTAATGAAATTATCTCAGATTATTGCCTTGACGCACTCTGTCTCACTGAAACCTGGCTTAAACCAAATGAATATTTTGGTCTGAATGAGTCTACTCCGTCAGGATATTTCTATAAGCACGAGCCCCGTCTAATTGGTCGCGGCGGTGGTGTCGCCACTATCTACAATGATGTACTCACTGTTACCCAGAAAATAAGGCCCAGGTTTAATTCATTTGAAGTGCTTATCATTAATGTTGCACTAAATGAAATACGTAATAAACCCTTGCTATATTTTACCTTGGCCACCGTGTACAGACCCCCGGGGCCATATGGCGATTTTCTTAAAGAATTTGGACATCTGCTATCAGACCTATTGGTTAACTCTGACAAAGTATTGATAGTAGGAGACTTTAACATTCATGTAGATGATGCTAACGACGCTTTAGCACTCACATTTATGGATTTACTAAATTCCTTTGGGGTTAAGCAAAATATAATTGGAGCAACTCACCGCTTTAATCATACGCTAGATTTAATTATATCCCATGGTATAGATGTCTCTAATATAGAGATCATACCTCAAAGTGATGATATCACAGATCATCACCTCCTGACATATACTCTACCCGTAGAACAGATTAGCTGTGTCTCCCCACGCTATCAATCTGTTAGAAATATGAATCCCACCACTAAAGACAGATTCACAAGTAATCTGCCGGATCTGTCCCAATTTCTTATTAGACCCCTAAATGCAGATGATCTAGATGAAGTGACTAGCAGCATGGGCACTATTGTTACCAGTACATTAGACACTGTTGCTCCCATCAGATTAAAAAAAGTCAGAGATAAAACATTGGCACCGTGGTACAACAGTCATACTCGCGCCCTAAAGAGAGCAACCCGTAACCTCGAGCGAAAATGGAGGAAAACTAAATTAGAAGTTTTTCGAATTGCGTATAAAGACAGTATGTGCAGCTATAGACAGGCTCTAAAAACTGCTAGGACCGAGCATCTTAGCCAACTGATAGCAAGAAACCAAAACAATCCCAGGTTCTTATTTAGTACAGTGGCTCACTTAACAAAACCTAAGATGCCCGCAGAGAGTATCCCATCACAGTTTAGAAGTGAAGACTTTATGGACTTCTTTAATGAAAAAGTCAATAATATCAGGAAGAAAATAATGGAGGTTCAACCTCTAATAGTATCTCACGATCCAGTTCAGCCTATAGCTTCACATTTAGATTTTCACTGCTTTACAGGTATAGGACAGGAAGAGCTGTATAAACTCATCACCTCGGCTAAATCAACAACGTGCCTGTTAGACCCAATCCCAACCAGATTTTTAAAAGAAGTGATGCTTACGGTTGGAGAGCCACTCCTAAACATTATTAATTCTTCATTACATCTAGGTCACGTCCCTAAACCTTTCAAGTTAGCAGTTATTAAGCCGCTTCTTAAAAAATCTAATTTGGACGCGAATGAAATAAAAAATTACAGACCGATCTCAAACCTCCCGTTCATATCAAAAATACTAGAAAAAGTAGTATCAGCTCAAATTTGCACATTCTTGCAGGATAACAACATCCTTGAAGAATTTCAGTCAGGTTTCAGGCCCCATCATAGCACAGAAACTGCACTAGTTAAGATTACAAATGACTTGTTTTTAGCTTCAGACCAAGGCTGCATCTCATTGCTAGTCCTGCTCGATCTTAGTGCTGCATTCGACACTATAGATCATAATATTCTCATAGATCGCTTACAAAATTATATAGGCATTCAGGGACAGGCACTAAAATGGTTTAGATCTTACCTGTCTGATCGCTACCATTTTGTAGATCTAAATGGAGAACCGTCTGGTATAATGCCAGTGAAATATGGGGTCCCACAAGGGTCAGTTTTAGGACCTCTGTTGTTCTCAATATACATGCTTCCCTTGGGTAACATCATTAGAAGACATGGGATTAGTTTCCATTGTTATGCTGATGATACCCAATTATATATCTCAACTAAACCAGACGAAATACCTAAGTTGTCTAGATTAACTGAGTGTGTCCAGGACATAAAAGATTGGATGACCAATAACTTTCTTTTACTAAATTCAGATAAGACAGAGATATTACTTATTGGCCCAAAAACCAGCACACAACAGCTTTCACAATTCAGCTTGCGCTTAGAAGGATGTACTGTTATTACCAGCTCAGCAGTAAAAGATCTGGGAGTAATATTAGACAGTAACTTGTCTTTTGAAAATCACATTTCAAATATCACAAAAACAGCCTTTTTCCATCTTCGAAATATTGCTAAACTTAGGAACATCTTATCCGTATCTGATGCAGAAAAACTAGTTCATGCATTCATGACCTCCAGACTGGACTATTGTAATGCATTACTAGGTGGTTGTCCTGCATCCTCAATAAACAAGCTTCAGTTAATCCAAAATGCAGCTGCCAGGGTTCTCACTAGATCCAGAAAATATGATCATATAACCCCAATATTATCATCCCTGCACTGGCTACCTGTTCAGTTTAGAATAAATTACAAAATAGTATTACTTACATACAAGGCCTTAAATGGTTTAGCTCCCACATACCTAACCAGTCTTCTGATACGCTACAATCCACCACGCGCCTTAAGATCACAAAACTCCGGACTTCTGGTAGTTCCCAGAATTTCAAAATCTACAAAAGGGGGTAGGGCTTTTTCATATTTAGCTCCAAAGCTTTGGAATAGCCTTCCAGACAGTGTTCGGGGAGCAGACACGGTTTCTCAGTTCAAAAGTAGACTCAAGACGCATCTTTTTAATCTGGCATACACATAACTCATCCCAGTACTCATACTCCAGTACACCTACTGTATACCGAATGGCAACTACGCTAATTCTCCCCATCTGTTCTGTATTTCTCTACCCATCCCGAGGCATCGGGAGATTTTGCCAGCTTCAGTAGACAAAGGCCGACCCTGCGAGGTTCCTGAGGCATCCAGAGAAGGACCAGCTCCAACTGGATTCAGCTTTATGATGGTTGGAGCTACACATGCTGCTCCTGTGCTTCCAGTGATCCAGACCTCATCTGCCCTCTGCACCTACTGACTCGTCCCTATGCTGAACTGGTCTTCATGACAATTTAAATAATTTCTGTCATATTGAATTTTCACCTGCACAACACACAAGATGTTATATCATTTCTATCTGTTATCGCCCAAATGAGGATGGGTTCCCTGTTGAGTCTGGTTCCTCTCAAGGTTTCTTCCTAATGCCATCTCAGGGAGTTTTTCCTTGCCACCGTCACCCTTGGCTTGCTCATCAGAGACATTTCATTCATTCATCTCATTATTATCTGCACATTTTTCTCACACATCCACACTTCCAATTATTTTCTTTTCTATAATTATTATTATTTGTTTTTATTTATTTATTTTCTATTATAATTTTATTTATTTACTTATTACTTTATATATAATTATTCTATATATATATAAAATGTTTTTTTTTTTTTTTTTTTGTTAAATTTCTTAAATTTTTGTGAAGCTGCTTTGAGACAATGACCATTGTTAAAAGCGCTATATAAATAAAATTGAATTGAATTGAATTGAATTCAGAGGAAAAACTATCCTACCCTAAGGTGTATGAAAGAGTTGGGTGGTATCAACCAAGTATCCTGGCTTTGGAAAAAAGCCAACTTGAAAAATTACTACTCGTTTTCTCTGCATGGGGTAAACCTTACCTGGACTTTGTTGTTATTTCAAATCGTTAGCAGAGTTATATCATTCATTTCATATCATTAACTCGAATTAAGTTAATGAAAATCTTGCGGTTTTCCATGATGTGCCAGATGAGGTCAAGCGGGTTGGTGGCTATTTAGTCTATGTTCATCAAACCATTCCTTCATGCTGCTACCTGAGTACATTATCAATAAAACATCTAAATGGATGTAAAAGTGCATTTCATGTAGATATTCAAAGCTGCAGACTGTGTTCTTAGACCAAGTTCCGGTAGGGTCAAGTTAGTAAATAGGAAATGGATCAAGCAGAGAGCAACACCCAAAGTGCACCAGTGGTGTAGGGGTATCATGCAAGATTCCCATTCTTGCGAACCGGGTTCGATTCCCAGCTGGTGCCAACACCCTAACCATTTTCTTCCAGCCCATGGAGAAGTCCATTACAACATTAGTCAGTAGATTGATTCAGTTGAAATCTATGAAATGGACGTACTATCACATTAGGATAAGCTCCTAATAATTGCGCTCCGGGAGGTCAGTAGATTGTGTGCTCACTCAGGAGCTGGGAAACTTGCTTTGATTTTTGCAGGGCGCAGATTGTGGCAAATGTTTTCTTCCATTCCTTGTCCCGATAGAGCCATATGTATCAGATTTCCGATCCTTCTGTGTCTCGGTACATGTACGCAAAAGTCTTTGATATATGCAGTGTAGATCTGAAGGAAACCATGCCAAGGAAGTGAAATACCCTAAGATTTGGACAAACTCAAAGCAATGAACTTTCTTTGGTTCATGGGGTAAAACAAAGCGCAAGACATCTGTTTTTCTGAAGGCGAAACTGAAGCGTCGGCCCAGTGGCCTAATGGATAAGGCATCAGCCTTCGGAGCTGAGGATTGTGGGTTCGAGTCCCATCTGGGTCACTTTATAGCTAGGAGTTAAGAATGACTCCTGAATATTCAGAAGAAATACTATCCTACCCTAAGGTGTATGAAAGAGTTGGGTGGTATCAACCAAGTATCCTGGCTTTGGAAAAAAGCCAACTCGAAAAATTACTACTCGTTTTCTCTGCATGGGGTAAACCTTACCTGGACTTTGTTGTTATTTCAAATCGTTAGCAGAGTTATATCATTCATTTCATATCATTAACTCGAATTAAGTTAATGAAAATCTTGCGGTTTTCCATGATGTGCCAGATGAGGTCAAGCGGGTTGGTGGCTATTTAGTCTATGTTCATCAAACCATTCCTTCATGCTGCTACCTGAGTACATTATCAATAAAACATCTAAATGGATGTAAAAGTGCATTTCATGTAGATATTCAAAGCTGCAGACTGTGTTCTTAGACCAAGTTCCGGTAGGGTCAAGTTAGTAAATAGGAAATGGATCAAGCAGAGAGCAACACCCAAAGTGCACCAGTGGTGTAGGGGTATCATGCAAGATTCCCATTCTTGCGAACCGGGTTCAATTCCCGGCTGGTGCCAACCCCTAACCATTTTCTTCCAGCCCATGGAGAAGTCCATTACAACATTAGTCAGTAGATTGATTCAGTTGAAATCTATGAAATGGACGTAAAATGACATTAGGATAAGCTCCTAATAATTGCGCTCCGGGAGGTCAGTAGATTGTGTGCTCACTCAGGAGCTGGGAAACGTGCTTTGATTTTTGCAGGGCGCAGATTGTGGCAAATGTTTTCTTCCATTCCTTGTCCCGATAGAGCCATATGTATCAGATTTCAGATCCTTCTGTGTCTGGGTACATGTACGCAAAAGTCTTTGCTATATGCAGTGTAGATCTGAAGGAAACCATGCCAAGGGAGTGAAATACCCTAAGATTTGGACAAACTCAAAGCAATGAACTTTCTTTGGTTCATGGGGTAAAACAAAGCGCAAGACATCTGTTTTTCTGAAGGTGAGACTGAATCGTCGGCCCAGTGGCCTAATGGATAAGGCATCAGCCTTCGGAGCTGAGGATTGTGGGTTCGAGTCCCATCTGGGTCACTTTATTGCTTGGAGTTAAGACTGGCTCCCGAAGATTCAGAGGAAAAACTATCCTACTCTAAGGGGTATGAAAGAGTTGGGTGGTATCAACCAAGTATCCTGGCTTTGGAAAAAATCCAACTTGAAAAATTACTACTCGTTTTCTCTGCATGGGGTAAACCTTACCTGGACTTTGTTGTTATTTCAAATCGTTAGCAGAGTTATATCATTCATTTCATATCATTAACTCGAATTAAGTTAATGAAAATCTTGCGGTTTTCCATGATGTGCCAGATGAGGTCAAGCGGGTTGGTGGCTATTTAGTCTATGTTCATCAAACCATTCCTTCATGCTGCTACCTGAGTACATTATCAATAAAACATCTAAATGGATGTAAAAGTGCATTTCATGTAGATATTCAAAGCTGCAGACTGTGTTCTTAGACCAAGTTCCGGTAGGGTCAAGTTAGTAAATAGGAAATGGATCAAGCAGAGAGCAACACCCAAAGTGCACCAGTGGTGTAGGGGTATCATGCAAGATTCCCATTCTTGCGGACCGGGTTCGATTCCCGGCTGGTGCAAACACCCTAACCATTATCTTCCAGCCCATGGAGAAGTCCATTACAACATTAGTCAGTAGATTGATTCAGTTGAAATCTATGAAATGGACGTAATATGACATTAGGATAAGCTCCTAATAATTGCGCTCCGGGAGGTCAGTAGATTGTGTGCTCACTCAGGAGCTGGGAAACGTGCTTTGATTTTTGCAGGGCGCAGATTGTGGCAAATGTTTTCTTCCATTCCTTGTCCCGATAGAGCCATATGTATCAGATTTCAGATCCTTCTGTGTCTGGGTACATGTACGCAAAAGTCTTTGCTATATGCAGTGTAGATCTGAAGGAAACCATGCCAAGGGAGTGAAATACCCTAAGATTTGGACAAACTCAAAGCAATGAACTTTCTTTGGTTCATGGGGTAAAACAAAGGGCAAGACATCTGTTTTTCTGAAGGTGAAACTGAATCGTCGGCCCAGTGGCCTAATGGATAAGGCATCAACCTTTGGAGCTGAGTATTGTGGGTTCGAGTCCCATCTGGGTCACTTCATTGCTTGGAGTTAAGACTGGCTCCCGAAGATTCAGAGGAAAAACTATCCTACACTAAGGGGTATGAAAGAGTTGGGTGGTATCAACCAAGTATCCTGGCTTTGGAAAAATTACTACTCGTTTTCTCTGCATGGGGTAAACCTTACCTGGACTTTGTTGTTATTTAAAATCGTTAGCAGAGTTATATCATTCATTTCATATCATTAACTCGAATTAAGTTAATGAAAATCTTGCGGTTTTCCATGATGTGCCAGATGAGGTCAAGCGGGTTGCTGGCTATTTTTGTCTATGTTCATCAAACCATTCCTTCATGCTGCTACCTGAGTACATTATCAATAAAACATCTAAATGGATGTAAAAGTGCATTTCATGTAGATATTCAAAGCTGCAGACTGTGTTCTTAGACCAAGTTCCGGTAGGGTCAAGTTAGTAAATAGGAAATGGATCAAGCAGAGAGCAACACCCAAAGTGCACCAGTGGTGTAGGGGTATCATGCAAGATTCCCATTCTTGCGAACCGGGTTCGATTCCCGGCTGGTGCCAACACCCTAACCATTTTCTTCCAGCCCATGGAGAAGTCCATTACAACATTAGTCAGTAGATTGATTCAGTTGAAATCTATGAAATGGACGTACTATCACATTAGGATAAGCTCCTAATAATTGCGCTCCGTGAGGTCAGTAGATTGTGTGCTCACTCAGGAGCTGGGAAACGTGCTTTGATTTTTGCAGGGCGCAGATTGTGGCAAATGTTTTCTTCCATTCCTTGTCCCGATAGAGCCATATGTATCAGATTTCAGATCCTTCTGTGTCTCGGTACATGTACGCAAAAGTCTTTGCTATATGCAGTGTAGATCTGAAGGAAACCATGCCAAGGAAGTGAAATACCCTAAGATTTGGACAAACTCAAAGCAATGAACTTTCTTTGGTTCATGGGGTAAAACAAAGCGCAAGACATCTGTTTTTCTGAAGGCGAAACTGAAGCGTCGGCCCAGTGGCCTAATGGATAAGGCATCAGCCTTCGGAGCTGAGGATTGTGGGTTCGAGTCCCATCTGGGTCACTCTATAGCTAGGAGTTAAGAATGACTCCTGAATATTCAGAAGAAATACTGTCCTACCCTAAGGTGTATGAAAGAGTTGGGTGGTATCAACCAAGTATCCTGGCTTTGGAAAAATGACTACTCGTTTTCTCTGCATGGGGTAAACCTTACCTGGACTTTGTTGTTATTTCAAATCGTTAGCAGAGTTATATCATTAATTTCATATCATGAACTCGAATTAAGTTAATGAAAATCTTGCGGTTTTCCATGATGTGCCAGATGAGGTCAAGCGGGTTGGTGGCTATTTAGTCTATGTTCATCAAACCATTCCTTCATGCTGCTACCTGAGTACATTATCAATAAAACATCTAAATGGATGTAAAAGTGCATTTCATGTAGATATTCAAAGCTGCAGACTGTGTTCTTAGACCAAGTTCCGGTAGGGTCAAGTTAGTAAATAGGAAATGGATCAAGCAGAAAGCAACACCCAAAGTGCACCAGTGGTGTAGGGGTATCATGCAAGATTCCCATTCTTGCGGACCGGGTTCGATTCCCGGCTGGTGCAAACACCCTAACCATTTTCTTCCAGCCCATGGAGAAGTCCATTACAACATTAGTCAGTAGATTGATTCAGTTGAAATCTATGAAATGGACGTACTATCACATTAGGATAAGCTCCTAATAATTGCGCTCCGGGAGGTCAGTAGATTGTGTGCTCACTCAGGAGCTGGGAAACGTGCTTTGATTTTTGCAGGGCGCAGATTGTGGCAAATGTTTTCTTCCATTCCTTGTCCCGATAGAGCCATATGTATCAGATTTCAGATCCTTCTGTGTCTCGGTACATGTACGCAAAAGTCTTTGCTATATGCAGTGTAGATCTGAAGGAAACCATGCCAAGGAAGTGAAATACCCTAAGATTTGGACAAACTCAAAGCAATGAACTTTCTTTGGTTCATGGGGTAAAACAAAGCGCAAGACATCTGTTTTTCTGAAGGCGAAACTGAAGCGTCGGCCCAGTGGCCTAATGGATAAGGCATCAGCCTTTGGAGCTGAGGATTGTGGGTTCGAGTCCCATCTGGGTCACTTTATTGCTTGGAGTTAAGACTGGCTCCCGAAGATTCAGAGGAAAAACTATCCTACACTAAGGGGTATGAAAGAGTTGGGTGGTATCAACCAAGTATCCTGGCTTTGGAAAAAATCCAACTTGAAAAATTACTACTTGTTTTCTCTGCATGGGGTAAACCTTACCTGGACTTTGTTGTTATTTCAAATCGTTAGCAGAGTTATATCATTAATTTCATATCATGAACTCGAATTAAGTTAATGAAAATCTTGCGGTTTTCCATGATGTGCCAGATGAGGTCAAGCGGGTTGGTGGCTATTTAGTCTATGTTCATCAAACCATTCCTTCATGCTGCTACCTGAGTACATTATCAATAAAACATCTAAATGGATGTAAAAGTGCATTTCATGTAGATATTCAAAGCTGCAGACTGTGTTCTTAGACCAAGTTCCGGTAGGGTCAAGTTAGTAAATAGGAAATGGATCAAGCAGAAAGCAACACCCAAAGTGCACCAGTGGTGTAGGGGTATCATGCAAGATTCCCATTCTTGCGGACCGGGTTCGATTCCCGGCTGGTGCAAACACCCTAACCATTTTCTTCCAGCCCATGGAGAAGTCCATTACAACATTAGTCAGTAGATTGATTCAGTTGAAATCTATGAAATGGACGTACTATCACATTAGGATAAGCTCCTAATAATTGCGCTCCGGGAGGTCAGTAGATTGTGTGCTCACTCAGGAGCTGGGAAACGTGCTTTGATTTTTGCAGGGCGCAGATTGTGGCAAATGTTTTCTTCCATTCCTTGTCCCGATAGAGCCATATGTATCAGATTTCAGATCCTTCTGTGTCTCGGTACATGTACGCAAAAGTCTTTGCTATATGCAGTGTAGATCTGAAGGAAACCATGCCAAGGAAGTGAAATACCCTAAGATTTGGACAAACTCAAAGCAATGAACTTTCTTTGGTTCATGGGGTAAAACAAAGCGCAAGACATCTGTTTTTCTGAAGGCAAAACTGAAGCGTCGGCCCAGTGGCCTAATGGATAAGGCATCAGCCTTCGGAGCTGAGGATTGTGGGTTCGAGTCCCATCTGGGTCACTTTATAGCTAGGAGTTAAGAATGACTCCTGAATATTCAGAAGAAATACTATCCTACCCTAAGGTGTATGAAAGAGTTGGGTGGTATCAACCAAGTATCCTGGCTTTGGAAAAATGACTACTCGTTTTCTCTGCATGGGGTAAACCTTACCTGGACTTTGTTGTTATTTCAAATCGTTAGCAGAGTTATATCATTAATTTCATATCATGAACTCGAATTAAGTTAATGAAAATCTTGCGGTTTTCCATGATGTGCCAGATGAGGTCAAGCGGGTTGGTGGCTATTTAGTCTATGTTCATCAAACCATTCCTTCATGCTGCTACCTGAGTACATTATCAATAAAACATCTAAATGGATGTAAAAGTGCATTTCATGTAGATATTCAAAGCTGCAGACTGTGTTCTTAGACCAAGTTCCGGTAGGGTCAAGTAAGTAAATAGGAAATGGATCAAGCAGAAAGCAACACCCAAAGTGCACCAGTGGTGTAGGGGTATCATGCAAGATTCCCATTCTTGCGGACCGGGTTCGATTCCCGGCTGGTGCAAACACCCTAACCATTTTCTTCCAGCCCATGGAGAAGTCCATTACAACATTAGTCAGTAGATTGATTCAGTTGAAATCTATGAAATGGACGTACTATCACATTAGGATAAGCTCCTAATAATTGCGCTCCGGGAGGTCAGTAGATTGTGTGCTCACTCAGGAGCTGGGAAACGTGCTTTGATTTTTGCAGGGCGCAGATTGTGGCAAATGTTTTCTTCCATTCCTTGTCCCGATAGAGCCATATGTATCAGATTTCAGATCCTTCTGTGTCTCGGTACATGTACGCAAAAGTCTTTGCTATATGCAGTGTAGATCTGAAGGAAACCATGCCAAGGAAGTGAAATACCCTAAGATTTGGACAAACTCAAAGCAATGAACTTTCTTTGGTTCATGGGGTAAAACAAAGCGCAAGACATCTGTTTTTCTGAAGGCGAAACTGAAGCGTCGGCCCAGTGGCCTAATGGATAAGGCATCAGCCTTTGGAGCTGAGGATTGTGGGTTCGAGTCCCATCTGGGTCACTTTATAGCTAGGAGTTAAGACTGGCTCCCGAAGATTCAGAGGAAAAACTATCCTACACTAAGGGGTATGAAAGAGTTGGGTGGTATCAACCAAGTATCCTGGCTTTGGAAAAAATCCAACTTGAATAATTACTACTCGTTTTCTCTGCATGGGGTAAACCTTACCTGGACTTTGTTGTTATTTCAAATCGTTAGCAGAGTTATATCATTCATTTCATATCATTAACTCGAATTAAGTTAATGAAAATCTTGCGGTTTTCCATGATGTGCCAGATGAGGTCAAGCGGGTTGGTGGCTATTTAGTCTATGTTCATCAAACCATTCCTTCATGCTGCTACCTGAGTACATTATCAATAAAACATCTAAATGGATGTAAAAGTGCATTTCATGTAGATATTCAAAGCTGCAGACTGTGTTCTTAGACCAAGTTCCGGTAGGGTCAAGTTAGTAAATAGGAAATGGATCAAGCAGAGAGCAACACCCAAAGTCCACCAGTGGTGTAGGGGTATCATGCAAGATTCCCATTCTTGCGAACCGGGTTCGATTCCCGGCTGGTGCAAACACCCTAACCATTTTCTTCCAGCCCATGGAGAAGTCCATTACAACATTAGTCAGTAGATTGATTCAGTTGAAATCTATGAAATGGACGTAATATGACATTAGGATAAGCTCCTAATAATTGCGCTCCGGGAGGTCAGTAGATTGTGTGCTCACTCAGGAGCTGGGAAACGTCCTTTGATTTTTGCAGGGCGCAGATTGTGGCAAATGTTTTCTTCCATTCCTTGTCCCGATAGAGCCATATGTATCAGATTTCAGATCCTTCTGTGTCTGGGTACATGTACGCAAAAGTCTTTGCTATATGCAGTGTAGATCTGAAGGAAACCATGCCAAGGGAGTGAAATACCCTAAGATTTGGACAAACTCAAAGCAATGAACTTTCTTTGGTTCATGGGGTAAAACAAAGCGCAAGACATCTGTTTTTCTGAAGGTGAAACTGAAGCGTCGGCCCAGTGGCCTAATGGATAAGGCATCAGCCTTCGGAGCTGAGGATTGTGGGTTCGAGTCCCATCTGGGTCACTTTATTGCTTGGAGTTAAGACTGGCTCCCGAAGATTCAGAGGAAAAACTATCCTACACTAAGGTGTATGAAAGAGTTGGGTGGTATCAACCAAGTATCCTGGCTTTGGAAAAAAGCCAACTCGAAAAATGACTACTTGTTTTCTCTGCATGGGGTAAACCTTACCTGGACTTTGTTGTTATTTCAAATCGTTAGCAGAGTTATATCATTCATTTCATATCATTAACTCGAATTAAGTTAATGAAAATCTTGCGGTTTTCCATGATGTGCCAGATGAGGTCAAGCGGGTTGGTGGCTATTTAGTCTATGTTCATCAAACCATTCCTTCATGCTGCTACCTGAGTACATTATCAATAAAACATCTAAATGGATGTAAAAGTGCATTTCATGTAGATATTCAAAGCTGCAGACTGTGTTCTTAGACCAAGTTCCGGTAGGGTCAAGTTAGTAAATAGGAAATGGATCAAGCAGAGAGCAACACCCAAAGTGCACCAGTGGTGTAGGGGTATCATGCAAGATTCCCATTCTTACGAACCGGGTTCGATTCCTGGCTTGGTGCAAACACCCTAACCATTTTCTTCCAGCCCATGGAGAAGTCCATTACAACATTAGTCAGTAGATTGATTCAGTTGAAATCTATGAAATGGACGTAATATGACATTAGGATAAGCTCCTATTAATTGCGCTCCGGGAGGTCAGTAGATTGTGTGCTCACTCAGGAGCTGGGAAACGTGCTTTGATTTTTGCAGGGCGCAGATTGTGGCAAATGTTTTCTTCCATTCCTTGTCCCGATAGAGCCATATGTATCAGATTTCAGATCCTTCTGTGTCTGGGTACATGCACGCAAAAGTCTTTGGTATATGCAGTGTAGATCTGAAGGAAACCATGCCAAGGGAGTGAAATACCCTAAGATTTGGACAAACTCAAAGCAATGAACTTTCTTTGGTTCATGGGGTAAAACAAAGCGCAAGACATCTGTTCTTCTGAAGGTGAAACTGAATCGTCGGCCCAGTGGCCTAATGGATAAGGCATCAGCCTTCGGAGCTGAGGATTGTGGGTTCGAGTCCCATCTGGGTCACTTTATTGCTTGGAGTTAAGACTGGCTCCCGAAGATTCAGAGGAAAAACTATCCTACACTAAGGGGTATGAAAGAGTTGGGTGGTATCAACCAAGTATCCTGGCTTTGGAAAAAATCCAACTTGAAAAATTACTACTTGTTTTCTCTGCATGGGGTAAACCTTACCTGGACTTTGTTGTTATTTCAAATCGTTAGCAGAGTTATATCATTCATTTCATATCATTAACTCGAATTAAGTTAATGAAAATCTTGCGGTTTTCCATGATGTGCCAGATGAGGTCAAGCGGGTTGGTGGCTATTTAGTCTATGTTCATCAAACCATTCCTTCATGCTGCTACCTGAGTACATTATCAATAAAACATCTAAATGGATGTAAAAGTGCATTTCATGTAGATATTCAAAGCTGCAGACTGTGTTCTTAGACCAAGTTCCGGTAGGGTCAAGTTAGTAAATAGGAAATGGATCAAGCAGAGAGCAACACCCAAAGTGCACCAGTGGTGTAGGGGTATCATGCAAGATTCCCATTCTTGCGAACCGGGTTCGATTCCCGGCTGGTGCCAACACCCTAACCATTTTCTTCCAGCCCATGGAGAAGTCCATTACAACATTAGTCAGTAGATTGATTCAGTTGAAATCTATGAAATGGACGTACTATCACATTAGGATAAGCTCCTAATAATTGCGCTCCGGGAGGTCAGTAGATTGTGTGCTCACTCAGGAGCTGGGAAACGTGCTTTGATTTTTGCAGGGCGCAGATTGTGGCAAATGTTTTCTTCCATTCCTTGTCCCGATAGAGCCATATGTATCAGATTTCAGATCCTTCTGTGTCTCGGTACATGTACGCAAAAGTCTTTGCTATATGCAGTGTAGATCTGAAGGAAACCATGCCAAGGAAGTGAAATACCCTAAGATTTGGACAAACTCAAAGCAATGAACTTTCTTTGGTTCATGGGGTAAAACAAAGCGCAAGACATCTGTTTTTCTGAAGGCGAAACTGAAGCGTCGGCCCAGTGGCCTAATGGATAAGGCATCAGCCTTCGCAGCTGAGGATTGTGGGTTCGAGTCCCATCTGGGTCACTTTATAGCTAGGAGTTAAGAATGACTCCTGAATATTCAGAAGAAATACTATCCTACCCTAAGGTGTATGAAAGAGTTGGGTGGTATCAACCAAGTATCCTCGCTTTGGAAAAATGACTACTCATTTTCTCTGCATGGGGTAAACCTTACCTGGACTTTGTTGTTATTTCAAATCGTTAGCAGAGTTATATCATTAACTCGAATTAAGTTAATGAAAATCTTGCGGTTTTCCATGATGTGCCAGATGAGGTCAAGCGGGTTGGTGGCTATTTAGTCTATGTTCATCAAACCATTCCTTCATGCTGCTACCTGAGTACATTATCAATAAAACATCTAAATGGATGTAAAAGTGCATTTCATGTAGATATTCAAAGCTGCAGACTGTGTTCTTAGACCAAGTTCCGGTAGGGTCAAGTTAGTAAATATGAAATGGATCAAGCAGAGCGCAACGCCCAAAGTGCACCAGTGGTGTAGGGGTATCATGCAAGATTCCCATTCTTGCGAACCGGGTTCGATTCCCGGCTGGTGCAAACACCCTAACCATTTTCTTCCAGCCCATGGAGAAGTCCATTACAACATTAGTCAGTAGATTGATTCAGTTGAAATCTATGAAATGGACGTAATATGACATTAGGATAAGCTCCTAATAATTGCGCTCCGGGAGGTCAGTAGATTGTGTGCTCACTCAGGAGCTGGGAAACGTGCTTTGATTTTTGCAGGGCGCAGATTGTGGCAAATGTTTTCTTCCATTCCTTGTCCCGATAGAGCCATATGTATCAGATTTCAGATCCTTCTGTGTCTGAGTACATGTACGCAAAAGTCTTTGCTATATGCAGTGTAGATCTGAAGGAAACCATGCCAAGGGAGTGAAATACCCTAAGATTTGGACAAACTCAAAGCAATGAACTTTCTTTGGTTCATGGGGTAAAACAAAGCGCAAGACATCTGTTTTTCTGAAGGCGAAACTGAAGCGTCGGCCCAGTGGCCTAATGGATAAGGCATCAGCCTTCGGAGCTGAGGATTGTGGGTTCGAGTCCCATCTGGGTCACTTTATTGCTTGGAGTTAAGACTGGCTCCCGAAGATTCAGAGGAAAAACTATCCTACACTAAGGGGTATGAAAGAGTTGGGTGGTATCAACCAAGTATCCTGGCTTTGGAAAAAATCCAACTTGAAAAATTACTACTTGTTTTCTCTGCATGGGGTAAACCTTACCTGGACTTTGTTGTTATTTCAAATCGTTAGCAGAGTTATATCATTCATTTCATATCATTAACTCGAATTAAGTTAATGAAAATCTTGCGGTTTTCCATGATGTGCCAGATGAGGTCAAGCGGGTTGGTGGCTATTTAGTCTATGTTCATCAAACCATTCCTTCATGCTGCTACCTGAGTACATTATCAATAAAACATCTAAATGGATGTAAAAGTGCATTTCATGTAGATATTCAAAGCTGCAGACTGTGTTCTTAGACCAAGTTCCGGTAGGGTCAAGTTAGTAAATAGGAAATGGATCAAGCAGAGAGCAACACCCAAAGTGCACCAGTGGTGTAGGGGTATCATGCAAGATTCCCATTCTTGCGAACCGGGTTCGATTCCCGGCTGGTGCCAACACCCTAACCATTTTCTTCCAGCCAATGGAGAAGTCCATTACAACATTAGTCAGTAGATTGATTCAGTTGAAATCTATGAAATGGACGTACTATCACATTAGGATAAGCTCCTAATAATTGCGCTCCGGGAGGTCAGTAGATTGTGTGCTCACTCAGGAGCTGGGAAACGTGCTTTGATTTTTGCAGGGCGCAGATTGTGGCAAATGTTTTCTTCCATTCCTTGTCCCGATAGAGCCATATGTATCAGATTTCAGATCCTTCTGTGTCTCGGTACATGTACGCAAAAGTCTTTGCTATATGCAGTGTAGATCTGAAGGAAACCATGCCAAGGAAGTGAAATACCCTAAGATTTGGACAAACTCAAAGCAATGAACTTTCTTTGGTTCATGGGGTAAAACAAAGCGCAAGACATCTGTTTTTCTGAAGGCGAAACTGAAGCGTCGGCCCAGTGGCCTAATGGATAAGGCATCAGCCTTCGGAGCTGAGGATTGTGGGTTCGAGTCCCATCTGGGTCACTTTATAGCTAGGAGTTAAGAATGACTCCTGAATATTCAGAAGAAATACTATCCTACCCTAAGGTGTATGAAAGAGTTGGGTGGTATCAACCAAGTATCCTGGCTTTGGAAAAAAGCCAACTCGAAAAATGACTACTTGTTTTCTCTGCATGGGGTAAACCTTACCTGGACTTTGTTGTTATTTCAAATCGTTAGCAGAGTTATATCATTCATTTCATATCATTAACTCGAATTAAGTTAATGAAAATCTTGCGGTTTTCCATGATGTGCCAGATGAGGTCAAGCGGGTTGGTGGCTATTTAGTCTATGTTCATCAAACCATTCCTTCATGCTGCTACCTGAGTACATTATCAATAAAACATCTAAATGGATGTAAAAGTGCATTTCATGTAGATATTCAAAGCTGCAGACTGTGTTCTTAGACCAAGTTCCGGTAGGGTCAAGTTAGTAAATAGGAAATGGATCAAGCAGAGAGCAACACCCAAAGTGCACCAGTGGTGTAGGGGTATCATGCAAGATTCCCGGCTGGTGCCAACACCCTAACCATTTTCTTCCAGCCCATGGAGAAGTCCATTACAACATTAGTCAGTAGATTGATTCAGTTGAAATCTATGAAATGGACGTACTATCACATTAGGATAAGCTCCTAATAATTGCGCTCCGGGAGGTCAGTAGATTGTGTGCTCACTCAAGAGCTGGGAAACGTGCTTTGATTTTTGCAGGGCGCAGATTGTGGCAAATGTTTTCTTCCATTCCTTGTCCCGATAGAGCCATATGTATCAGATTTCAGATCCTTCTGTGTCTCGGTACATGTACGCAAAAGTCTCTGCTATATGCAGTGTAGATCTGAAGGAAACCATGCCAAGGAAGTGAAATACCCTAAGATTTGGACAAACTCAAAGCAATGAACTTTCTTTGGTTCATGGGGTAAAACAAAGCGCAAGACATCTGTTTTTCTGAAGGCGAAACTGAAGCATCGGCCCAGTGGCCTAATGGATAAGGCATCAGCCTTCGAAGCTGAGGATTGTGGGTTTGAGTCCCATCTGGGTCACTTTATAGCTAGGAGTTAAAAATGACTCCTGAATATTCAGAAGAAATACTATCCTACCCTAAGGTGTATGAAAGAGTTGGGTGGTATCAACCAAGTATCCTGGCTTTGGAAAAAAGCCAACTCGAAAAATGACTACTCGTTTTCTCTGCATGGGGTAAACCTTAACTGGACTTTGTTGTTATTTCAAATCGTTAAGCAGAGTTATATCATTCATTTCATATCATTAACTCGAATTAAGTTAATGAAAATCTTGCGGTTTTCCATGATGTGCCAGATGAGGTCAAGCGGGTTGGTGGCTATTTAGTCTATGTTCATCAAACCATTCCTTCATGCTGCTACCTGAGTACATTATCAATAAAACATCTAAATGGATGTAAAAGTGCATTTCATGTAGATATTCAAAGCTGCAGACTGTGTTCTTAGACCAAGTTCCGGTAGGGTCAAGTTAGTAAATATGAAATGGATCAAGCAGAGAGCAACGCCCAAAGTGCACCAGTGGTGTAGGGGTATCATGCAAGATTCCCGGCTGGTGCAAACACACTAACCATTTTCTTCCAGCCCATGGAGAAGTCCATTACAACATTAGTCAGTAGATTGATTCAGCTGAAATCTATGAAATGGACGTAATATGACATTAGGATAAGCTCCTAATAATTGCGCTCCGGGAGGTCAGTAGATTGTGTGCTCACTCAGGAGCTGGGAAACGTGCTTTGATTTTTGCAGGGCGCAGATTGTGGCAAATGTTTTCTTCCATTCCTTGTCCCGATAGAGCCATATGTATCAGATTTCAGATCCTTCTGTGTCTCGGTACATGTACGCAAAAGTGTTTGCTATATGCAGTGTAGATCTGAAGGAAACCATGCCAAGGAAGTGAAATACCCTAAGATTTGGACAAACTCAAAGCAATGAACTTTCTTTGGTTCATGGGGTAAAACAAAGCGCAAGACATCTGTTTTTCTGAAGGCGAAACTGAAGCGTCGGCCCAGTGGCCTAATGGATAAGGCATCAGCCTTCGGAGCTGAGGATTGTGGGTTCGAGTCCCATCTGGGTCACTTTATAGCTAGGAGTTAAAAATGACTCCTGAATATTCAGAAGAAATACTATCCTACCCTAAGGTGTATGAAAGAGTTGGGTGGTATCAACCAAGTATCCTGGCTTTGGAAAAAAGCCAACTCGAAAAATGACTACTCGTTTTCTCTGCATGGGGTAAACCTTACCTGGACTTTGTTGTTATTTCAAATCGTTAGCAGAGTTATATCATTCATTTCATATCATTAACTCGAATTAAGTTAATGAAAATCTTGCGGTTTTCCATGATGTGCCAGATGAGGTCAAGCGGGTTGGTGACTATTTAGTCTATGTTCATCAAACCATTCCTTCATGCTGCTACCTGAGTACATTATCAATAAAACATCTAAATGGATGTAAAAGTGCATTTCATGTAGATATTCAAAGCTGCAGACTGTGTTCTTAGACCAAGTTCCGGTAGGGTCAAGTTAGTAAATAGGAAATGGATCAAGCAGAGAGCAACACCCAAAGTGCACCAGTGGTGTAGGGGTATCATGCAAGATTCCCATTCTTGCGAACCGGGTTCGATTCCCGGCTGGTGCCAACACCCTAACCATTTTCTTCCAGCCCATGGAGAAGTCCATTACAACATTAGTCAGTAGATTGATTCAGTTGAAATCTATGAAATGGACGTACTATCACATTAGGATAAGCTCCTAATAATTGCGCTCCGGGAGGTCAGTAGATTGTGTGCTCACTCAGGAGCTGGGAAACGTGCTTTGATTTTTGCAGGGCGCAGATTGTGGCAAATGTTTTCTTCCATTCCTTGTCCCGATAGAGCCATATGTATCAGATTTCAGATCCTTCTGTGTCTCGGTACATGTACGCAAAAGTGTTTGCTATATGCAGTGTAGATCTGAAGGAAACCATGCCAAGGAAGTGAAATACCCTAAGATTTGGACAAACTCAAAGCAATGAACTTTCTTTGGTTCATGGGGTAAAACAAAGCGCAAGACATCTGTTTTTCTGAAGGCGAAACTGAAGCGTCGGCCCAGTGGCCTAATGGATAAGGCATCAGCCTTCGGAGCTGAGGATTGTGGGTTCGAGTCCCAACTGGGTCACTTTATAGCTAGGAGTCAAGAATGACTCCTGAATATTCAGAAGAAATACTATCCTACCCTAAGGTGTATGAAAGAGTTGGGTGGTATCAACCAAGTATCCTGGCTTTGGAAAAAAGCCAACTCGAAAAATGACTACTCGTTTTCTCTGCATGGGGTAAACCTTACCTGGACTTTGTTGTTATTTCAAATCGTTAGCAGAGTTATATCATTCATTTCATATCATTAACTCGAATTAAGTTAATGAAAATCTTGCGGTTTTCCATGATGTGCCAGATGAGGTCAAGCGGGTTGGTGGCTATTTAGTCTATGTTCATCAAACCATTCCTTCATGCTGCTACCTGAGTACATTATCAATAAAACATCTAAATGGATGTAAAAGTGCATTTCATGTAGATATTCAAAGCTGCAGACTGTGTTCTTAGACCAAGTTCCGGTAGGGTCAAGTTAGTAAATATGAAATGGATCAAGCAGAGAGCAACGCCCAAAGTGCACCAGTGGTGTAGGGGTATCATGCAAGATTCCCATTCTTGCGAACCGGGTTCGATTCCCGGCTGGTGCAAACACCCTAACCATTTTCTTCCAGCCCATGGAGAAGTCCATTACAACATTAGTCAGTAGATTGATTCAGTTGAAATCTATGAAATGGACGTAATATGACATTAGGATAAGCTCCTAATAATTGCGCTCCGGGAGGTCAGTAGATTGTGTGCTCACTCAGGAGCTGGGAAACGTGCTTTGATTTTTGCAGGGCGCAGATTGTGGCAAATGTTTTCTTCCATTCCTTGTCCCGATAGAGCCATATGTATCAGATTTCAGATCCTTCTGTGTCTCGGTACATGTACGCAAAAGTGTTTGCTATATGCAGTGTAGATCTGAAGGAAACCATGCCAAGGAAGTGAAATACCCTAAGATTTGGACAAACTCAAAGCAATGAACTTTCTTTGGTTCATGGGGTAAAACAAAGTGCAAGACATCTGTTTTTCTGAAGGCGAAACTGAAGCGTCGGCCCAGTGGCCTAATGGATAAGGCATCAGCCTTTGGAGCTGAGGATTGTGGGTTTGAGTCCCATCTGGGTCACTTTATAGTTAGGAGTTAAGAATGACTCCTGAATATTCAGAAGAAATACTATCCTACCCTAAGGTGTATGAAAGAGTTGGGTGGTATCAACCAAGTATCCTGGCTTTGGAAAAAAGCCAACTCGAAAAATGACTACTCGTTTTCTCTGCATGGGGTAAACCTTACCTGGACTTTGTTGTTATTTCAAATCGTTAGCAGAGTTATATCATTCATTTCATATCATTAACTCGAATTAAGTTAATGAAAATCTTGCGGTTTTCCATGATGTGCCAGATGAGGTCAAGCGGGTTGGTGGCTATTTAGTCTATGTTCATCAAACCATTCCTTCATGCTGCTACCTGAGTACATTATCAATAAAACATCAAAATGGATGTAAAAGTGCATTTCATGTAGATATTCAAAGCTGCAGACTGTGCTCTTAGACCAAGTTCCGGTAGGGGCAAGTTAGTAAATAGGAAATGGATCAAGCAGAGAGCAACACCCAAAGTGCACCAGTGGTGTAGGGGTATCATGCAAGATTCCCATTCTTGCGAACCGGGTTCGATTCCCGGCTGGTGCTAACATGCTAACCATTTTCTTCCAGCCCATGGAGAAGTCCATTACAACATTAGTCAGTAGATTGATTCAGTTGAAATCTATGAAATGGACGTAATATGACATTAGGATAAGCTCCTAATAATTGCTCTCCGGGAGGTCAGTAGATTGTGTGCTCACTCAGGAGCTGGGAAACGTGCTTTGATTTTTGCAGGGCGCAGATTGTGGCAAATGTTTTCTTCCATTCCTTGTCCCGATAGAGCCATATGTATCAGATTTCAGATCCTTCTGTGTCTGGGTACATGTACGCAAAAGTCTTTGCTATATGCAGTGTAGATCTGAAGGAAACCATGCCAAGGGAGTGAAATACCCTAAGATTTGGACAAACTCAAAGCAATGAACTTTCTTTGGTTCATGGGGTAAAACAAAGCGCAAGACATCTGTTTTTCTGAAGGTGAAACTGAATCGTCTGCCCAGTGGCCTAATGGATAAGGCATCAGCCTTCGGAGTTGAGGATTGTGGGTTCAAGTCCCCTGGGTCACTTTATTGCTTGGAGTTAAGACTGGCTCCCGAAGATTCAGAGGAAAAACTATCCTACACTAAGGGGTATGAAAGAGTTGGGTGGTATCAACCAAGTATCCTGGCTTTGGAAAAAATCCAACTTGAATAATTACTACTCGTTTTCTCTGCATGGGGTAAACCTTACCTGGACTTTGTTGTTATTTCAAATCGTTAGCAGAGTTATATCATTCATTTCATATCATTAACTCGAATTAAGTTAATGAAAATCTTGCGGTTTTCCATGATGTGCCAGATGAGGTCAAGCGGGTTGGTGGCTATTTAGTCTATGTTCATCAAACCATTCCTTCATGCTGCTACCTGAGTACATTATCAATAAAACATCTAAATGGATGTAAAAGTGCATTTCATGTAGATATTCAAAGCTGCAGACTGTGTTCTTAGACCAAGTTCCGGTAGGGTCAAGTTAGTAAATAGGAAATGGATCAAGCAGAGAGCAACACCCAAAGTCCACCAGTGGTGTAGGGGTATCATGCAAGATTCCCATTCTTGCGAACCGGGTTCGATTCCCGGCTGGTGCCAACACCCTAACCATTTTCTTCCAGCCCATGGAGAAGTCCATTACAACATTAGTCAGTAGATTGATTCAGTTGAAATCTATGAAATGGACGTACTATCACATTAGGATAAGCTCCTAATAATTGCGCTCCGGGAGGTCAGTAGATTGTGTGCTCACTCAGGAGCTGGGAAACGTGCTTTGATTTTTGCAGGGCGCAGATTGTGGCAAATGTTTTCTTCCATTCCTTGTCCCGATAGAGCCATATGTATCAGATTTCAGATCCTTCTGTGTCTCGGTACATGTACGCAAAAGTCTTTGCTATATGCAGTGTAGATCTGAAGGAAACCATGCCAAGGAAGTGAAATACCCTAAGATTTGGACAAACTCAAAGCAATGAACTTTCTTTGGTTCATGGGGTAAAACAAAGCGCAAGACATCTGTTTTTCTGAAGGCGAAACTGAAGCGTGGGCCCAGTGGCTTAATGGATAAGGCATCAGCCTTCGGAGCTGAGGATTGTGGGTTCGAGTCCCATCTGGGTCACTTTATAGCTAGGAGTTAAGAATGACTCCTGAATATTCAGAAGAAATACTATCCTACCCTAAGGTGTATGAAAGAGTTGGGTTGTATCAACCAAGTATCCTGGCTTTGGAAAAAAGCCAACTCAAAAAATGACTCCTCGTTTTCTCTGCATGGGGTAAACCTTACCTGGACTTTGTTGTTATTTCAAATCGTTAGCAGAGTTATATCATTCATTTCATATCATTAACTCGAATTAAGTTAATGAAAATCTTGCGGTTTTCCATGATGTGCCAGATGAGGTCAAGCGGGTTGGTGGCTATTTAGTCTATGTTCATCAAACCATTCCTTCATGCTGCTACCTGAGTACATTATCAATAAAACATCTAAATGGATGTAAAAGTGCATTTCATGTAGATATTCAAAGCTGCAGACTGTGCTCTTAGACCAAGTTCCGGTAGGGGCAAGTTAGTAAATAGGAAATGGATCAAGCAGAGAGCAACACCCAAAGTGCACCAGTGGTGTAGGGGTATCATGCAAGATTCCCATTCTTGCGAACCGGGTTCGATTCCCGGTTGGTGCCAACACCCTAACCATTTTCTTCCAGCCCATGGAGAAGTCCATTACAACATTAGTCAGTAGATTGATTCAGTTGAAATCTATGAAATGGACGTAATATGACATTAGGATAAGCTCCTAATAATTGCGCTCCGGGAGGTCAGTAGATTGTGTGCTCACTCAGGAGCTGGGAAACGTGCTTTGATTTTTGCAGGGCGCAGATTGTGGCAAATGTTTTCTTCCATTCCTTGTCCCGATAGAGCCATATGTATCAGATTTCAGATCCTTCTGTGTCTGGGTACATGTACGCAAAAGTCTTTGCTATATGCAGTGTAGATCTGAAGGAAACCATGCCAAGGGAGTGAAATACCCTAAGATTTGGACAAACTCAAAGCAATGAACTTTCTTTGGTTCAAGATTCAAGATTCAAGATTCAAGATTCTTTATTTGTCACATGCATAGTTATACAAGTACAACACGCAGTGAAATGTATCCTGAACCGCTCCTACTTTGTGCAAATAACAAGAAACAAAAGAAATAATCTATAAATAGAAATAGAGAAGAAAAAAAAAAAAAGGTGCAAATGTAAACATAATAATAAAGTGTGTATCTGAGCAGGATAAAGGTGTTAGTGCAAGTGATGCTTACAGTCCAGACTAAAGTGCAGTGTGCAGTGTGGAATGTCAGCACAGCAGTGTGTGGGTGAACTGTTACCAGTCCTATGAATGGGAGAGTGGCCCATCATGGTTGAGGAGTCTAATCGCCTGTGGATAAAAACTCCTCCTGAGTCTCTCCGTTTTGGCCATAATGACCCGGAACCTTCTGCCTGAATGCAGAAGTTTGAACAGTCCGTTATTGGGGTGCGACAAGTCCTTAATGATACGAGCTGCCCTGGTTTTACATCTCCTGGTGTAGATGTCCTGCATGGAGGGGAGAGTTAACCTGCAGCAGCGTTCTGCTGCCCGGATCACTCTCTGGAGGGCTTTCCTGTCCTGTACACAGCTATTCCCAAACCAGGATGAAATGTTCTGTGTTAGGATGCTCTCAACAGCACCCGAGTAGAAAGCCTTAAGGACAGCAGGGGAAACCCCAAACTTCCTCAACTGCCTCAGGTGGTACAGACGCTGCTTTGCCCTTTTCGTCTGAGCACAGATATGCTCAGTCCATGTCAGATCCTCGGAGATGTGGACGCCCAAGTACTTAAAGCTGCTCACCCTCTCCACTGGAGCTCCATTGATGATGAGGGGTTTGTGGTCCAGTTGTCCCCTTCTGAAGTCCACCACCAGCTCCTTCGTCTTACTGACGTTCAGTCGGAGGCAGTTTTCTTCACACCATAGTGCCAGGTTCTCCACTTCATCTATGTAGGCCGACTCATCGTTGTTGGAGATGAAGCCCAGCACCACCGTATCGTCAGCAAACTTAACGATGGTGTTGGAGTCGAACATGGCCACACAGTCTGAAGTGTAGAGAGAGTATAGCAGTGGAGAGAGAACACATCCCTGTGGAGCACCTGTGTTGATGGTGATGCTGCTGGAGAAGCACTTGCCCACTCTCACCGCTTGAGATCTGTCCGAGAGGAAGTCCAACACCCAGGCACACAAGCGTTTGTTAAGTCCTAGATCTCTCAGCTTTGTGAACAGTCTGTTAGGCACTATTGTGTTGAAAGCAGAGCTGTAATCTATAAAAAGCAATCTCACATAGTTACCTTGCATCTTGTCCACGTGGCTGAGAGTGGTGTGCAGAACATGGGAGATGGCATCCTCTGTGGATCTGTTGGGGCGGTAGGCGAACTGAAGTGGATCTATGGAGCTGGGGATGGAGGAGGAGATGATGTTTTTTAGCAGACCCTCAAATACCTTCATGACCATCGATGTCAGTGCAACAGGCCGGTAGTCATTCAGGCATGAGGGTTTGTTGGTCTTGGGCACGGGGACAATGGTGGATCTCTTGAAACACGCCGGGACCACAGACTTCGCCAGGGACTCATTAAAGATACAGGTGAACACACCTGACAGCTGGTCAGCGCAGCAGCGCAGCAGGCGCCCAGAGATGCCATCTGGACCCGCCGCTTTCCTGGTGTTCACCCTCCTCAGCGCCGTGCGCACGTCGTGCTCTGCGATGCTGATGACGCAATCCTCGCTGATGACGTCATCACTCTCAGTCAGCAGGCTGCTAGCATTAGCCGCCTGGCTAACCTCGAACCGGGCGAAGAATGCGTTCAGCTCGTTGGCGAATGCAGAGTCGGCGACGATCGTCGTGGTGTCTTTGGCAACCTTGTAGTCCGTGATTGTGCGTAATCCGTGCCACATGCGGCGTGTGTCACCCTGATGGAAGTGTGATTCAGTTCGCTGTCGGAACCGCCCCTTAGCTTCCCTCACCGCTCGCCTGACGCTATAAGAAGCCGCTTTGTATGCGCTCATATCGCCGCTAATGAGTGCGGCATTATAAGCAGCGGTCCGGGCATTCACAGCATCGCGGATCGATCGGTCTACCCAAGGCTTCTGGTTCGGAAACGATTTGAACCTCACTGTCGGGACAACTTCATTTACGAGCGTGCTAACGAAGCTAACTGCTACATCCGCAAACTCGTTGATGTCTACTGCGCAGGCTCGGAACATGTCCCAATCTACGTCATCGAGCGCGTCCTGTAGCGTAGCTTCTGATTGGGCAGACCAGCGTTGCACCTCCCTCATGACCGGAGCTTCACGACGAAAGCTTTGTTGATATTCCGGTATGAGGAAAATGGCGTTGTGGTCTGATTTCCCGAATGCTGGATGTGAAACAGCTTTGTAGCCCCGCTTGTATGGTGTGTAACAGTGGTCCAGAATGTTGAGTCCCCTTGTCGGACATGTAACATGTTGGTGAAAGTTTGGCATAACCTGTCTGAGGTTCGCTTTATTAAAGTCACCTGCTACAATGTGCGCTGCGTCCGGGTGTTTGTTTTGGAACTCACTCAGCACATCATGTAGTTCAGACAGAGCAGTGCCTGTGTCCGCGTGGGGTGGGATGTAGACCGCCGTGGCAATGACCGAGGTGAACTCGCGAGGCAGGTAGAAAGGACGACATTTAACACTCAGATATTCCAAATGAGGCGAGCAGCTACTGGAGAGAATGGAAACACTCCTGGCATCGCACCACTTCTTGTTGACCATGAAGCACACACCTCCACCTTTAGCTTTGTTAGACTCTGCCGTCCTGTCCATGCGGAACACAGAGAATGAGTCCGATGGGGTTACGACTCGGTCCGGCACAATGGGGGTCAGCCATGTTTCTGTAAAGCACAGAAGATTACAATCCCTGATATCTCGCTGGAAAGTAACTCTGGCTCTGAGGTCGTCAAGCTTATTCTCCAGTGACTGTACATTAGCCAGCAGGATACTCGGCAGAGGGGTGCGATGAGCTTGTTCTCTCATTCTGTTACGGACGCCGCCGCGTTTCCCTCGACGTTTCTTTGTTCTTCGCCGCGGGTTAGCGTCCCGTCCATTGTTGTTGTCGTCTGAGCAGCGTAGTATCTCAGAGGGCCACGACGGGTCAGGCTTAAAGGTGGTATAAGTAAGCGCCGAAATCTGAATTCCTATATCCAGTAGTGTTCTACTGTCATAGGTCACATGGGGTACATGGGGTACATAGGTTCATGGGGTAAAACAAAGCGCAAGACATCTGTTTTTCTGAAGGTGAAACTGAAGCGTCGGCCCAGTGGCCTAATGGATAAGGCATCAGCCTTCGGAGCTGAGGATTGTGGGTTCGAGTCCCATCTGGGTCACTTTCTTGCTTGGAGTTAAGACTGGCTCCCGAAGATTCAGAGGAAAAACTATCCTACACTAAGGTGTATGAAAGAGTTGGGTGGTATCAACCAAGTATCCTGGCTTTGGAAAAAAGCCAACTCGAAAAATGACTACTCGTTTTCTCTGCATGGGGTAAACCTTACCTGGACTTTGTTGTTATTTCAAATCGTTAGCAGAGTTATATCATTCATTTCATATCATTAACTCGAATTAAGTTAATGAAAATCTTGCGGTTTTCCATGATGTGCCAGATGAGGTCAAGCGGGTTGGTGGCTATTTAGTCTATGTTCATCAAACCATTCCTTCATGCTGCTACCTGAGTACATTATCAATAAAACATCTAAATGGATGTAAACGTGCATTTCATGTAGATATTCAAAGCTGCAGACTGTGTTCTTAGACCAAGTTCCGGTAGGGTCAAGTTAGTAAATAGGAAATGGATCAAGCAGAGAGCAACACCCAAAGTGCACCAGTGGTGTAGGGGTATCATGCAAGATTCCCATTCTTGCGAACCGGGTTCGATTCCCGGCTGGTGCAAACACCCTAACCATTTCCTTCCAGCCCATGGAGAAGTCCATTACAACATTAGTCAGTAGATTGATTCAGTTGAAATCTATGAAATGGACGTAATATGACATTAGGATAAGCTCCTAATAATTGCGCTCCGGGAGGTCAGTAGATTGTGTGCTCACTCAGGAGCTGGGAAACGTCCTTTGATTTTTGCAGGGCGCAGATTGTGGCAAATGTTTTCTTCCATTCCTTGTCCCGATAGAGCCATATGTATCAGATTTCAGATCCTTCTGTGTCTGGGTACATGTACGCAAAAGTCTTTGCTATATGCAGTGTAGATCTGAAGGAAACCATGCCAAGGGAGTGAAATACCCTAAGATTTGGACAAACTCAAAGCAATGAACTTTCTTTGGTTCATGGGGTAAAACAAAGCGCAAGACATCTGTTTTTCTGAAGGTGAAACTGAAGCGTCGGCCCAGTGGCCTAATGGATAAGGCATCAGCCTTCGGAGCTGAGGATTGTGGGTTCGAGTCCCATCTGGGTCACTTTATTGCTTGGAGTTAAGACTGGCTCCCGAAGATTCAGAGGAAAAACTATCCTACACTAAGGTGTATGAAAGAGTTGGGTGGTATCAACCAAGTATCCTGGCTTTGGAAAAAAGCCAACTCGAAAAATGACTACTTGTTTTCTCTGCATGGGGTAAACCTTACCTGGACTTTGTTGTTATTTCAAATCGTTAGCAGAGTTATATCATTCATTTCATATCATTAACTCGAATTAAGTTAATGAAAATCTTGCGGTTTTCCATGATGTGCCAGATGAGGTCAAGCGGGTTGGTGGCTATTTAGTCTATGTTCATCAAACCATTCCTTCATGCTGCTACCTGAGTACATTATCAATAAAACATCTAAATGGATGTAAAAGTGCATTTCATGTAGATATTCAAAGCTGCAGACTGTGTTCTTAGACCAAGTTCCGGTAGGGTCAAGTTAGTAAATAGGAAATGGATCAAGCAGAGAGCAACACCCAAAGTGCACCAGTGGTGTAGGGGTATCATGCAAGATTCCCATTCTTGCGAACCGGGTTCGATTCCTGGCTTGGTGCAAATACCCTAACCATTTTCTTCCAGCCCATGGAGAAGTCCATTACAACATTAGTCAGTAGATTGATTCAGTTGAAATCTATGAAATGGACGTAATATGACATTAGGATAAGCTCCTATTAATTGCGCTCCGGGAGGTCAGTAGATTGTGTGCTCACTCAGGAGCTGGGAAACGTGCTTTGATTTTTGCAGGGCGCAGATTGTGGCAAATGTTTTCTTCCATTCCTTGTCCCGATAGAGCCATATGTATCAGATTTCAGATCCTTCTGTGTCTGGGTACATGCACGCAAAAGTCTTTGGTATATGCAGTGTAGATCTGAAGGAAACCATGCCAAGGGAGTGAAATACCCTAAGATTTGGACAAACTCAAAGCAATGAACTTTCTTTGGTTCATGGGGTAAAACAAAGCGCAAGACATCTGTTCTTCTGAAGGTGAAACTGAATCGTCGGCCCAGTGGCCTAATGGATAAGGCATCAGCCTTCGGAGCTGAGGATTGTGGGTTCGAGTCCCATCTGGGTCACTTTATTGCTTGGAGTTAAGACTGGCTCCCGAAGATTCAGAGGAAAAACTATCCTACACTAAGGGGTATGAAAGAGTTGGGTGGTATCAACCAAGTATCCTGGCTTTGGAAAAAATCCAACTTGAAAAATTACTACTTGTTTTCTCTGCATGGGGTAAACCTTACCTGGACTTTGTTGTTATTTCAAATCGTTAGCAGAGTTATATCATTAACTCGAATTAAGTTAATGAAAATCTTGCGGTTTTCCATGATGTGCCAGATGAGGTCAAGCGGGTTGGTGGCTATTTAGTCTATGTTCATCAAACCATTCCTTCATGCTGCTACCTGAGTACATTATCAATAAAACATCTAAATGGATGTAAAAGTGCATTTCATGTAGATATTCAAAGCTGCAGACTGTGTTCTTAGACCAAGTTC
Source organism: Channallabes apus (assembly GCA_030522415.1). Classification (NCBI taxonomy): domain Eukaryota; kingdom Metazoa; phylum Chordata; class Actinopteri; order Siluriformes; family Clariidae; genus Channallabes; species Channallabes apus. The sequence continues at coordinate 45,412,034 of CM060111.1, forward strand.
CGGTAGGGTCAAGTTAGTAAATATGAAATGGATCAAGCAGAGCGCAACGCCCAAAGTGCACCAGTGGTGTAGGGGTATCATGCAAGATTCCCATTCTTGCGAACCGGGTTCGATTCCCGGCTGGTGCAAACACCCTAAACATTTTCTTCCAGCCCATGGAGAAGTCCATTACAACATTAGTCAGTAGATTGATTCAGTTGAAATCTATGAAATGGACGTAATATGACATTAGGATAAGCTCCTAATAATTGCGCTCCGGGAGGTCAGTAGATTGTGTGCTCACTCAGGAGCTGGGAAACGTGCTTTGATTTTTGCAGGGCGCAGATTGTGGCAAATGTTTTCTTCCATTCCTTGTCCCGATAGAGCCATATGTATCAGATTTCAGATCCTTCTGTGTCTGAGTACATGTACGCAAAAGTCTTTGCTATATGCAGTGTAGATCTGAAGGAAACCATGCCAAGGGAGTGAAATACCCTAAGATTTGGACAAACTCAAAGCAATGAACTTTCTTTGGTTCATGGGGTAAAACAAAGCGCAAGACATCTGTTTTTCTGAAGGCGAAACTGAAGCGTCGGCCCAGTGGCCTAATGGATAAGGCATCAGCCTTCGCAGCTGAGGATTGTGGGTTCGAGTCCCATCTGGGTCACTTTATAGCTAGGAGTTAAGAATGACTCCTGAATATTCAGAAGAAATACTATCCTACCCTAAGGTGTATGAAAGAGTTGGGTGGTATCAACCAAGTATCCTGGCTTTGGAAAAATGACTACTCGTTTTCTCTGCATGGGGTAAACCTTACCTGGACTTTGTTGTTATTTCAAATCGTTAGCAGAGTTATATCATTAACTCGAATTAAGTTAATGAAAATCTTGCGGTTTTCCATGATGTGCCAGATGAGGTCAAGCGGGTTGGTGGCTATTTAGTCTATGTTCATCAAACCATTCCTTCATGCTGCTACCTGAGTACATTATCAATAAAACATCTAAATGGATGTAAAAGTGCATTTCATGTAGATATTCAAAGCTGCAGACTGTGTTCTTAGACCAAGTTCCGGTAGGGTCAAGTTAGTAAATATGAAATGGATCAAGCAGAGCGCAACGCCCAAAGTGCACCAGTGGTGTAGGGGTATCATGCAAGATTCCCATTCTTGCGAACCGGGTTCGATTCCCGGCTGGTGCAAACACCCTAACCATTTTCTTCCAGCCCATGGAGAAGTCCATTACAACATTAGTCAGTAGATTGATTCAGTTGAAATCTATGAAATGGACGTAATATGACATTAGGATAAGCTCCTAATAATTGCGCTCCGGGAGGTCAGTAGATTGTGTGCTCACTCAGGAGCTGGGAAACGTGCTTTGATTTTTGCAGGGCGCAGATTGTGGCAAATGTTTTCTTCCATTCCTTGTCCCGATAGAGCCATATGTATCAGATTTCAGATCCTTCTGTGTCTGAGTACATGTACGCAAAAGTCTTTGCTATATGCAGTGTAGATCTGAAGGAAACCATGCCAAGGGAGTGAAATACCCTAAGATTTGGACAAACTCAAAGCAATGAACTTTCTTTGGTTCATGGGGTAAAACAAAGCGCAAGACATCTGTTTTTCTGAAGGCGAAACTGAAGCGTCGGCCCAGTGGCCTAATGGATAAGGCATCAGCCTTCGGAGCTGAGGATTGTGGGTTCGAGTCCCATCTGGGTCACTTTATAGCTAGGAGTTAAGAATGACTCCTGAATATTCAGAAGAAATACTATCCTACCCTAAGGTGTATGAAAGAGTTGGGTGGTATCAACCAAGTATCCTGGCTTTGGAAAAAAGCCAACTCGAAAAATGACTACTTGTTTTCTCTGCATGGGGTAAACCTTACCTGGACTTTGTTGTTATTTCAAATCGTTAGCAGAGTTATATCATTCATTTCATATCATTAACTCGAATTAAGTTAATGAAAATCTTGCGGTTTTCCATGATGTGCCAGATGAGGTCAAGCGGGTTGGTGGCTATTTAGTCTATGTTCATCAAACCATTCCTTCATGCTGCTACCTGAGTACATTATCAATAAAACATCTAAATGGATGTAAAAGTGCATTTCATGTAGATATTCAAAGCTGCAGACTGTGTTCTTAGACCAAGTTCCGGTAGGGTCAAGTTAGTAAATAGGAAATGGATCAAGCAGAGAGCAACACGCAAAGTGCACCAGTGGTGTAGGGGTATCATGCAAGATTCCCATTCTTGCGAACCGGGTTCGATTCCTGGCTTGGTGCAAACACCCTAACCATTTTCTTCCAGCCCATGGAGAAGTCCATTACAACATTAGTCAGTAGATTGATTCAGTTGAAATCTATGAAATGGACGTAATATGACATTAGGATAAGCTCCTATTAATTGCGCTCCGGGAGGTCAGTAGATTGTGTGCTCACTCAGGAGCTGGGAAACGTGCTTTGATTTTTGCAGGGCGCAGATTGTGGCAAATGTTTTCTTCCATTCCTTGTCCCGATAGAGCCATATGTATCAGATTTCAGATCCTTCTGTGTCTGGGTACATGCACGCAAAAGTCTTTGGTATATGCAGTGTAGATCTGAAGGAAACCATGCCAAGGGAGTGAAATACCCTAAGATTTGGACAAACTCAAAGCAATGAACTTTCTTTGGTTCATGGGGTAAAACAAAGCGCAAGACATCTGTTCTTCTGAAGGTGAAACTGAATCGTCGGCCCAGTTGCCTAATGGATAAGGCATCAGCCTTCGGAGCTGAGGATTGTGGGTTCAAGTCCCATCTGGGTCACTTTATTGCTTGGAGTTAAGACTGGCTCCCGAAGATTCAGAGGAAAAACTATCCTACACTAAGGGGTATGAAAGAGTTGGGTGGTATCAACCAAGTATCCTGGCTTTGGAAAAAATCCAACTTGAAAAATTACTACTTGTTTTCTCTGCATGGGGTAAACCTTACCTGGACTTTGTTGTTATTTCAAATCGTTAGCAGAGTTATATCATTCATTTCATATCATTAACTCGAATTAAGTTAATGAAAATCTTGCGGTTTTCCATGATGTGCCAGATGAGGTCAAGCGGGTTGGTGGCTATTTAGTCTATGTTCATCAAACCATTCCTTCATGCTGCTACCTGAGTACATTATCAATAAAACATCTAAATGGATGTAAAAGTGCATTTCATGTAGATATTCAAAGCTGCAGACTGTGTTCTTAGACCAAGTTCCGGTAGGGTCAAGTTAGTAAATAGGAAATGGATCAAGCAGAGAGCAACACCCAAAGTGCACCAGTGGTGTAGGGGTATCATGCAAGATTCCCATTCTTGCGAACCGGGTTCGATTCCCGGCTGGTGCCAACACCCTAACCATTTTCTTCCAGCCCATGGAGAAGTCCATTACAACATTAGTCAGTAGATTGATTCAGTTGAAATCTATGAAATGGACGTACTATCACATTAGGATAAGCTCCTAATAATTGCGCTCCGGGAGGTCAGTAGATTGTGTGCTCACTCAGGAGCTGGGAAACGTGCTTTGATTTTTGCAGGGCGCAGATTGTGGCAAATGTTTTCTTCCATTCCTTGTCCCGATAGAGCCATATGTATCAGATTTCAGATCCTTCTGTGTCTCGGTACATGTACGCAAAAGTCTTTGCTATATGCAGTGTAGATCTGAAGGAAACCATGCCAAGGAAGTGAAATACCCTAAGATTTGGACAAACTCAAAGCAATGAACTTTCTTTGGTTCATGGGGTAAAACAAAGCGCAAGACATCTGTTTTTCTGAAGGCGAAACTGAAGCGTCGGCCCAGTGGCCTAATCGATAAGGCATCAGCCTTCGCAGCTGAGGATTGTGGGTTCGAGTCCCATCTGGGTCACTTTATAGCTAGGAGTTAAGAATGACTCCTGAATATTCAGAAGAAATACTATCCTACCCTAAGGTGTATGAAAGAGTTGGGTGGTATCAACCAAGTATCCTGGCTTTGGAAAAATGACGACTCGTTTTCTCTGCATGGGGTAAACCTTACCTGGACTTTGTTGTTATTTCAAATCGTTAGCAGAGTTATATCATTAACTCGAATTAAGTTAATGAAAATCTTGCGGTTTTCCATGATGTGCCAGATGAGGTCAAGCGGGTTGGTGGCTATTTAGTCTATGTTCATCAAACCATTCCTTCATGCTGCTACCTGAGTACATTATCAATAAAACATCTAAATGGATGTAAAAGTGCATTTCATGTAGATATTCAAAGCTGCAGACTGTGTTCTTAGACCAAGTTCCGGTAGGGTCAAGTTAGTAAATATGAAATGGATCAAGCAAAGCGCAACGCCCAAAGTGCACCAGTGGTGTAGGGGTATCATGCAAGATTCCCATTCTTGCGAACTGGGTTCGATTCCCGGCTGGTGCAAACACCCTAACCATTTTCTTCCAGCCCATGGAGAAGTCCATTACAACATTAGTCAGTAGATTGATTCAGTTGAAATCTGTGAAATGGACGTAATATGACATTAGGATAAGCTCCTAATAATTGCGCTCCGGGAGGTCAGTAGATTGTGTGCTCACTCAGGAGCTGGGAAACGTGCTTTGATTTTTGCAGGGCGCAGATTGTGGCAAATGTTTTCTTCCATTCCTTGTCCCGATAGAGCCATATGTATCAGATTTCAGATCCTTCTGTGTCTGAGTACATGTACGCAAAAGTCTTTGCTATATGCAGTGTAGATCTGAAGGAAACCATGCCAAGGGAGTGAAATACCCTAAGATTTGGACAAACTCAAAGCAATTAACTTTCTTTGGTTCATGGGGTAAAACAAAGCGCAAGACATCTGTTTTTCTGAAGGCGAAACTGAAGCGTCGGCCCAGTGGCCTAATGGATAAGGCATCAGCCTTCGGAGCTGAGGATTGTGGGTTCGAGTCCCATCTGGGTCACTTTATAGCTAGGAGTTAAGAATGACTCCTGAATATTCAGAAGAAATACTATCCTACCCTAAGGTGTATGAAAGAGTTGGGTGGTATCAACCAAGTATCCTGGCTTTGGAAAAAAGCCAACTCGAAAAATGACTACTTGTTTTCTCTGCATGGGGTAAACCTTACCTGGACTTTGTTGTTATTTCAAATCGTTAGCAGAGTTATATCATTCATTTCATATCATTAACTCGAATTAAGTTAATGAAAATCTTGCGGTTTTCCATGATGTGCCAGATGAGGTCAAGCGGGTTGGTGGCTATTTAGTCTATGTTCATCAAACCATTCCTTCATGCTGCTACCTGAGTACATTATCAATAAAACATCTAAATGGATGTAAAAGTGCATTTCATGTAGATATTCAAAGCTGCAGACTGTGTTCTTAGACCAAGTTCCGGTAGGGTCAAGTTAGTAAATAGGAAATGGATCAAGCAGAGAGCAACACCCAAAGTGCACCAGTGGTGTAGGGGTATCATGCAAGATTCCCGGCTGGTGCCAACACCCTAACCATTTTCTTCCAGCCCATGGAGAAGTCCATTACAACATTAGTCAGTAGATTGATTCAGTTGAAATCTATGAAATGGACGTACTATCACATTAGGATAAGCTCCTAATAATTGCGCTCCGGGAGGTCAGTAGATTGTGTGCTCACTCAAGAGCTGGGAAACGTGCTTTGATTTTTGCAGGGCGCAGATTGTGGCAAATGTTTTCTTCCATTCCTTGTCCCGATAGAGCCATATGTATCAGATTTCAGATCCTTCTGTGTCTCGGTACATGTACGCAAAAGTCTCTGCTATATGCAGTGTAGATCTGAAGGAAACCATGCCAAGGAAGTGAAATACCCTAAGATTTGGACAAACTCAAAGCAATGAACTTTCTTTGGTTCATGGGGTAAAACAAAGCGCAAGACATCTGTTTTTCTGAAGGCGAAACTGAAGCATCGGCCCAGTGGCCTAATGGATAAGGCATCAGCCTTCGAAGCTGAGGATTGTGGGTTTGAGTCCCATCTGGGTCACTTTATAGCTAGGAGTTAAAAATGACTCCTGAATATTCAGAAGAAATACTATCCTACCCTAAGGTGTATGAAAGAGTTGGGTGGTATCAACCAAGTATCCTGGCTTTGGAAAAAAGCCAACTCGAAAAATGACTACTCGTTTTCTCTGCATGGGGTAAACCTTAACTGGACTTTGTTGTTATTTCAAATCGTTAAGCAGAGTTATATCATTCATTTCATATCATTAACTCGAATTAAGTTAATGAAAATCTTGCGGTTTTCCATGATGTGCCAGATGAGGTCAAGCGGGTTGGTGACTATTTAGTCTATGTTCATCAAACCATTCCTTCATGCTGTTACCTGAGTACATTATCAATAAAACATCTAAATGGATGTAAAAGTGCATTTCATGTAGATATTCAAAGCTGCAGACTGTGTTCTTAGACCAAGTTCCGGTAGGGTCAAGTTAGTAAATAGGAAATGGATCAAGCAGAGAGCAACACCCAAAGTGCACCAGTGGTGTAGGGGTATCATGCAAGATTCCCATTCTTGCGAACCGGGTTCGATTCCCGGCTGGTGCCAACACCCTAACCATTTTCTTCCAGCCCATGGAGAAGTCCATTACAACATTAGTCAGTAGATTGATTCAGTTGAAATCTATGAAATGGACGTACTATCACATTAGGATAAGCTCCTAATAATTGCGCTCCGGGAGGTCAGTAGATTGTGTGCTCACTCAGGAGCTGGGAAACGTGTTTTGATTTTTGCAGGGCGCAGATTGTGGCAAATGTTTTCTTCCATTCCTTGTCCCGATAGAGCCATATGTATCAGATTTCAGATCCTTCTGTGTCTCGGTACATGTACGCAAAAGTGTTTGCTATATGCAGTGTAGATCTGAAGGAAACCATGCCAAGGAAGTGAAATAACCTAAGATTTGGACAAACTCAAAGCAATGAACTTTCTTTGGTTCATGGGGTAAAACAAAGCGCAAGACATCTGTTTTTCTGAAGGCGAAACTGAAGCGTCGGCCCAGTGGCCTAATGGATAAGGCATCAGCCTTCGGAGCTGAGGACTGTGGGTTCGAGTCCCATCTGGGTCACTTTATAGCTAGGAGTTAAGAATGACTCCTGAATATTCAGAAGAAATACTATCCTACCCTAAGGTGTATGAAAGAGTTGGGTGGTATCAACCAAGTATCCTGGCTTTGGAAAAAAGCCAACTTGAAAAATGACTACTTGTTTTCTCTGCATGGGGTAAACCTTACCTGGACTTTGTTGTTATTTCAAATCGTTAGCAGAGTTATATCATTCATTTCATATCATTAACTCGAATTAAGTTAATGAAAATCTTGCGGTTTTCCATGATGTGCCAGATGAGGTCAAGCGGTTTGGTGGCTATTTAGTCTATGTTCATCAAACCATTCCTTCATGCTGCTACCTGAGTACATTATCAATAAAACATCTAAATGGATGTAAAAGTGCATTTCATGTAGATATTCAAAGCTGCAGACTGTGTTCTTAGACCAAGTTCCGGTAGGCTCAGGTTAGTAAATAGGAAATGGATCAAGCAGAGAGCAACACCCAAAGTGCACCAGTGGTGTAGGGGTATCATGCAAGATTCCCATTCTTGCGAACCGGGTTCGATTCCCGGCTGGTGCCAACACCCTAACCATTTTCTTCCAGCCCATGGAGAAGTCCATTACAACATTAGTCAGTAGATTGATTCAGTTGAAATCTATGAAATGGACGTACTATCACATTAGGATAAGCTCCTAATATTTGCGCTCCGGGAGGTCAGTAGATTGTGTGCTCACTCAGGAGCTGGGAAACGTGCTTTGATTTTTGCAGGGCGCAGATTGTGGCAAATGTTTTCTTCCATTCCTTGTCCCGATAGAGCCATATGTATCAGATTTCAGATCCTTCTGTGTCTCGGTACATGTACGCAAAAGTCTTTGCTATATGCAGTGTAGATCTGAAGGAAACCATGCCAAGGAAGTGAAATACCCTAAGATTTGGACAAACTCAAAGCAATGAACTTTCTTTGGTTCATGGGGTAAAACAAAGTGCAAGACATCTGTTTTTCAGAAGGCGAAACTGAAGCGTCGGCCCAGTGGCCTAATGGATAAGGCATCAGCCTTTGGAGCTGAGGATTGTGGGTTTGAGTCCCATCTGGGTCACTTTATAGTTAGGAGTTAAGAATGACTCCTGAATATTCAGAAGAAATACTATCCTACCCTAAGGTGTATGAAAGAGTTGGGTGGTATCAACCAAGTATCCTGGCTTTGGAAAAAAGCCAACTCGAAAAATGACTACTCGTTTTCTCTGCATGGGGTAAACCTTACCTGGACTTTGTTGTTATTTCAAATCGTTAGCAGAGTTATATCATTCATTTCATATCATTAACTCGAATTAAGTTAATGAAAATCTTGCGGTTTTCCATGATGTGCCAGATGAGGTCAAGCGGGTTGGTGGCTATTTAGTCTATGTTCATCAAACCATTCCTTCATGCTGCTACCTGAGTACATTATCAATAAAACATCAAAATGGATGTAAAAGTGCATTTCATGTAGATATTCAAAGCTGCAGACTGTGTTCTTAGACCAAGTTCCGGTAGGGTCAAGTTAGTAAATAGGAAATGGATCAAGCAGAGAGCAACACCAAAAGTGCACCAGTGGTGTAGGGGTATCATGCAAGATTCCCATTCTTGCGAACCGGGTTCGATTCCCGGCTGGTGCCAACACCCTAACCATTTTCTTCCAGCCCATGGAGAAGTCCATTACAACATTAGTCAGTAGATTGATTCAGTTGAAATCTATGAAATGGACGTACTATCACATTAGGATAAGCTCCTAATAATTGCGCTCCGGGAGGTCAGTAGATTGTGTGCTCACTCAGGAGCTGGGAAACGTGCTTTGATTTTTGCAGGGCGCAGATTGTGGCAAATGTTTTCTTCCATTCCTTGTCCTGATCGAGCCATATGTATCAGATTTCAGATCCTTCTGTGTCTCGGTACATGTACGCAAAAGTCTTTGCTATATGCAGTGTAGATCTGAAGGAAACCATGCCAAGGAAGTGAAATACCCTAAGATTTGGACAAACTCAAAGCAATGATCTTTCTTTGGTTCATGGGGTAAAACAAAGCGCAAGACATCTGTTTTTCTGAAGGCGAAACTGAAGCGTCGGCCCAGTGGCCTAATGGATAAGGCATCAGCCTTCGGAGCTGAGGATTGTGGGTTCGAGTCCCATCTGGGTCACTTTATAGCTAGGAGTTAAGAATGACTCCTGAATATTCAGAAGAAATACTATCCTACCCTAAGGTGTATGAAAGAGTTGGGTGGTATCAACCAAGTATCCTGGCTTTGGAAAAAAGCCAACTCGAAAAATGACTACTCGTTTTCTCTGCATGGGGTAAACCTTACCTGGACTTTGTTGTTATTTCAAATCGTTAGCAGAGTTATATCATTCATTTCATATCATTAACTCGAATTAAGTTAATGAAAATCTTGCGGTTTTCCATGATGTGCCAGATGAGGTCAAGCGGGTTGGTGGCTATTTAGTCTATGTTCATCAAACCATTCCTTCATGCTGCTACCTGAGTACATTATCAATACAACATCTAAATGGATGTAAAAGTGCATTTCATGTAGATATTCAAAGCTGCAGACTGTGTTCTTAGACCAAGTTCCGGTAGGATCAAGTTAGTAAATAGGAAATGGATCAAGCAGAGAGCAACACCCAAAGTGCACCAGTGGTGTAGGGGTATCATGCAAGATTCCCATTCTTGCGAACTGGGTTCGATTCCTGGCTGGTGCCAACACCCTAACCATTTTCTTCCAGCCCATGGAGAAGTCCATTACAACATTAGTCAGTAGATTGATTCAGTTGAAATCTATGAAATGGACGTACTATCACATTAGGATAAGCTCCTAATAATTGCGCTCCGGGAGGTCAGTAGATTGTGTGCTCACTCAGGAGCTGGGAAACGTGCTTTGATTTTTGCAGGGCGCAGATTGTGGCAAATGTTTTCTTCCATTCCTTGTCCCGATAGAGCCATATGTATCAGATTTCAGATCCTTCTGTGTCTCGGTACATGTACGCAAAAGTCTTTGCTATATGCAGTGTAGATCTGAAGGAAACCATGCCAAGGAAGTGAAATACCCTAAGATTTGGACAAACTCAAAGCAATGAACTTTCTTTGGTTCATGGGGTAAAACAAAGTGCAAGACATCTGTTTTTCTGAAGGAGAAACTGAAGCGTCGGCCCAGTGGCCTAATGGATAAGGCATCAGCCTTTGGAGCTGAGGATTGTGGGTTCGAGTCCCATCTGGGTCACTTTATAGTTAGGAGTTAAGAATGACTCCTGAATATTCAGAAGAAATACTATCCTACCCTAAGGTGTATGAAAGAGTTGGGTGGTATCAACCAAGTATCCTGGCTTTGGAAAAAAGCCAACTCGAAAAATGACTACTCGTTTTCTCTGCATGGGGTAAACCTTACCTGGACTTTGTTGTTATTTCAAATCGTTAGCAGAGTTATATCATTCATTTCATATCATTAACTCGAATTAAGTTAATGAAAATCTTGCGGTTTTCCATGATGTGCCAGATGAGGTCAAGCGGGTTGGTGGCTATTTAGTCTATGTTCATCAAACCATTCCTTCATGCTGCTACCTGAGTACATTATCAATAAAACATCTAAATGGATGTAAAAGTGCATTTCATGTAGATATTCAAAGCTGCAGACTGTGTTCTTAGACCAAGTTCCGGTAGGGTCAAGTTAGTAAATAGGAAATGGATCAAGCAGAGAGCGACACCCAAAGTGCACCAGTGGTGTAGGGGTATCATGCAAGATTCCCATTCTTGCGAACCGGGTTCGATTCCCGGCTGGTGCAAACACCCTAACCATTTTCTTCCAGCCCATGGAGAAGTCCATTACAACATTAGTCAGTAGATTGATTCAGTTGAAATCTATGAAATGGACGTAATATGACATTAGGATAAGCTCCTAATAATTGCGCTCCGGGAGGTCAGTAGATTGTGTGCTCACTCAGGAGCTGGGAAACGTGCTTTGATTTTTGCAGGGCGCAGATTGTGGCAAATGTTTTCTTCCATTCCTTGTCCCGATAGAGCCATATGTATCAGATTTCAGATCCTTCTGTGTCTGGGTACATGTACGCAAAAGTCTTTGCTATATGCAGTGTAGATCTGAAGGAAACCATGCCAAGGGAGTGAAATACCCTAAGATTTGGACAAACTCAAAGCAATGAACTTTCTTTGGTTCATGGGGTAAAACAAAGCGCAAGACATCTGTTGTTCTGAAGGCGAAACGGAAGCATCGGCCCAGTGGCCTAATGGATGAAGCATCAGCCTTCGGAGCTGAGGATTGTGGGTTCAAGTCCCATCTGGGTCACTTTGTTGCTACTGTAGGAGTTAAGAATGACTCCTGAATATTCAGAAGAAATACTATCCTACCCGAAGGTGTATGAAAGAGTTGGGTGGTATCATCCAAGTATCCTCGCTTTGGAAAAAAGCCAACTCGAAAAATGGCTACTCGTTTTCTCTGCATGGGGTAAACCTTACCTGCACTTTGTTGTTATTTCAAATCGTTAGCAGAGTTATATCATTCATTTCATATCATTTACTCGAATTGAGTTAATGAAAATCTTGCGGTTTTCCATGATGTGCCAGATGAGGTCAAGCGGGTTGGTGGCTATTTAGTCTATGTTCATCAAACCATTCCTTCATGCTGCTACCTGAGTACATTATCAATAAAACATCTAAATGGATGTAAAAGTGCATTTCATGTAGATATTCAAAGCTGCAGACTGTGTTCTTAGACCAAGTTCCGGTAGGGTCAAGTTAGTAAATAGGAAATGGATCAAGCAGAGAGCAACACCCAAAGTGCACCAGTGGTGTAGGGGTATCATGCAAGATTCCCATTCTTGCGAACCGGGTTCGATTCCCGGCTGGTGCCAACACCCTAACCATTTTCTTCCAGCCCATGGAGAAGTCCATTACAACATTAGTCAGTAGATTGATTCAGTTGAAATCTATGAAATGGACGTACTATCACATTAGGATAAGCTCCTAATAATTGCGCTCCGGGAGGTCAGTAGATTGTGTGCTCACTCAGGAGCTGGGAAACGTGCTTTGATTGTTGCAGGGCGCAGATTGTGGCAAATGTTTTCTTCCATTCCTTGTCCCGATAGAGCCATATGTATCAGATTTCAGATCCTTCTGTGTCTCGGTACATGTACGCAAAAGTCTTTGCTATATGCAGTGTAGATCTGAAGGAAACCATGCCAAGGGAGTGAAATACCCTAAGATTTGGACAAACTCAAAGCAATGAACTTTCTTTGGTTCATGGGGTAAAAGAAAGCGCAAGACATCTGTTTTTCTGAAGGCGAAACTGAAGTATTGGCCCAGTGGCCTAATGGATAAGGCATCAGCCTGTGGAGCTGAGGATTGTGGGCTCGAGTCCCATCTGGGTCACTTTATAGCTAGGAGTTAAGAATGACTCCTGAATATTCAGAGGAAATACTATCCTACCCTAAGGTGTATGAAAGAGTTGGGTGGTATCAACCAAGTATCCTGGCTTTGGAAAAAAGCCAACTTGAAAAATGACTACTTGTTTTCTCTGCATGGGGTAAACCTTACCTGGACTTTGTTGTTATTTCAAATCGTTAGCAGAGTTATATCATTCATTTCATATCATTAACTCGAATTAAGTTAATGAAAATCTTGCGGTTTTCCATGATGTGCCAGATGAGGTCAAGCGGGTTGGTGGCTATTTAGTCTATGTTCATCAAACCATTCCTCCATGCTGCTACCTGAGTACATTATCAATAAAACATCTAAATGGATGTAAAAGTGCATTTCATGTAGATATTCAAAGCTGCAGACTGTGTTCTTAGACCAAGTTCCGGTAGGGTCAAGTTAGTGAATAGGAAATGGATCAAGCAGAGAGCAGTACCCAAAGTGCACCAGTGGTGTAGGGGTATCATGCAAGATTCCCATTCTTGCGAACCGGGTTTGATTCCCGGCTGGTGCAAACACCCTAACCATTTTCTTCCAGCCCATGGAGAAGTCCATTACAACATTAGTCAGTAGATTGATTCAGTTGAAATCTATGAAATGGACGTAGTATGACATTAGGATAAGCTCCTAATAATTGCGCTCCGGGAGGTCAGTAGATTGTGTGCTCACTCTGGAGCTGGGAAACGTGCTTTGATTTTTGCAGGGCGCAGATTGTGGCAAATGTTTTCTTCCATTCCTTGTCCCGATAGAGCCATATGTATCAGATTTCAGATCCTTCTGTGTCTGGGTACATGTACGCAAAAGTCTTTGCTATATGCAGTGTAGATCTGAAGGAAACCATGCCAAAGGAGTGAAATACCCTAAGATTTGGACAAACTCAAAGCAATGAACTTTCTTTGGTTCATGGGGTAAAACAAAGCGCAAGACATCTGTTTTTCTGAAGGTAAAACTGAATCGTCTGCCCAGTGGCCTAATGGATAAGGCATCAGCCTTCGGAGCTGAGGATTGTGGGTTCGAGTCCCATCTGGGTCACTTTATTGCTTGGAGTTAAGACTGGCTCCCGAAGATTCAGAGGAAAAATTATCCTACACTAAGGGGTATGAAAGAGTTGGGTGGTATCAACCAAGTATCCTGGCTTTGGAAAAAATCCAACTTGAAAAATGACTACTTGTTTTCTCTGCATGGGGTAAACCTTACCTGGACTTTGTTGTTATTTCAAATCGTTAGCAGAGTTATATCATTCATTTCATATCATTAACTCGAATTAAGTTAATGAAAATCTTGCGGTTTTCCATGATGTGCCAGATGAGGTCAAGCGGGTTGGTGGCTATTTAGTCTATGTTCATCAAACCATTCCTTCATGCTGCTACCTGAGTACATTATCAATAAAACATCTAAATGGATGTAAAAGTGCATTTCATGTAGATATTCAAAGCTGCAGACTGTGTTCTTAGACCAAGTTCCGGTAGGGTCAAGTTAGTGAATAGGAAATGGATCAAGCAGAGAGCAGTACCCAAAGTGCACCAGTGGTGTAGGGGTATCATGCAAGATTCCCATTCTTGCGAACCGGGTTTGATTCCCGGCTGGTGCAAACACCCTAACCATTTTCTTCCAGCCCATGGAGAAGTCCATTACAACATTAGTCAGTAGATTGATTCAGTTGAAATCTATGAAATGGACGTAGTATGACATTAGGATAAGCTCCTAATAATTGCGCTCCGGGAGGTCAGTAGATTGTGTGCTCACTCTGGAGCTGGGAAACGTGCTTTGATTTTTGCAGGGCGCAGATTGTGGCAAATGTTTTCTTCCATTCCTTGTCCCGATAGAGCCATATGTATCAGATTTCAGATCCTTCTGTGTCTGGGTACATGTACGCAAAAGTCTTTGCTATATGCAGTGTAGATCTGAAGGAAACCATGCCAAAGGAGTGAAATACCCTAAGATTTGGACAAACTCAAAGCAATGAACTTTCTTTGGTTCATGGGGTAAAACAAAGCGCAAGACATCTGTTTTTCTGAAGGTGAAACTGAATCGTCTGCCCAGTGGCCTAATGGATAAGGCATCAGCCTTCGGAGCTGAGGATTGTGGGTTCGAGTCCCATCTGGGTCACTTCATTGCTTGGAGTTAAGACTGGCTCCCGAAGATTCAGAGGAAAAATTATCCTACACTAAGGGGTATGAAAGAGTTGGGTGGTATCAACCAAGTATCCTGGCTTTGGAAAAAATCCAACTTGAAAAATTACTACTCGCTTTCTCTGCATGGGGTGAACCTTACCTGGACTTTGTTGTTATTTCAAATTGTTAGCAGAGTTATATCATTCATTTCATATCATTAACTCGAATTAAGTTAATGAAAATCTTGCGGTTTTCCATGATGTGCCAGATGAGGTCAAGCGGGTTGGTGGCTATTTAGTCTATGTTCATCAAACCATTCCTTCATGCTGCTACCTGAGTACATTATCAATAAAACATCTAAATGGATGTAAAAGTGCATTTCATGTAGACATTCAAAGCTGCAGACTGTGTTCATAGACCAAGTTCCGGTAGGGTCAATTTAGTAAATAGGAAATGGATCAAGCAGAGAGCAGCACCCAAAGTGCACCAGTGGTGTAGGGGTATCATGCAAGAATCCCATTATTGTGAACCGGGTTCGATTCCCGGCTGGTGCAAACACCCTAACCATTTTCTTCCAGCCCATGGAGAAGTCCATTACAACATTAGTCAGTAGATTGATTCAGTTGAAATCTATGAAATGGACGTACTATCACATTAGGATAAGCTCCTAATAATTGCGCTCCGGGAGGTCAGTAGATTGTGTGCTCACTGAGGAGCTGGGAAACGTGCTTTGATTTTTGCAGGGCGCAGATTGTGGCAAATGTTTTCTTCCATTCCTTGTCCCGATAGAGCCATATGTATCAGATTTCAGATCCTTCTGTGTCTCGGTACATGTACGCAAAAGTCTTTGCTATATGCAGTGTAGATCTGAAGGAAACCATGCCAAGGGAGTGAAATACCCTAAGATTTGGACAAACTCAAAGCAATGAACTTTCTTTGGTTCATGGGTAAAACAAAGCGCAAGACATCTGTTTTTCTGAAGGCGAAACTGAAGCGTCGGCCCAGTGGCCTAATGGATAAGGCATCAGCCTTCGGAGCTGAGGATTGTGGGTTCGAGTCCCATCTGGGTCACTTTATAGCTAGGAGTTAAGAATGACTCCTGAATATTCAGAAGAAATACTATCCTACCCTAAGGTGTATGAAAGAGTTGGGTGGTATCAACCAAGTATCCTGGCTTTGGAAAAAAGCCAACTCGAAAAATGACTACTCGTTTTCTCTGCATGGGGTAAACCTTACCTGGACTTTGTTGTTATTTCAAATCGTTAGCAGAGTTATATCATTCATTTCATATCATTAACTCGAATTAAGTTAATGAAAATCTTGCGGTTTTCCATGATGTGCCAGATGAGGTCAAGCGGGTTGGTGGCTATTTAGTCTATGTTCATCAAACCATTCCTTCATGCTGCTACCTGAGTACATTATCAATAAAACATCTAAATGGATGTAAAAGTGCATTTCATGTAGATATTCAAAGCTGCAGACTGTGTTCTTAGACCAAGTTCCGGTAGGGTCAAGTTAGTAAATAGGAAATGGATCAAGCAGAGAGCAACACCCAAAGTGCACCAGTGGTGTAGGGGTATCATGCAAGATTCCCATTCTTGCGAACCGGGTTCGATTCCCGGCTGGTGCAAACACCCTAACCATTTTCTTCCAGCCCATGGAGAAGTCCATTACAACATTAGTCAGTAGATTGATTCAGTTGAAATCTATGAAATGGACGTAATATGACATTAGGATAAGCTCCTAATAATTGCGCTCCGGGAGGTCAGTAGATTGTGTGCTCACTCTGGAGCTGGGAATCGTGCTTTGATTTTTGCAGGGCGCAGAATGTGGCAAATGTTTTCTTCCATTCCTTGTCCCGATAGAGCCATATGTATCAGATTTCAGATCCTTCTGTGTCTGGGTACATGTACGCAAAAGTCTTTGCTATATGCAGTGTAGATCTTAAGGAAACCATGCCAAGGGAGTGAAATACCCTAAGATTTGGACAAACTCAAAGCAATGAACTTTCTTTGGTTCATGGGGTAAAACAAAGCGCAAGACATCTGTTCTTCTGAAGGTGGAACTGAATCGTCGGACCAGTGGCCTAATGGATAAGGCATCAGCCTTCGGAGCTGAGGATTGTGGGTTCGAGTCCCATCTGGGTCACTTTATAGCTAGGAGTTAAGAATGACTCCTGAATATTCAGAGGAAATACTATCCTACCCTAAGGTGTATGAAAGAGTTGGGTGGTATCAACCAAGTATCCTGGCTTTGGAAAAAAGCCAACTTGAAAAATGACTACTTGTTTTCTCTGCATGGGGTAAACCTTACCTGGACTTTGTTGTTATTTCAAATCGTTAGCAGAGTTATATCATTCATTTCATATCATTAACTCGAATTGAGTTAATGAAAGTCTTGCGGTTTTCCATGATGTGCCAGATGAGGTCAAGCGGGTTGGTGGCTATTTAGTCTATGTTCATCAAACCATTCCTTCATGCTGCTACCTGAGTACATTATCAATAAAACATCTAAATGGATGTAAAAGGGCATTTCATGTAGATATTCAAAGCTGCAGACTGTGTTCTTAGACCAAGTTCCGGTAGGGTCAAGTTAGTAAATAGGAAATGGATCAAGCAGAGAGCAAGACCCAAAGTGCACCAGTGGTGTAGGGGTATCATGCAAGATTCCCATTCTTGCGAACCGGGTTCAATTCCCGGCTGGTGCAAACACCCTAACCATTTTCTTCCAGCCCATGGAGAAGTCCATTACAACATTAGTCAGTAGATTGATTCAGTTGAAATCTATGAAATGGACGTAATATGACATTAGGATAAGCTCCTAATAATTGCGCTCCGGGAGGTCAGTAGATTGTGTGCTCACTCTGGAGCTGGGAATCGTGCTTTGATTTTTGCAGGGCGCAGAATGTGGCAAATGTTTTCTTCCATTCCTTGTCCCGATAGAGCCATATGTATCAGATTTCAGATCCTTCTGTGTCTGGGTACATGTACGCAAAAGTCTTTGCTATATGCAGTGTAGATCTTAAGGAAACCATGCCAAGGGAGTGAAATACCCTAAGATTTGGACAAACTCAAAGCAATGAACTTTCTTTGGTTCATGGGGTAAAACAAAGCGCAAGACATCTGTTTTTCTGAAGGTGAAACTGAATTGTCGGACCAGTGGCCTAATGGATAAGGCATCAGCCTTCGGAGCTGAGGATTGTGGGTTCGAGTCCCATCCTTCGTAACTTTATAGCTAGGAGTTAAGAATGACTCCTGAATATTCAGAGGAAATACTATCCTACCCTAAGGTGTATGAAAGAGTTGGGTGGTATCAACCAAGTATCCTGGCTTTGGAAAAAAGCCAACTTGAAAAATGACTACTTGTTTTCTCTGCATGGGGTAAACCTTACCTGGACTTTGTTGTTATTTCAAATCGTTAGCAGAGTTATATCATTCATTTCATATCATTAACTCGAATTGAGTTAATGAAAGTCTTGCGGTTTTCCATGATGTGCCAGATGAGGTCAAGCGGGTTGGTGGCTATTTAGTCTATGTTCATCAAACCATTCCTTCATGCTGCTACCCGAGTACATTATCAATAAAACATCTAAATGGATGTAAAAGTGCACTTCATGTAGACATTCAAAGCTGCAGACTGTGTTCTTAGACCAAGTTCCGGTAGGGTCAATTTAGTAAATAGGAAATGGATCAAGCAGAGAGCGGCACCCAAAGTGCACCAGTGGTGTAGGGGTATCATGCAAGAATCCCATTATTGTGAACCGGGTTCGATTCCCGGCTGGTGCAAACACCCTAACCATTTTCTTCCAGCCCATGGAGAAGTCCATTACAACATTAGTCAGTAGATTGATTCAGTTGAAATCTATGAAATGGACGTACTATCACATTAGGATAAGCTCCTAATAATTGCGCACCGGGAGGTCAGTAGATTGTGTGCTCACTCAGGAGCTGGGAAACGTGCTTTGATTTTTGCAGGGCGCAGATTGTGGCAAATGTTTTCTTCCATTCCTTGTCCCGATAGAGCCATATGTATCAGATTTCAGATCCTTCTGTGTCTCGGTACATGTACGCAAAAGTCTTTGCTATATGCAGTGTAGATCTGAAGGAAACCATGCCAAGGAAGTGAAATACCCTAAGATTTGGACAAACTCAAAGCAATGAACTTTCTTTGGTTCATGGGTAAAACAAAGCGCAAGACATCTGTTTTTCTGAAGGCGAAACTGAAGCGTCGGCCCAGTGGCCTAATGGATAAGGCATCAGCCTTCGGAGCTGAGGATTGTGGGTTCGAGTCCCATCTGGGTCACTTTATAGCTAGGAGTTAAGAATGACTCCTGAATATTCAGAAGAAATACTATCCTACCCTAAGGTGTATGAAAGAGTTGGGTGGTATCAACCAAGTATCCTGGCTTTGGAAAAAAGCCAACTCGAAAAATGACTACTCGTTTTCTCTGCATGGGGTAAACCTTACCTGGACTTTGTTGTTATTTCAAATCGTTAGCAGAGTTATATCATTCATTTCATATCATTAACTCGAATTAAGTTAATGAAAATCTTGCGGTTTTCCATGATGTGCCAGATGAGGTCAAGCGGGTTGGTGGCTATTTAGTCTATGTTCATCAAACCATTCCTTCATGCTGCTACCTGAGTACATTATCAATAAAACATCTAAATGGATGTAAAAGTGCATTTCATGTAGATATTCAAAGCTGCAGACTGTGTTCTTAGACCAAGTTCCGGTAGGGTCAAGTTAGTAAATAGGAAATGGATCAAGCAGAGAGCAACACCCAAAGTGCACCAGTGGTGTAGGGGTATCATGCAAGATTCCCATTCTTGCGAACCGGGTTCGATTCCCGGCTGGTGCAAACACCCTAACCATTTTCTTCCAGCCCATGGAGAAGTCCATTACAACATTAGTCAGTAGATTGATTCAGTTGAAATCTATGAAATTGACGTAATATGACATTAGGATAAGCTCCTAATAATTGCGCTCCGGGAGGTCAGTAGATTGTGTGCTCACTCAGGAGCTGGGAAACGTGCTTTGATTTTTGCAGGGCGCAGAATGTGGCAAATGTTTTCTTCCATTCCTTGTCCCGATAGAGCCATATGTATCAGATTTCAGATCCTTCTGTGTCTGGGTACATGTACGCAAAAGTCTTTGCTATATGCAGTGTAGATCTTAAGGAAACCATGCCAAGGGAGTGAAATACCCTAAGATTTGGACAAACTCAAAGCAATGAACTTTCTTTGGTTCATGGGGTAAAACAAAGCGCAAGACATCTGTTTTTCTGAAGGTGAAACTGAATCGTCGGACCAGTGGCCTAATGGATAAGGCATCAGCCTTCGGAGCTGAGGATTGTGGGTTCGAGTCCCATCTGGGTCACTTTATAGCTAGGAGTTAAGAATGACTCCTGAATATTCAGAGGAAATACTATCCTACCCTAAGGTGTATGAAAGAGTTGGGTTGTATCAACCAAGTATCCTGGCTTTGGAAAAAAGCCAACTTGAAAAATGACTACTTGTTTTCTCTGCATGGGGTAAACCTTACCTGGACTTTGTTGTTATTTCAAATCGTTAGCAGAGTTATATCATTCATTTCATATCATTAACTCGAATTGAGTTAATGAAAGTCTTGCGGTTTTCCATGATGTGCCAGATGAGGTCAAGCGGGTTGGTGGCTATTTAGTCTATGTTCATCAAACCATTCCTTCATGCTGCTACCTGAGTACATTATCAATAAAACATCTAAATGGATGTAAAAGGGCATTTCATGTAGATATTCAAAGCTGCAGACTGTGTTCTTAGACCAAGTTCCGGTAGGGTCAAGTTAGTAAATAGGAAATGGATCAAGCAGAGAGCAAGACCCAAAGTGCACCAGTGGTGTAGGGGTATCATGCAAGATTCCCGGCTGGTGCAAACACCCTAACCATTTTCTTCCAGCCCGTGGAGAAGTCCATTACAACATTAGTCAGTAGATTGATTCAGTTGAAATCTATGAAATGGACGTACTATCACATTAGGATAAGCTCCTAATAATTGCGCTCCGGGAGGTCAGTAGATTGTGTGCTCACTCAGGAGCTGGGAAACGTGCTTTGATTTTTGCAGGGCGCAGATTGTGGCAAATGTTTTCTTCCATTCCTTGTCCCGATAGAGCCATATGTATCAGATTTCAGATCCTTCTGTGTCTCGGTACATGTACGCAAAAGTCTTTGCTATATGCAGTGTAGATCTGAAGGAAACCATGCCAAGGAAGTGAAATACCCTAAGATTTGGACAAACTCAAAGCAATGAACTTTCTTTGGTTCATGGGTAAAACAAAGCGCAAGACATCTGTTTTTCTGAAGGCGAAACTGAAGCGTCGGCCCAGTGGCCTAATGGATAAGGCATCAGCCTTCGGAGCTGAGGATTGTGGGTTCGAGTCCCATCTGGGTCACTTTATAGCTAGGAGTTAAGAATGACTCCTGAATATTCAGAAGAAATACTATCCTACCCTAAGGTGTATGAAAGAGTTGGGTGGTATCAACCAAGTATCCTGGCTTTGGAAAAAAGCCAACTCGAAAAATGACTACTCGTTTTCTCTGCATGGGGTAAACCTTACCTGGACTTTGTTGTTATTTCAAATCGTTAGCAGAGTTATATCATTCATTTCATATCATTAACTCGAATTAAGTTAATGAAAATCTTGCGGTTTTCCATGATGTGCCAGATGAGGTCAAGCGGGTTGGTGGCTATTTAGTCTATGTTCATCAAACCATTCCTTCATGCTGCTACCTGAGTACATTATCAATAAAACATCTAAATGGATGTAAAAGTGCATTTCATGTAGATATTCAAAGCTGCAGACTGTGTTCTTAGACCAAGTTCCGGTAGGGTCAAGTTAGTAAATAGGAAATGGATCAAGCAGAGAGCAACACCCAAAGTGCACCAGTGGTGTAGGGGTATCATGCAAGATTCCCATTCTTGCGAACCGGGTTCGATTCCCGGCTGGTGCAAACACCCTAACCATTTTCTTCCAGCCCATGGAGAAGTCCATTACAACATTAGTCAGTAGATTGATTCAGTTGAAATCTATGAAATTGACGTAATATGACATTAGGATAAGCTCCTAATAATTGCGCTCCGGGAGGTCAGTAGATTGTGTGCTCACTCAGGAGCTGGGAAACGTGCTTTGATTTTTGCAGGGCGCAGAATGTGGCAAATGTTTTCTTCCATTCCTTGTCCCGATAGAGCCATATGTATCAGATTTCAGATCCTTCTGTGTCTGGGTACATGTACGCAAAAGTCTTTGCTATATGCAGTGTAGATCTGAAGGAAACCATGCCAAGGGAGTGAAATACCCTAAGATTTGGACAAACTCAAAGCAATGAACTTTCTTTGGTTCATGGGGTAAAACAAAGCGCAAGACATCTGTTTTTCTGAAGGTGAAACTGAATCGTCGGACCAGTGGCCTAATGGATAAGGCATCAGCCTTCGGAGCTGAGGATTGTGGGTTCGAGTCCCATCTGGGTCACTTTATAGCTAGGAGTTAAGAATGACTCCTGAATATTCAGAGGAAATACTATCCTACCCTAAGGTGTATGAAAGAGTTGGGTGGTATCAACCAAGTATCCTGGCTTTGGAAAAAAGCCAACTTGAAAAATGACTACTTGTTTTCTCTGCATGGGGTAAACCTTACCTGGACTTTGTTGTTATTTCAAATCGTTAGCAGAGTTATATCATTCATTTCATATCATTAACTCGAATTGAGTTAATGAAAGTCTTGCGGTTTTCCATGATGTGCCAGATGAGGTCAAGCGGGTTGGTGGCTATTTAGTCTATGTTCATCAAACCATTCCTTCATGCTGCTACCCGAGTACATTATCAATAAAACATCTAAATGGATGTAAAAGTGCACTTCATGTAGACATTCAAAGCTGCAGACTGTGTTCTTAGACCAAGTTCCGGTAGGGTCAATTTAGTAAATAGGAAATGGATCAAGCAGAGAGCGGCACCCAAAGTGCACCAGTGGTGTAGGGGTATCATGCAAGAATCCCATTATTGTGAACCGGGTTCGATTCCCGGCTGGTGCAAACACCCTAACCATTTTCTTCCAGCCCATGGAGAAGTCCATTACAACATTAGTCAGTAGATTGATTCAGTTGAAATCTATGAAATGGACGTACTATCACATTAGGATAAGCTCCTAATAATTGCGCTCCGGGAGGTCAGTAGATTGTGTGCTCACTCAGGAGCTGGGAAACGTGCTTTGATTTTTGCAGGGCGCAGATTGTGGCAAATGTTTTCTTCCATTCCTTGTCCCGATAGAGCCATATGTATCAGATTTCAGATCCTTCTGTGTCTCGGTACATGTACGCAAAAGTCTTTGCTATATGCAGTGTAGATCTGAAGGAAACCATGCCAAGGAAGTGAAATACCCTAAGATTTGGACAAACTCAAAGCAATGAACTTTCTTTGGTTCATGGGTAAAACAAAGCGCAAGACATCTGTTTTTCTGAAGGCGAAACTGAAGCGTCGGCCCAGTGGCCTAATGGATAAGGCATCAGCCTTCGGAGCTGAGGATTGTGGGTTCGAGTCCCATCTGGGTCACTTTATAGCTAGGAGTTAAGAATGACTCCTGAATATTCAGAAGAAATACTATCCTACCCTAAGGTGTATGAAAGAGTTGGGTGGTATCAACCAAGTATCCTGGCTTTGGAAAAAAGCCAACTCGAAAAATGACTACTCGTTTTCTCTGCATGGGGTAAACCTTACCTGGACTTTGTTGTTATTTCAAATCGTTAGCAGAGTTATATCATTCATTTCATATCATTAACTCGAATTAAGTTAATGAAAATCTTGCGGTTTTCCATGATGTGCCAGATGAGGTCAAGCGGGTTGGTGGCTATTTAGTCTATGTTCATCAAACCATTCCTTCATGCTGCTACCTGAGTACATTATCAATAAAACATCTAAATGGATGTAAAAGTGCATTTCATGTAGATATTCAAAGCTGCAGACTGTGTTCTTAGACCAAGTTCCGGTAGGGTCAAGTTAGTAAATAGGAAATGGATCAAGCAGAGAGCGGCACCCAAAGTGCACCAGTGGTGTAGGGGTATCATGCAAGAATCCCATTATTGTGAACCGGGTTCGATTCCCGGCTGGTGCAAACACCCTAACCATTTTCTTCCAGCCCATGGAGAAGTCCATTACAACATTAGTCAGTAGATTGATTCAGTTGAAATCTATGAAATTGACGTAATATGACATTAGGATAAGCTCCTAATAATTGCGCTCCGGGAGGTCAGTAGATTGTGTGCTCACTCAGGAGCTGGGAAACGTGCTTTGATTTTTGCAGGGCGCAGAATGTGGCAAATGTTTTCTTCCATTCCTTGTCCCGATAGAGCCATATGTATCAGATTTCAGATCCTTCTGTGTCTGGGTACATGTACGCAAAAGTCTTTGCTATATGCAGTGTAGATCTTAAGGAAACCATGCCAAGGGAGTGAAATACCCTAAGATTTGGACAAACTCAAAGCAATGAACTTTCTTTGGTTCATGGGGTAAAACAAAGCGCAAGACATCTGTTTTTCTGAAGGTGAAACTGAATCGTCGGACCAGTGGCCTAATGGATAAGGCATCAGCCTTCGGAGCTGAGGATTGTGGGTTCGAGTCCCATCTGGGTCACTTTATAGCTAGGAGTTAAGAATGACTCCTGAATATTCAGAGGAAATACTATCCTACCCTAAGGTGTATGAAAGAGTTGGGTTGTATCAACCAAGTATCCTGGCTTTGGAAAAAAGCCAACTTGAAAAATGACTACTTGTTTTCTCTGCATGGGCTAAACCTTACCTGGACTTTGTTGTTATTTCAAATCGTTAGCAGAGTTATATCATTCATTTCATATCATTAACTCGAATTGAGTTAATGAAAGTCTTGCGGTTTTCCATGATGTGCCAGATGAGGTCAAGCGGGTTGGTGGCTATTTAGTCTATGTTCATCAAACCATTCCTTCATGCTGCTACCTGAGTACATTATCAATAAAACATCTAAATGGATGTAAAAGGGCATTTCATGTAGATATTCAAAGCTGCAGACTGTGTTCTTAGACCAAGTTCCGGTAGGGTCAAGTTAGTAAATAGGAAATGGATCAAGCAGAGAGCAAGACCCAAAGTGCACCAGTGGTGTAGGGGTATCATGCAAGATTCCCGGCTGGTGCAAACACCCTAACCATTTTCTTCCAGCCCGTGGAGAAGTCCATTACAACATTAGTCAGTAGATTGATTCAGTTGAAATCTATGAAATGGACGTACTATCACATTAGGATAAGCTCCTAATAATTGCGCTCCGGGAGGTCAGTAGATTGTGTGCTCACTCAGGAGCTGGGAAACGTGCTTTGATTTTTGCAGGGCGCAGATTGTGGCAAATGTTTTCTTCCATTCCTTGTCCCGATAGAGCCATATGTATCAGATTTCAGATCCTTCTGTGTCTCGGTACATGTACGCAAAAGTCTTTGCTATATGCAGTGTAGATCTGAAGGAAACCATGCCAAGGAAGTGAAATACCCTAAGATTTGGACAAACTCAAAGCAATGAACTTTCTTTGGTTCATGGGTAAAACAAAGCGCAAGACATCTGTTTTTCTGAAGGCGAAACTGAAGCGTCGGCCCAGTGGCCTAATGGATAAGGCATCAGCCTTCGGAGCTGAGGATTGTGGGTTCGAGTCCCATCTGGGTCACTTTATAGCTAGGAGTTAAGAATGACTCCTGAATATTCAGAAGAAATACTATCCTACCCTAAGGTGTATGAAAGAGTTGGGTGGTATCAACCAAGTATCCTGGCTTTGGAAAAAAGCCAACTCGAAAAATGACTACTCGTTTTCTCTGCATGGGGTAAACCTTACCTGGACTTTGTTGTTATTTCAAATCGTTAGCAGAGTTATATCATTCATTTCATATCATTAACTCGAATTAAGTTAATGAAAATCTTGCGGTTTTCCATGATGTGCCAGATGAGGTCAAGCGGGTTGGTGGCTATTTAGTCTATGTTCATCAAACCATTCCTTCATGCTGCTACCTGAGTACATTATCAATAAAACATCTAAATGGATGTAAAAGTGCATTTCATGTAGATATTCAAAGCTGCAGACTGTGTTCTTAGACCAAGTTCCGGTAGGGTCAAGTTAGTAAATAGGAAATGGATCAAGCAGAGAGCAACACCCAAAGTGCACCAGTGGTGTAGGGGTATCATGCAAGATTCCCATTCTTGCGAACCGGGTTCGATTCCCGGCTGGTGCAAACACCCTAACCATTTTCTTCCAGCCCATGGAGAAGTCCATTACAACATTAGTCAGTAGATTGATTCAGTTGAAATCTATGAAATTGACGTAATATGACATTAGGATAAGCTCCTAATAATTGCGCTCCGGGAGGTCAGTAGATTGTGTGCTCACTCAGGAGCTGGGAAACGTGCTTTGATTTTTGCAGGGCGCAGAATGTGGCAAATGTTTTCTTCCATTCCTTGTCCCGATAGAGCCATATGTATCAGATTTCAGATCCTTCTGTGTCTGGGTACATGTACGCAAAAGTCTTTGCTATATGCAGTGTAGATCTTAAGGAAACCATGCCAAGGGAGTGAAATACCCTAAGATTTGGACAAACTCAAAGCAATGAACTTTCTTTGGTTCATGGGGTAAAACAAAGCGCAAGACATCTGTTTTTCTGAAGGTGAAACTGAATCGTCGGACCAGTGGCCTAATGGATAAGGCATCAGCCTTCGGAGCTGAGGATTGTGGGTTCGAGTCCCATCTGGGTCACTTTATAGCTAGGAGTTAAGAATGACTCCTGAATATTCAGAGGAAATACTATCCTACCCTAAGGTGTATGAAAGAGTTGGGTGGTATCAACCAAGTATCCTGGCTTTGGAAAAAAGCCAACTTGAAAAATGACTACTTGTTTTCTCTGCATGGGGTAAACCTTACCTGGACTTTGTTGTTATTTCAAATCGTTAGCAGAGTTATATCATTCATTTCATATCATTAACTCGAATTGAGTTAATGAAAGTCTTGCGGTTTTCCATGATGTGCCAGATGAGGTCAAGCGGGTTGGTGGCTATTTAGTCTATGTTCATCAAACCATTCCTTCATGCTGCTACCCGAGTACATTATCAATAAAACATCTAAATGGATGTAAAAGTGCACTTCATGTAGACATTCAAAGCTGCAGACTGTGTTCTTAGACCAAGTTCCGGTAGGGTCAATTTAGTAAATAGGAAATGGATCAAGCAGAGAGCGGCACCCAAAGTGCACCAGTGGTGTAGGGGTATCATGCAAGAATCCCATTATTGTGAACCGGGTTCGATTCCCGGCTGGTGCAAACACCCTAACCATTTTCTTCCAGCCCATGGAGAAGTCCATTACAACATTAGTCAGTAGATTGATTCAGTTGAAATCTATGAAATGGACGTACTATCACATTAGGATAAGCTCCTAATAATTGCGCTCCGGGAGGTCAGTAGATTGTGTGCTCACTCAGGAGCTGGGAAACGTGCTTTGATTTTTGCAGGGCGCAGATTGTGGCAAATGTTTTCTTCCATTCCTTGTCCCGATAGAGCCATATGTATCAGATTTCAGATCCTTCTGTGTCTCGGTACATGTACGCAAAAGTCTTTGCTATATGCAGTGTAGATCTGAAGGAAACCATGCCAAGGAAGTGAAATACCCTAAGATTTGGACAAACTCAAAGCAATGAACTTTCTTTGGTTCATGGGTAAAACAAAGCGCAAGACATCTGTTTTTCTGAAGGCGAAACTGAAGCGTCGGCCCAGTGGCCTAATGGATAAGGCATCAGCCTTCGGAGCTGAGGATTGTGGGTTCGAGTCCCATCTGGGTCACTTTATAGCTAGGAGTTAAGAATGACTCCTGAATATTCAGAAGAAATACTATCCTACCCTAAGGTGTATGAAAGAGTTGGGTGGTATCAACCAAGTATCCTGGCTTTGGAAAAAAGCCAACTCGAAAAATGACTACTCGTTTTCTCTGCATGGGGTAAACCTTACCTGGACTTTGTTGTTATTTCAAATCGTTAGCAGAGTTATATCATTCATTTCATATCATTAACTCGAATTAAGTTAATGAAAATCTTGCGGTTTTCCATGATGTGCCAGATGAGGTCAAGCGGGTTGGTGGCTATTTAGTCTATGTTCATCAAACCATTCCTTCATGCTGCTACCTGAGTACATTATCAATAAAACATCTAAATGGATGTAAAAGTGCATTTCATGTAGATATTCAAAGCTGCAGACTGTGTTCTTAGACCAAGTTCCGGTAGGGTCAAGTTAGTAAATAGGAAATGGATCAAGCAGAGAGCGGCACCCAAAGTGCACCAGTGGTGTAGGGGTATCATGCAAGAATCCCATTATTGTGAACCGGGTTCGATTCCCGGCTGGTGCAAACACCCTAACCATTTTCTTCCAGCCCATGGAGAAGTCCATTACAACATTAGTCAGTAGATTGATTCAGTTGAAATCTATGAAATGGACGTACTATCACATTAGGATAAGCTCCTAATAATTGCGCTCCGGGAGGTCAGTAGATTGTGTGCTCACTCAGGAGCTGGGAAACGTGCTTTGATTTTTGCAGGGCGCAGATTGTGGCAAATGTTTTCTTCCATTCCTTGTCCCGATAGAGCCATATGTATCAGATTTCAGATCCTTCTGTGTCTCGGTACATGTACGCAAAAGTCTTTGCTATATGCAGTGTAGATCTGAAGGAAACCATGCCAAGGAAGTGAAATACCCTAAGATTTGGACAAACTCAAAGCAATGAACTTTCTTTGGTTCATGGGTAAAACAAAGCGCAAGACATCTGTTTTTCTGAAGGCGAAACTGAAGCGTCGGCCCAGTGGCCTAATGGATAAGGCATCAGCCTTCGGAGCTGAGGATTGTGGGTTCGAGTCCCATCTGGGTCACTTTATAGCTAGGAGTTAAGAATGACTCCTGAATATTCAGAAGAAATACTATCCTACCCTAAGGTGTATGAAAGAGTTGGGTGGTATCAACCAAGTATCCTGGCTTTGGAAAAAAGCCAACTCGAAAAATGACTACTCGTTTTCTCTGCATGGGGTAAACCTTACCTGGACTTTGTTGTTATTTCAAATCGTTAGCAGAGTTATATCATTCATTTCATATCATTAACTCGAATTAAGTTAATGAAAATCTTGCGGTTTTCCATGATGTGCCAGATGAGGTCAAGCGGGTTGGTGGCTATTTAGTCTATGTTCATCAAACCATTCCTTCATGCTGCTACCTGAGTACATTATCAATAAAACATCTAAATGGATGTAAAAGTGCATTTCATGTAGATATTCAAAGCTGCAGACTGTGTTCTTAGACCAAGTTCCGGTAGGGTCAAGTTAGTAAATAGGAAATGGATCAAGCAGAGAGCAACACCCAAAGTGCACCAGTGGTGTAGGGGTATCATGCAAAATTGCCATTCTTGCGAACCGGGTTCGATTCCTGGCTGGTGCAAACACCCTAACCATTTTCTTCCAGCCCATGGAGAAGTCCATTACAACATTAGTCAGTAGATTGATTCAGTAGAAAAATATGAAATGGACGTAATATGACATTAGGATAAGCTCCTAATAATTGCGCTCCGGGAGGTCAGTAGATTGTGTGCTCACTCTGGAGCTGGGAAACGTGCTTTGATTTTTGCAGGGCGCAGATTGTGGCAAATGTTTTCTTCCATTCCTTGTCCCGATAGAGCCATATGTACCAGATTTCAGATCCTTCTGTGTCTGGGTACATGTACGCAAAAGTCTTTGCTATATGCAGTGTAGATCTGAAGGAAACCATGCCAAGGGAGTGAAATACCCTAAGATTTGGACAAACTCAAAGCAATGAACTTTCTTTGGTTCATGGGGTAAAACAAAGCGCAAGACATCTGTTTTTCTGAAGGTGAAACTGAATCGTCGGACCAGTGGCCTAATGGATAAGGCATCAGCCTTCGGAGCTGAGGATTGTGGGTTCGAGTCCCATCTGGGTCACTTTATTGCTTGGAGTTAAGACTGGCTCCCGAAGATTCAGAGGAAAAACTATCCTACACTAAGGGGTATGAAAGAGTTGGGTGGTATCAACCAAGTATCCTGGCTTTGGAAAAAATCCAACTTGAAAAATGACTACTCGTTTTCTCTGCATGGGGTAAACCTTACCTGGACTTTGTTGTTATTTCAAATCGTTAGCAGAGTTATATCATTCATTTCATATCATTAACTCGAATTAAGTTAATGAAAATCTTGCGGTTTTCCATGATGTGCCAGATGAGGTCAAGCGGGTTGGTGGCTATTTAGTCTATGTTCATCAAACCATTCCTTCATGCTGCTACCTGAGTACATTATCAATAAAACATCTAAATGGATGTAAAAGTGCATTTCATGTAGATATTCAAAGCTGCAGACTGTGTTCTTAGACCAAGTTCCGGTAGGGTCAAGTTAGTAAATAGGAAATGGATCAAGCAGAGAGCAACACCCAAAGTGCACCAGTGGTGTAGAGGTATCATGCAAGATTCCCATTCTTGCGAACCGGGTTCGATTCCCGGCTGGTGCCAACACCCTAACCATTTTCTTCCAGCCCATGGAGAAGTCCATTACAACATTAGTCAGTAGATTGATTCAGTTGAAATCTATGAAATGGACGTACTATCACATTAGGATAAGCTCCTAATAATTGCGCTCTGGGAGGTCAGTAGATTGTGTGCTCACTCAGGAGCTGGGAAACGTGCTTTGATTTTTGCAGGGCGCAGATTGTGGCAAATGTTTTCTTCCATTCCTTGTCCCGATAGAGCCATATGTATCAGATTTCAGATCCTTCTGTGTCTCGGTACATGTACGCAAAAGTCTTTGCTATATGCAGTGTAGATCTGAAGGAAACCATGCCAAGGAAGTGAAATACCCTAAGATTTGGACAAACTCAAAGCAATGAACTTTCTTTGGTTCATGGGTAAAACAAAGCGCAAGACATCTGTTTTTCTGAAGGCGAAACTGAAGCGTCGGCCCAGTGGCCTAATGGATAAGGCATCAGCCTTCGGAGCTGAGGATTGTGGGTTCGAGTCCCATCTGGGTCACTTTATAGCTAGGAGTTAAGAATGACTCCTGAATATTCAGAAGAAATACTATCCTACCCTAAGGTGTATGAAAGAGTTGGGTGGTATCAACCAAGTATCCTGGCTTTGGAAAAAAGCCAACTCGAAAAATGACTACTCGTTTTCTCTGCATGGGGTAAACCTTACCTGGACTTTGTTGTTATTTCAAATCGTTAGCAGAGTTATATCATTCATTTCATATCATTAACTCGAATTAAGTTAATGAAAATCTTGCGGTTTTCCATGATGTGCCAGATGAGGTCAAGCGGGTTGGTGGCTATTTAGTCTATGTTCATCAAACCATTCCTTCATGCTGCTACCTGAGTACATTATCAATAAAACATCTAAATGGATGTAAAAGTGCATTTCATGTAGATATTCAAAGCTGCAGACTGTGTTCTTAGACCAAGTTCCGGTAGGGTCAAGTTAGTAAATAGGAAATGGATCAAGCAGAGAGCGGCACCCAAAGTGCACCAGTGGTGTAGGGGTATCATGCAAGAATCCCATTATTGTGAACCGGGTTCGATTCCCGGCTGGTGCAAACACCCTAACCATTTTCTTCCAGCCCATGGAGAAGTCCATTACAACATTAGTCAGTAGATTGATTCAGTTGAAATCTATGAAATGGACGTACTATCACATTAGGATAAGCTCCTAATAATTGCGCTCCGGGAGGTCAGTAGATTGTGTGCTCACTCAGGAGCTGGGAAACGTGCTTTGATTTTTGCAGGGCGCAGATTGTGGCAAATGTTTTCTTCCATTCCTTGTCCCGATAGAGCCATATGTATCAGATTTCAGATCCTTCTGTGTCTCGGTACATGTACGCAAAAGTCTTTGCTATATGCAGTGTAGATCTGAAGGAAACCATGCCAAGGAAGTGAAATACCCTAAGATTTGGACAAACTCAAAGCAATGAACTTTCTTTGGTTCATGGGTAAAACAAAGCGCAAGACATCTGTTTTTCTGAAGGCGAAACTGAAGCGTCGGCCCAGTGGCCTAATGGATAAGGCATCAGCCTTCGGAGCTGAGGATTGTGGGTTCGAGTCCCATCTGGGTCACTTTATAGCTAGGAGTTAAGAATGACTCCTGAATATTCAGAAGAAATACTATCCTACCCTAAGGTGTATGAAAGAGTTGGGTGGTATCAACCAAGTATCCTGGCTTTGGAAAAAAGCCAACTCGAAAAATGACTACTCGTTTTCTCTGCATGGGGTAAACCTTACCTGGACTTTGTTGTTATTTCAAATCGTTAGCAGAGTTATATCATTCATTTCATATCATTAACTCGAATTAAGTTAATGAAAATCTTGCGGTTTTCCATGATGTGCCAGATGAGGTCAAGCGGGTTGGTGGCTATTTAGTCTATGTTCATCAAACCATTCCTTCATGCTGCTACCTGAGTACATTATCAATAAAACATCTAAATGGATGTAAAAGTGCATTTCATGTAGATATTCAAAGCTGCAGACTGTGTTCTTAGACCAAGTTCCGGTAGGGTCAAGTTAGTAAATAGGAAATGGATCAAGCAGAGAGCAACACCCAAAGTGCACCAGTGGTGTAGGGGTATCATGCAAAATTGCCATTCTTGCGAACCGGGTTCGATTCCTGGCTGGTGCAAACACCCTAACCATTTTCTTCCAGCCCATGGAGAAGTCCATTACAACATTAGTCAGTAGATTGATTCAGTAGAAAAATATGAAATGGACGTAATATGACATTAGGATAAGCTCCTAATAATTGCGCTCCGGGAGGTCAGTAGATTGTGTGCTCACTCTGGAGCTGGGAAACGTGCTTTGATTTTTGCAGGGCGCAGATTGTGGCAAATGTTTTCTTCCATTCCTTGTCCCGATAGAGCCATATGTACCAGATTTCAGATCCTTCTGTGTCTGGGTACATGTACGCAAAAGTCTTTGCTATATGCAGTGTAGATCTGAAGGAAACCATGCCAAGGGAGTGAAATACCCTAAGATTTGGACAAACTCAAAGCAATGAACTTTCTTTGGTTCATGGGGTAAAACAAAGCGCAAGACATCTGTTTTTCTGAAGGTGAAACTGAATCGTCGGACCAGTGGCCTAATGGATAAGGCATCAGCCTTCGGAGCTGAGGATTGTGGGTTCGAGTCCCATCTGGGTCACTTTATTGCTTGGAGTTAAGACTGGCTCCCGAAGATTCAGAGGAAAAACTATCCTACACTAAGGGGTATGAAAGAGTTGGGTGGTATCAACCAAGTATCCTGGCTTTGGAAAAAATCCAACTTGAAAAATGACTACTCGTTTTCTCTGCATGGGGTAAACCTTACCTGGACTTTGTTGTTATTTCAAATCGTTAGCAGAGTTATATCATTCATTTCATATCATTAACTCGAATTAAGTTAATGAAAATCTTGCGGTTTTCCATGATGTGCCAGATGAGGTCAAGCGGGTTGGTGGCTATTTAGTCTATGTTCATCAAACCATTCCTTCATGCTGCTACCTGAGTACATTATCAATAAAACATCTAAATGGATGTAAAAGTGCATTTCATGTAGATATTCAAAGCTGCAGACTGTGTTCTTAGACCAAGTTCCGGTAGGGTCAAGTTAGTAAATAGGAAATGGATCAAGCAGAGAGCAACACCCAAAGTGCACCAGTGGTGTAGAGGTATCATGCAAGATTCCCATTCTTGCGAACCGGGTTCGATTCCCGGCTGGTGCCAACACCCTAACCATTTTCTTCCAGCCCATGGAGAAGTCCATTACAACATTAGTCAGTAGATTGATTCAGTTGAAATCTATGAAATGGACGTACTATCACATTAGGATAAGCTCCTAATAATTGCGCTCTGGGAGGTCAGTAGATTGTGTGCTCACTCAGGAGCTGGGAAACGTGCTTTGATTTTTGCAGGGCGCAGATTGTGGCAAATGTTTTCTTCCATTCCTTGTCCCGATAGAGCCATATGTATCAGATTTCAGATCCTTCTGTGTCTCGGTACATGTACGCAAAAGTCTTTGCTATATGCAGTGTAGATCTGAAGGAAACCATGCCAAGGAAGTGAAATACCCTAAGATTTGGACAAACTCAAAGCAATGAACTTTCTTTGGTTCATGGGTAAAACAAAGCGCAAGACATCTGTTTTTCTGAAGGCGAAACTGAAGCGTCGGCCCAGTGGCCTAATGGATAAGGCATCAGCCTTCGGAGCTGAGGATTGTGGGTTCGAGTCCCATCTGGGTCACTTTATAGCTAGGAGTTAAGAATGACTCCTGAATATTCAGAAGAAATACTATCCTACCCTAAGGTGTATGAAAGAGTTGGGTGGTATCAACCAAGTATCCTGGCTTTGGAAAAAAGCCAACTCGAAAAATGACTACTCGTTTTCTCTGCATGGGGTAAACCTTACCTGGACTTTGTTGTTATTTCAAATCGTTAGCAGAGTTATATCATTCATTTCATATCATTAACTCGAATTAAGTTAATGAAAATCTTGCGGTTTTCCATGATGTGCCAGATGAGGTCAAGCGGGTTGGTGGCTATTTAGTCTATGTTCATCAAACCATTCCTTCATGCTGCTACCTGAGTACATTATCAATAAAACATCTAAATGGATGTAAAAGTGCATTTCATGTAGATATTCAAAGCTGCAGACTGTGTTCTTAGACCAAGTTCCGGTAGGGTCAAGTTAGTAAATAGGAAATGGATCAAGCAGAGAGCAACACCCAAAGTGCACCAGTGGTGTAGAGGTATCATGCAAGATTCCCATTCTTGCGAACCGGGTTCGATTCCCGGCTGGTGCCAACACCCTAACCATTTTCTTCCAGCCCATGGAGAAGTCCATTACAACATTAGTCAGTAGATTGATTCAGTTGAAATCTATGAAATGGACGTACTATCACATTAGGATAAGCTCCTAATAATTGCGCTCCGGGAGGTCAGTAGATTGTGTGCTCACTCAGGAGCTGGGAAACGTGCTTTGATTTTTGCAGGGCGCAGATTGTGGCAAATGTTTTCTTCCATTCCTTGTCCCGATAGAGCCATATGTATCAGATTTCAGATCCTTCTGTGTCTCGGTACATGTACGCAAAAGTCTTTGCTATATGCAGTGTAGATCTGAAGGAAACCATGCCAAGGAAGTGAAATACCCTAAGATTTGGACAAACTCAAAGCAATGAACTTTCTTTGGTTCATGGGTAAAACAAAGCGCAAGACATCTGTTTTTCTGAAGGCGAAACTGAAGCGTCGGCCCAGTGGCCTAATGGATAAGGCATCAGCCTTCGGAGCTGAGGATTGTGGGTTCGAGTCCCATCTGGGTCACTTTATAGCTAGGAGTTAAGAATGACTCCTGAATATTCAGAAGAAATACTATCCTACCCTAAGGTGTATGAAAGAGTTGGGTGGTATCAACCAAGTATCCTGGCTTTGGAAAAAAGCCAACTCGAAAAATGACTACTCGTTTTCTCTGCATGGGGTAAACCTTACCTGGACTTTGTTGTTATTTCAAATCGTTAGCAGAGTTATATCATTCATTTCATATCATTAACTCGAATTAAGTTAATGAAAATCTTGCGGTTTTCCATGATGTGCCAGATGAGGTCAAGCGGGTTGGTGGCTATTTAGTCTATGTTCATCAAACCATTCCTTCATGCTGCTACCTGAGTACATTATCAATAAAACATCTAAATGGATGTAAAAGTGCATTTCATGTAGATATTCAAAGCTGCAGACTGTGTTCTTAGACCAAGTTCCGGTAGGGTCAAGTTAGTAAATAGGAAATGGATCAAGCAGAGAGCAACACCCAAAGTGCACCAGTGGTGTAGAGGTATCATGCAAGATTCCCATTCTTGCGAACCGGGTTCGATTCCCGGCTGGTGCCAACACCCTAACCATTTTCTTCCAGCCCATGGAGAAGTCCATTACAACATTAGTCAGTAGATTGATTCAGTTGAAATCTATGAAATGGACGTACTATCACATTAGGATAAGCTCCTAATAATTGCGCTCCGGGAGGTCAGTAGATTGTGTGCTCACTCAGGAGCTGGGAAACGTGCTTTGATTTTTGCAGGGCGCAGATTGTGGCAAATGTTTTCTTCCATTCCTTGTCCCGATAGAGCCATATGTATCAGATTTCAGATCCTTCTGTGTCTCGGTACATGTACGCAAAAGTCTTTGCTATATGCAGTGTAGATCTGAAGGAAACCATGCCAAGGAAGTGAAATACCCTAAGATTTGGACAAACTCAAAGCAATGAACTTTCTTTGGTTCATGGGTAAAACAAAGCGCAAGACATCTGTTTTTCTGAAGGCGAAACTGAAGCGTTGGCCCAGTGGCCTAATGGATAAGGCATCAGCCTTCGGAGCTGAGGATTGTGGGTTCGAGTCACATCTGGGTCACTTTATAGCTAGGAGTTAAGAATGACTCCTGAATATTCAGAAGAAATACTATCCTACCCTAAGGTGTATGAAAGAGTTGGGTGGTATCAACCAAGTATCCTGGCTTTGGAAAAAAGCCAACTCGAAAAATGACTACTCGTTTTCTCTGCATGGGGTAAACCTTACCTGGACTTTGTTGTTATTTCAAATCGTTAGCAGAGTTATATCATTCATTTCATATCATTAACTCGAATTAAGTTAATGAAAATCTTGCGGTTTTCCATGATGTGCCAGATGAGGTCAAGCGGGTTGGTGGCTATTTAGTCTATGTTCATCAAACCATTCCTTCATGCTGCTACCTGAGTACATTATCAATAAAACATCTAAATGGATGTAAAAGTGCATTTCATGTAGATATTCAAAGCTGCAGACTGTGTTCTTAGACCAAGTTCCGGTAGGGTCAAGTTAGTAAATAGGAAATGGATCAAGCAGAGAGCAACACCCAAAGTGCACCAGTGGTGTAGGGGTATCATGCAAGAATCCCATTATTGTGAACCGGGTTCGATTCCCGGCTGGTGCAAACACCCTAACCATTTTCTTCCAGCCCATGGAGAAGTCCATTACAACATTAGTCAGTAGATTGATTCAGTTGAAATCTATGAAATGGACGTACTATCACATTAGGATAAGCTCCTAATAATTGCGCTCCGGGAGGTCAGTAGATTGTGTGCTCACTCAGGAGCTGGGAAACGTGCTTTGATTTTTGCAGGGCGCAGATTGTGGCAAATGTTTTCTTCCATTCCTTGTCCCGATAGAGCCATATGTATCAGATTTCAGATCCTTCTGTGTCTCGGTACATGTACGCAAAAGTCTTTGCTATATGCAGTGTAGATCTGAAGGAAACCATGCCAAGGAAGTGAAATACCCTAAGATTTGGACAAACTCAAAGCAATGAACTTTCTTTGGTTCATGGGTAAAACAAAGCGCAAGACATCTGTTTTTCTGAAGGCGAAACTGAAGCGTCGGCCCAGTGGCCTAATGGATAAGGCATCAGCCTTCGGAGCTGAGGATTGTGGGTTCGAGTCCCATCTGGGTCACTTTATAGCTAGGAGTTAAGAATGACTCCTGAATATTCAGAAGAAATACTATCCTACCCTAAGGTGTATGAAAGAGTTGGGTGGTATCAACCAAGTATCCTGGCTTTGGAAAAAAGCCAACTCGAAAAATGACTACTCGTTTTCTCTGCATGGGGTAAACCTTACCTGGACTTTGTTGTTATTTCAAATCGTTAGCAGAGTTATATCATTCATTTCATATCATTAACTCGAATTAAGTTAATGAAAATCTTGCGGTTTTCCATGATGTGCCAGATGAGGTCAAGCGGGTTGGTGGCTATTTAGTCTATGTTCATCAAACCATTCCTTCATGCTGCTACCTGAGTACATTATCAATAAAACATCTAAATGGATGTAAAAGTGCATTTCATGTAGATATTCAAAGCTGCAGACTGTGTTCTTAGACCAAGTTCCGGTAGGGTCAAGTTAGTAAATAGGAAATGGATCAAGCAGAGAGCAACACCCAAAGTGCACCAGTGGTGTAGGGGTATCATGCAAAATTGCCATTCTTGCGAACCGGGTTCGATTCCTGGCTGGTGCAAACACCCTAACCATTTTCTTCCAGCCCATGGAGAAGTCCATTACAACATTAGTCAGTAGATTGATTCAGTAGAAAAATATGAAATGGACGTAATATGACATTAGGATAAGCTCCTAATAATTGCGCTCCGGGAGGTCAGTAGATTGTGTGCTCACTCTGGAGCTGGGAAACGTGCTTTGATTTTTGCAGGGCGCAGATTGTGGCAAATGTTTTCTTCCATTCCTTGTCCCGATAGAGCCATATGTACCAGATTTCAGATCCTTCTGTGTCTGGGTACATGTACGCAAAAGTCTTTGCTATATGCAGTGTAGATCTGAAGGAAACCATGCCAAGGGAGTGAAATACCCTAAGATTTGGACAAACTCAAAGCAATGAACTTTCTTTGGTTCATGGGGTAAAACAAAGCGCAAGACATCTGTTTTTCTGAAGGTGAAACTGAATCGTCGGACCAGTGGCCTAATGGATAAGGCATCAGCCTTCGGAGCTGAGGATTGTGGGTTCGAGTCCCATCTGGGTCACTTTATTGCTTGGAGTTAAGACTGGCTCCCGAAGATTCAGAGGAAAAACTATCCTACACTAAGGGGTATGAAAGAGTTGGGTGGTATCAACCAAGTATCCTGGCTTTGGAAAAAAGCCAACTCGAAAAATGACTACTCGTTTTCTCTGCATGGGGTAAACCTTACCTGGACTTTGTTGTTATTTCAAATCGTTAGCAGAGTTATATCATTCATTTCATATCATTAACTCGAATTAAGTTAATGAAAATCTTGCGGTTTTCCATGATGTGCCAGATGAGGTCAAGCGGGTTGGTGGCTATTTAGTCTATGTTCATCAAACCATTCCTTCATGCTGCTACCTGAGTACATTATCAATAAAACATCTAAATGGATGTAAAAGTGCATTTCATGTAGATATTCAAAGCTGCAGACTGTGTTCTTAGACCAAGTTCCGGTAGGGTCAAGTTAGTAAATAGGAAATGGATCAAGCAGAGAGCAACACCCAAAGTGCACCAGTGGTGTAGGGGTATCATGCAAGATTCCCATTCTTGCGAACCGGGTTCGATTCCCGGCTGGTGCAAACACCCTAACCATTTTCTTCCAGCCCATGGAGAAGTCCATTACAACATTAGTCAGTAGATTGATTCAGTTGAAATCTATGAAATGGACGTAATATGACATTAGGATAAGCTCCTAATAATTGCGCTCCGGGAGGTCAGTAGATTGTGTGCTCACTCTGGAGCTGGGAATCGTGCTTTGATTTTTGCAGGGCGCAGAATGTGGCAAATGTTTTCTTCCATTCCTTGTCCCGATAGAGCCATATGTATCAGATTTCAGATCCTTCTGTGTCTGGGTACATGTACGCAAAAGTCTTTGCTATATGCAGTGTAGATCTTAAGGAAACCATGCCAAGGGAGTGAAATACCCTAAGATTTGGACAAACTCAAAGCAATGAACTTTCTTTGGTTCATGGGGTAAAACAAAGCGCAAGACATCTGTTCTTCTGAAGGTGGAACTGAATCGTCGGACCAGTGGCCTAATGGATAAGGCATCAGCCTTCGGAGCTGAGGATTGTGGGTTCGAGTCCCATCTGGGTCACTTTATAGCTAGGAGTTAAGAATGACTCCTGAATATTCAGAGGAAATACTATCCTACCCTAAGGTGTATGAAAGAGTTGGGTGGTATCAACCAAGTATCCTGGCTTTGGAAAAAAGCCAACTTGAAAAATGACTACTTGTTTTCTCTGCATGGGGTAAACCTTACCTGGACTTTGTTGTTATTTCAAATCGTTAGCAGAGTTATATCATTCATTTCATATCATTAACTCGAATTGAGTTAATGAAAGTCTTGCGGTTTTCCATGATGTGCCAGATGAGGTCAAGCGGGTTGGTGGCTATTTAGTCTATGTTCATCAAACCATTCCTTCATGCTGCTACCTGAGTACATTATCAATAAAACATCTAAATGGATGTAAAAGGGCATTTCATGTAGATATTCAAAGCTGCAGACTGTGTTCTTAGACCAAGTTCCGGTAGGGTCAAGTTAGTAAATAGGAAATGGATCAAGCAGAGAGCAAGACCCAAAGTGCACCAGTGGTGTAGGGGTATCATGCAAGATTCCCATTCTTGCGAACCGGGTTCAATTCCCGGCTGGTGCAAACACCCTAACCATTTTCTTCCAGCCCATGGAGAAGTCCATTACAACATTAGTCAGTAGATTGATTCAGTTGAAATCTATGAAATGGACGTAATATGACATTAGGATAAGCTCCTAATAATTGCGCTCCGGGAGGTCAGTAGATTGTGTGCTCACTCTGGAGCTGGGAATCGTGCTTTGATTTTTGCAGGGCGCAGAATGTGGCAAATGTTTTCTTCCATTCCTTGTCCCGATAGAGCCATATGTATCAGATTTCAGATCCTTCTGTGTCTGGGTACATGTACGCAAAAGTCTTTGCTATATGCAGTGTAGATCTTAAGGAAACCATGCCAAGGGAGTGAAATACCCTAAGATTTGGACAAACTCAAAGCAATGAACTTTCTTTGGTTCATGGGGTAAAACAAAGCGCAAGACATCTGTTTTTCTGAAGGTGAAAATGAATTGTCGGACCAGTGGCCTAATGGATAAGGCATCAGCCTTCGGAGCTGAGGATTGTGGGTTCGAGTCCCATCCTTCGTAACTTTATAGCTAGGAGTTAAGAATGACTCCTGAATATTCAGAGGAAATACTATCCTACCCTAAGGTGTATGAAAGAGTTGGGTGGTATCAACCAAGTATCCTGGCTTTGGAAAAAAGCCAACTTGAAAAATGACTACTTGTTTTCTCTGCATGGGGTAAACCTTACCTGGACTTTGTTGTTATTTCAAATCGTTAGCAGAGTTATATCATTCATTTCATATCATTAACTCGAATTGAGTTAATGAAAGTCTTGCGGTTTTCCATGATGTGCCAGATGAGGTCAAGCGGGTTGGTGGCTATTTAGTCTATGTTCATCAAACCATTCCTTCATGCTGCTACCCGAGTACATTATCAATAAAACATCTAAATGGATGTAAAAGTGCACTTCATGTAGACATTCAAAGCTGCAGACTGTGTTCTTAGACCAAGTTCCGGTAGGGTCAATTTAGTAAATAGGAAATGGATCAAGCAGAGAGCGGCACCCAAAGTGCACCAGTGGTGTAGGGGTATCATGCAAGAATCCCATTATTGTGAACCGGGTTCGATTCCCGGCTGGTGCAAACACCCTAACCATTTTCTTCCAGCCCATGGAGAAGTCCATTACAACATTAGTCAGTAGATTGATTCAGTTGAAATCTATGAAATGGACGTACTATCACATTAGGATAAGCTCCTAATAATTGCGCACCGGGAGGTCAGTAGATTGTGTGCTCACTCAGGAGCTGGGAAACGTGCTTTGATTTTTGCAGGGCGCAGATTGTGGCAAATGTTTTCTTCCATTCCTTGTCCCGATAGAGCCATATGTATCAGATTTCAGATCCTTCTGTGTCTCGGTACATGTACGCAAAAGTCTTTGCTATATGCAGTGTAGATCTGAAGGAAACCATGCCAAGGAAGTGAAATACCCTAAGATTTGGACAAACTCAAAGCAATGAACTTTCTTTGGTTCATGGGTAAAACAAAGCGCAAGACATCTGTTTTTCTGAAGGCGAAACTGAAGCGTCGGCCCAGTGG
Source organism: Channallabes apus (assembly GCA_030522415.1). NCBI lineage: Eukaryota > Metazoa > Chordata > Actinopteri > Siluriformes > Clariidae > Channallabes > Channallabes apus. The sequence continues at coordinate 45,453,402 of CM060111.1, forward strand.
CCTAATGGATAAGGCATCAGCCTTCGGAGCTGAGGATTGTGGGTTCGAGTCCCATCTGGGTCACTTTATAGCTAGGAGTTAAGAATGACTCCTGAATATTCAGAAGAAATACTATCCTACCCTAAGGTGTATGAAAGAGTTGGGTGGTATCAACCAAGTATCCTGGCTTTGGAAAAAAGCCAACTCGAAAAATGACTACTCGTTTTCTCTGCATGGGGTAAACCTTACCTGGACTTTGTTGTTATTTCAAATCGTTAGCAGAGTTATATCATTCATTTCATATCATTAACTCGAATTAAGTTAATGAAAATCTTGCGGTTTTCCATGATGTGCCAGATGAGGTCAAGCGGGTTGGTGGCTATTTAGTCTATGTTCATCAAACCATTCCTTCATGCTGCTACCTGAGTACATTATCAATAAAACATCTAAATGGATGTAAAAGTGCATTTCATGTAGATATTCAAAGCTGCAGACTGTGTTCTTAGACCAAGTTCCGGTAGGGTCAAGTTAGTAAATAGGAAATGGATCAAGCAGAGAGCAACACCCAAAGTGCACCAGTGGTGTAGGGGTATCATGCAAGATTCCCATTCTTGCGAACCGGGTTCGATTCCCGGCTGGTGCAAACACCCTAACCATTTTCTTCCAGCCCATGGAGAAGTCCATTACAACATTAGTCAGTAGATTGATTCAGTTGAAATCTATGAAATTGACGTAATATGACATTAGGATAAGCTCCTAATAATTGCGCTCCGGGAGGTCAGTAGATTGTGTGCTCACTCAGGAGCTGGGAAACGTGCTTTGATTTTTGCAGGGCGCAGAATGTGGCAAATGTTTTCTTCCATTCCTTGTCCCGATAGAGCCATATGTATCAGATTTCAGATCCTTCTGTGTCTGGGTACATGTACGCAAAAGTCTTTGCTATATGCAGTGTAGATCTTAAGGAAACCATGCCAAGGGAGTGAAATACCCTAAGATTTGGACAAACTCAAAGCAATGAACTTTCTTTGGTTCATGGGGTAAAACAAAGCGCAAGACATCTGTTTTTCTGAAGGTGAAACTGAATCGTCGGACCAGTGGCCTAATGGATAAGGCATCAGCCTTCGGAGCTGAGGATTGTGGGTTCGAGTCCCATCTGGGTCACTTTATAGCTAGGAGTTAAGAATGACTCCTGAATATTCAGAGGAAATACTATCCTACCCTAAGGTGTATGAAAGAGTTGGGTTGTATCAACCAAGTATCCTGGCTTTGGAAAAAAGCCAACTTGAAAAATGACTACTTGTTTTCTCTGCATGGGGTAAACCTTACCTGGACTTTGTTGTTATTTCAAATCGTTAGCAGAGTTATATCATTCATTTCATATCATTAACTCGAATTAAGTTAATGAAAATCTTGCGGTTTTCCATGATGTGCCAGATGAGGTCAAGCGGGTTGGTGGCTATTTAGTCTATGTTCATCAAACCATTCCTTCATGCTGCTACCTGAGTACATTATCAATAAAACATCTAAATGGATGTAAAAGTGCATTTCATGTAGATATTCAAAGCTGCAGACTGTGTTCTTAGACCAAGTTCCGGTAGGGTCAAGTTAGTAAATAGGAAATGGATCAAGCAGAGAGCAACACCCAAAGTGCACCAGTGGTGTAGAGGTATCATGCAAGATTCCCATTCTTGCGAACCGGGTTCGATTCCCGGCTGGTGCCAACACCCTAACCATTTTCTTCCAGCCCATGGAGAAGTCCATTACAACATTAGTCAGTAGATTGATTCAGTTGAAATCTATGAAATGGACGTACTATCACATTAGGATAAGCTCCTAATAATTGCGCTCCGGGAGGTCAGTAGATTGTGTGCTCACTCAGGAGCTGGGAAACGTGCTTTGATTTTTGCAGGGCGCAGATTGTGGCAAATGTTTTCTTCCATTCCTTGTCCCGATAGAGCCATATGTATCAGATTTCAGATCCTTCTGTGTCTCGGTACATGTACGCAAAAGTCTTTGCTATATGCAGTGTAGATCTGAAGGAAACCATGCCAAGGAAGTGAAATACCCTAAGATTTGGACAAACTCAAAGCAATGAACTTTCTTTGGTTCATGGGTAAAACAAAGCGCAAGACATCTGTTTTTCTGAAGGCGAAACTGAAGCGTCGGCCCAGTGGCCTAATGGATAAGGCATCAGCCTTCGGAGCTGAGGATTGTGGGTTCGAGTCCCATCTGGGTCACTTTATAGCTAGGAGTTAAGAATGACTCCTGAATATTCAGAAGAAATACTATCCTACCCTAAGGTGTATGAAAGAGTTGGGTGGTATCAACCAAGTATCCTGGCTTTGGAAAAAAGCCAACTCGAAAAATGACTACTCGTTTTCTCTGCATGGGGTAAACCTTACCTGGACTTTGTTGTTATTTCAAATCGTTAGCAGAGTTATATCATTCATTTCATATCATTAACTCGAATTAAGTTAATGAAAATCTTGCGGTTTTCCATGATGTGCCAGATGAGGTCAAGCGGGTTGGTGGCTATTTAGTCTATGTTCATCAAACCATTCCTTCATGCTGCTACCTGAGTACATTATCAATAAAACATCTAAATGGATGTAAAAGTGCATTTCATGTAGATATTCAAAGCTGCAGACTGTGTTCTTAGACCAAGTTCCGGTAGGGTCAAGTTAGTAAATAGGAAATGGATCAAGCAGAGAGCAACACCCAAAGTGCACCAGTGGTGTAGAGGTATCATGCAAGATTCCCATTCTTGCGAACCGGGTTCGATTCCCGGCTGGTGCCAACACCCTAACCATTTTCTTCCAGCCCATGGAGAAGTCCATTACAACATTAGTCAGTAGATTGATTCAGTTGAAATCTATGAAATGGACGTACTATCACATTAGGATAAGCTCCTAATAATTGCGCTCCGGGAGGTCAGTAGATTGTGTGCTCACTCAGGAGCTGGGAAACGTGCTTTGATTTTTGCAGGGCGCAGATTGTGGCAAATGTTTTCTTCCATTCCTTGTCCCGATAGAGCCATATGTATCAGATTTCAGATCCTTCTGTGTCTCGGTACATGTACGCAAAAGTCTTTGCTATATGCAGTGTAGATCTGAAGGAAACCATGCCAAGGAAGTGAAATACCCTAAGATTTGGACAAACTCAAAGCAATGAACTTTCTTTGGTTCATGGGTAAAACAAAGCGCAAGACATCTGTTTTTCTGAAGGCGAAACTGAAGCGTTGGCCCAGTGGCCTAATGGATAAGGCATCAGCCTTCGGAGCTGAGGATTGTGGGTTCGAGTCACATCTGGGTCACTTTATAGCTAGGAGTTAAGAATGACTCCTGAATATTCAGAAGAAATACTATCCTACCCTAAGGTGTATGAAAGAGTTGGGTGGTATCAACCAAGTATCCTGGCTTTGGAAAAAAGCCAACTCGAAAAATGACTACTCGTTTTCTCTGCATGGGGTAAACCTTACCTGGACTTTGTTGTTATTTCAAATCGTTAGCAGAGTTATATCATTCATTTCATATCATTAACTCGAATTAAGTTAATGAAAATCTTGCGGTTTTCCATGATGTGCCAGATGAGGTCAAGCGGGTTGGTGGCTATTTAGTCTATGTTCATCAAACCATTCCTTCATGCTGCTACCTGAGTACATTATCAATAAAACATCTAAATGGATGTAAAAGTGCATTTCATGTAGATATTCAAAGCTGCAGACTGTGTTCTTAGACCAAGTTCCGGTAGGGTCAAGTTAGTAAATAGGAAATGGATCAAGCAGAGAGCAACACCCAAAGTGCACCAGTGGTGTAGGGGTATCATGCAAGAATCCCATTATTGTGAACCGGGTTCGATTCCCGGCTGGTGCAAACACCCTAACCATTTTCTTCCAGCCCATGGAGAAGTCCATTACAACATTAGTCAGTAGATTGATTCAGTTGAAATCTATGAAATGGACGTACTATCACATTAGGATAAGCTCCTAATAATTGCGCTCCGGGAGGTCAGTAGATTGTGTGCTCACTCAGGAGCTGGGAAACGTGCTTTGATTTTTGCAGGGCGCAGATTGTGGCAAATGTTTTCTTCCATTCCTTGTCCCGATAGAGCCATATGTATCAGATTTCAGATCCTTCTGTGTCTCGGTACATGTACGCAAAAGTCTTTGCTATATGCAGTGTAGATCTGAAGGAAACCATGCCAAGGAAGTGAAATACCCTAAGATTTGGACAAACTCAAAGCAATGAACTTTCTTTGGTTCATGGGTAAAACAAAGCGGAAGACATCTGTTTTTCTGAAGGCGAAACTGAAGCGTCGGCCCAGTGGCCTAATGGATAAGGCATCAGCCTTCGGAGCTGAGGATTGTGGGTTCGAGTCCCATCTGGGTCACTTTATAGCTAGGAGTTAAGAATGACTCCTGAATATTCAGAAGAAATACTATCCTACCCTAAGGTGTATGAAAGAGTTGGGTGGTATCAACCAAGTATCCTGGCTTTGGAAAAAAGCCAACTCGAAAAATGACTACTCGTTTTCTCTGCATGGGGTAAACCTTACCTGGACTTTGTTGTTATTTCAAATCGTTAGCAGAGTTATATCATTCATTTCATATCATTAACTCGAATTAAGTTAATGAAAATCTTGCGGTTTTCCATGATGTGCCAGATGAGGTCAAGCGGGTTGGTGGCTATTTAGTCTATGTTCATCAAACCATTCCTTCATGCTGCTACCTGAGTACATTATCAATAAAACATCTAAATGGATGTAAAAGTGCATTTCATGTAGATATTCAAAGCTGCAGACTGTGTTCTTAGACCAAGTTCCGGTAGGGTCAAGTTAGTAAATAGGAAATGGATCAAGCAGAGAGCAACACCCAAAGTGCACCAGTGGTGTAGGGGTATCATGCAAAATTGCCATTCTTGCGAACCGGGTTCGATTCCTGGCTGGTGCAAACACCCTAACCATTTTCTTCCAGCCCATGGAGAAGTCCATTACAACATTAGTCAGTAGATTGATTCAGTAGAAAAATATGAAATGGACGTAATATGACATTAGGATAAGCTCCTAATAATTGCGCTCCGGGAGGTCAGTAGATTGTGTGCTCACTCTGGAGCTGGGAAACGTGCTTTGATTTTTGCAGGGCGCAGATTGTGGCAAATGTTTTCTTCCATTCCTTGTCCCGATAGAGCCATATGTACCAGATTTCAGATCCTTCTGTGTCTGGGTACATGTACGCAAAAGTCTTTGCTATATGCAGTGTAGATCTGAAGGAAACCATGCCAAGGGAGTGAAATACCCTAAGATTTGGACAAACTCAAAGCAATGAACTTTCTTTGGTTCATGGGGTAAAACAAAGCGCAAGACATCTGTTTTTCTGAAGGTGAAACTGAATCGTCGGACCAGTGGCCTAATGGATAAGGCATCAGCCTTCGGAGCTGAGGATTGTGGGTTCGAGTCCCATCTGGGTCACTTTATTGCTTGGAGTTAAGACTGGCTCCCGAAGATTCAGAGGAAAAACTATCCTACACTAAGGGGTATGAAAGAGTTGGGTGGTATCAACCAAGTATCCTGGCTTTGGAAAAAATCCAACTTGAAAAATGACTACTCGTTTTCTCTGCATGGGGTAAACCTTACCTGGACTTTGTTGTTATTTCAAATCGTTAGCAGAGTTATATCATTCATTTCATATCATTAACTCGAATTAAGTTAATGAAAATCTTGCGGTTTTCCATGATGTGCCAGATGAGGTCAAGCGGGTTGGTGGCTATTTAGTCTATGTTCATCAAACCATTCCTTCATGCTGCTACCTGAGTACATTATCAATAAAACATCTAAATGGATGTAAAAGTGCATTTCATGTAGATATTCAAAGCTGCAGACTGTGTTCTTAGACCAAGTTCCGGTAGAGTCAAGTTAGTAAATAGGAAATGGATCAAGCAGAGAGCAACACCCAAAGTGCACCAGTGGTGTAGAGGTATCATGCAAGATTCCCATTCTTGCGAACCGGGTTCGATTCCCGGCTGGTGCCAACACCCTAACCATTTTCTTCCAGCCCATGGAGAAGTCCATTACAACATTAGTCAGTAGATTGATTCAGTTGAAATCTATGAAATGGACGTACTATCACATTAGGATAAGCTCCTAATAATTGCGCTCCGGGAGGTCAGTAGATTGTGTGCTCACTCAGGAGCTGGGAAACGTGCTTTGATTTTTGCAGGGCGCAGATTGTGGCAAATGTTTTCTTCCATTCCTTGTCCCGATAGAGCCATATGTATCAGATTTCAGATCCTTCTGTGTCTCGGTACATGTACGCAAAAGTCTTTGCTATATGCAGTGTAGATCTGAAGGAAACCATGCCAAGGAAGTGAAATACCCTAAGATTTGGACAAACTCAAAGCAATGAACTTTCTTTGGTTCATGGGTAAAACAAAGCGCAAGACATCTGTTTTTCTGAAGGCGAAACTGAAGCGTCGGCCCAGTGGCCTAATGGATAAGGCATCAGCCTTCGGAGCTGAGGATTGTGGGTTCGAGTCCCATCTGGGTCACTTTATAGCTAGGAGTTAAGAATGACTCCTGAATATTCAGAAGAAATACTATCCTACCCTAAGGTGTATGAAAGAGTTGGGTGGTATCAACCAAGTATCCTGGCTTTGGAAAAAAGCCAACTCGAAAAATGACTACTCGTTTTCTCTGCATGGGGTAAACCTTACCTGGACTTTGTTGTTATTTCAAATCGTTAGCAGAGTTATATCATTCATTTCATATCATTAACTCGAATTAAGTTAATGAAAATCTTGCGGTTTTCCATGATGTGCCAGATGAGGTCAAGCGGGTTGGTGGCTATTTAGTCTATGTTCATCAAACCATTCCTTCATGCTGCTACCTGAGTACATTATCAATAAAACATCTAAATGGATGTAAAAGTGCATTTCATGTAGATATTCAAAGCTGCAGACTGTGTTCTTAGACCAAGTTCCGGTAGGGTCAAGTTAGTAAATAGGAAATGGATCAAGCAGAGAGCAACACCCAAAGTGCACCAGTGGTGTAGAGGTATCATGCAAGATTCCCATTCTTGCGAACCGGGTTCGATTCCCGGCTGGTGCCAACACCCTAACCATTTTCTTCCAGCCCATGGAGAAGTCCATTACAACATTAGTCAGTAGATTGATTCAGTTGAAATCTATGAAATGGACGTACTATCACATTAGGATAAGCTCCTAATAATTGCGCTCCGGGAGGTCAGTAGATTGTGTGCTCACTCAGGAGCTGGGAAACGTGCTTTGATTTTTGCAGGGCGCAGATTGTGGCAAATGTTTTCTTCCATTCCTTGTCCCGATAGAGCCATATGTATCAGATTTCAGATCCTTCTGTGTCTCGGTACATGTACGCAAAAGTCTTTGCTATATGCAGTGTAGATCTGAAGGAAACCATGCCAAGGAAGTGAAATACCCTAAGATTTGGACAAACTCAAAGCAATGAACTTTCTTTGGTTCATGGGTAAAACAAAGCGCAAGACATCTGTTTTTCTGAAGGCGAAACTGAAGCGTCGGCCCAGTGGCCTAATGGATAAGGCATCAGCCTTCGGAGCTGAGGATTGTGGGTTCGAGTCCCATCTGGGTCACTTTATAGCTAGGAGTTAAGAATGACTCCTGAATATTCAGAAGAAATACTATCCTACCCTAAGGTGTATGAAAGAGTTGGGTGGTATCAACCAAGTATCCTGGCTTTGGAAAAAAGCCAACTCGAAAAATGACTACTCGTTTTCTCTGCATGGGGTAAACCTTACCTGGACTTTGTTGTTATTTCAAATCGTTAGCAGAGTTATATCATTCATTTCATATCATTAACTCGAATTAAGTTAATGAAAATCTTGTGGTTTTCCATGATGTGCCAGATGAGGTCAAGCGGGTTGGTGGCTATTTAGTCTATGTTCATCAAACCATTCCTTCATGCTGCTACCTGAGTACATTATCAATAAAACATCTAAATGGATGTAAAAGTGCATTTCATGTAGATATTCAAAGCTGCAGACTGTGTTCTTAGACCAAGTTCCGGTAGGGTCAAGTTAGTAAATAGGAAATGGATCAAGCAGAGAGCAACACCCAAAGTGCACCAGTGGTGTAGGGGTATCATGCAAAATTGCCATTCTTGCGAACCGGGTTCGATTCCTGGCTGGTGCAAACACCCTAACCATTTTCTTCCAGCCCATGGAGAAGTCCATTACAACATTAGTCAGTAGATTGATTCAGTAGAAAAATATGAAATGGACGTAATATGACATTAGGATAAGCTCCTAATAATTGCGCTCCGGGAGGTCAGTAGATTGTGTGCTCACTCAGGAGCTGGGAAACGTGCTTTGATTTTTGCAGGGCGCAGATTGTGGCAAATGTTTTCTTCCATTCCTTGTCCCGATAGAGCCATATGTACCAGATTTCAGATCCTTCTGTGTCTGGGTACATGTACGCAAAAGTCTTTGCTATATGCAGTGTAGATCTGAAGGAAACCATGCCAAGGGAGTGAAATACCCTAAGATTTGGACAAACTCAAAGCAATGAACTTTCTTTGGTTCATGGGGTAAAACAAAGCGCAAGACATCTGTTTTTCTGAAGGTGAAACTGAATCGTCGGACCAGTGGCCTAATGGATAAGGCATCAGCCTTCGGAGCTGAGGATTGTGGGTTCGAGTCCCATCTGGGTCACTTTATTGCTTGGAGTTAAGACTGGCTCCCGAAGATTCAGAGGAAAAACTATCCTACACTAAGGGGTATGAAAGAGTTGGGTGGTATCAACCAAGTATCCTGGCTTTGGAAAAAATCCAACTTGAAAAATGACTACTTGTTTTCTCTGCATGGGGTAAACCTTACCTGGACTTTGTTGTTATTTCAAATCGTTAGCAGAGTTATATCATTCATTTCATATCATTAACTCGAATTAAGTTAATGAAAATCTTGCGGTTTTCCATGATGTGCCAGATGAGGTCAAGCGGGTTGGTGGCTATTTAGTCTATGTTCATCAAACCATTCCTTCATGCTGCTACCTGAGTACATTATCAATAAAACATCTAAATGGATGTAAAAGTGCATTTCATGTAGATATTCAAAGCTGCAGACTGTGTTCTTAGACCAAGTTCCGGTAGGGTCAAGTTAGTAAATAGGAAATGGATCAAGCAGAGAGCAACACCCAAAGTGCACCAGTGGTGTAGAGGTATCATGCAAGATTCCCATTCTTGCGAACCGGGTTCGATTCCTGGCTGGTGCAAACACCCTAACCATTTTCTTCCAGCCCATGGAGAAGTCCATTACAACATTAGTCAGTAGATTGATTCAGTAGAAAAATATGAAATGGACGTAATATGACATTAGGATAAGCTCCTAATAATTGCGCTCCGGGAGGTCAGTAGATTGTGTGCTCACTCAGGAGCTGGGAAACGTGCTTTGATTTTTGCAGGGCGCAGATTGTGGCAAATGTTTTCTTCCATTCCTTGTCCCGATAGAGCCATATGTACCAGATTTCAGATCCTTCTGTGTCTGGGTACATGTACGCAAAAGTCTTTGCTATATGCAGTGTAGATCTGAAGGAAACCATGCCAAGGGAGTGAAATACCCTAAGATTTGGACAAACTCAAAGCAATGAACTTTCTTTGGTTCATGGGGTAAAACAAAGCGCAAGACATCTGTTTTTCTGAAGGTGAAACTGAATCGTCGGACCAGTGGCCTAATGGATAAGGCATCAGCCTTCGGAGCTGAGGATTGTGGGTTCGAGTCCCATCTGGGTCACTTTATTGCTTGGAGTTAAGACTGGCTCCCGAAGATTCAGAGGAAAAACTATCCTACACTAAGGGGTATGAAAGAGTTGGGTGGTATCAACCAAGTATCCTGGCTTTGGAAAAAATCCAACTTGAAAAATGACTACTTGTTTTCTCTGCATGGGGTAAACCTTACCTGGACTTTGTTGTTATTTCAAATCGTTAGCAGAGTTATATCATTCATTTCATATCATTAACTCGAATTAAGTTAATGAAAATCTTGCGGTTTTCCATGATGTGCCAGATGAGGTCAAGCGGGTTGGTGGCTATTTAGTCTATGTTCATCAAACCATTCCTTCATGCTGCTACCTGAGTACATTATCAATAAAACATCTAAATGGATGTAAAAGTGCATTTCATGTAGATATTCAAAGCTGCAGACTGTGTTCTTAGACCAAGTTCCGGTAGGGTCAAGTTAGTAAATAGGAAATGGATCAAGCAGAGAGCAACACCCAAAGTGCACCAGTGGTGTAGAGGTATCATGCAAGATTCCCATTCTTGCGAACCGGGTTCGATTCCCGGCTGGTGCCAACACCCTAACCATTTTCTTCCAGCCCATGGAGAAGTCCATTACAACAGTAGTCAGTAGATTGATTCAGTTGAAATCTATGAAATGGACGTACTATCACATTAGGATAAGCTCCTAATAATTGCGCTCCGGGAGGTCAGTAGATTGTGTGCTCACTCAGGAGCTGGGAAACGTGCTTTGATTTTTGCAGGGCGCAGATTGTGGCAAATGTTTTCTTCCATTCCTTGTCCCGATAGAGCCATATGTATCAGATTTCAGATCCTTCTGTGTCTCGGTACATGTACGCAAAAGTCTTTGCTATATGCAGTGTAGATCTGAAGGAAACCATGCCAAGGAAGTGAAATACCCTAAGATTTGGACAAACTCAAAGCAATGAACTTTCTTTGGTTCATGGGTAAAACAAAGCGCAAGACATCTGTTTTTCTGAAGGCGAAACTGAAGCGTCGGCCCAGTGGCCTAATGGATAAGGCATCAGCCTTCGGAGCTGAGGATTGTGGGTTCGAGTCCCATCTGGGTCACTTTATAGCTAGGAGTTAAGAATGACTCCTGAATATTCAGAAGAAATACTATCCTACCCTAAGGTGTATGAAAGAGTTGGGTGGTATCAACCAAGTATCCTGGCTTTGGAAAAAAGCCAACTCGAAAAATGACTACTCGTTTTCTCTGCATGGGGTAAACCTTACCTGGACTTTGTTGTTATTTCAAATCGTTAGCAGAGTTATATCATTCATTTCATATCATTAACTCGAATTAAGTTAATGAAAATCTTGCGGTTTTCCATGATGTGCCAGATGAGGTCAAGCGGGTTGGTGGCTATTTAGTCTATGTTCATCAAACCATTCCTTCATGCTGCTACCTGAGTACATTATCAATAAAACATCTAAATGGATGTAAAAGTGCATTTCATGTAGATATTCAAAGCTGCAGACTGTGTTCTTAGACCAAGTTCCGGTAGGGTCAAGTTAGTAAATAGGAAATGGATCAAGCAGAGAGCAACACCCAAAGTGCACCAGTGGTGTAGGGGTATCATGCAAAATTGCCATTCTTGCGAACCGGGTTCGATTCCTGGCTGGTGCAAACACCCTAACCATTTTCTTCCAGCCCATGGAGAAGTCCATTACAACATTAGTCAGTAGATTGATTCAGTAGAAAAATATGAAATGGACGTAATATGACATTAGGATAAGCTCCTAATAATTGCGCTCCGGGAGGTCAGTAGATTGTGTGCTCACTCTGGAGCTGGGAAACGTGCTTTGATTTTTGCAGGGCGCAGATTGTGGCAAATGTTTTCTTCCATTCCTTGTCCCGATAGAGCCATATGTACCAGATTTCAGATCCTTCTGTGTCTGGGTACATGTACGCAAAAGTCTTTGCTATATGCAGTGTAGATCTGAAGGAAACCATGCCAAGGGAGTGAAATACCCTAAGATTTGGACAAACTCAAAGCAATGAACTTTCTTTGGTTCATGGGGTAAAACAAAGCGCAAGACATCTGTTTTTCTGAAGGTGAAACTGAATCGTCGGACCAGTGGCCTAATGGATAAGGCATCAGCCTTCGGAGCTGAGGATTGTGGGTTCGAGTCCCATCTGGGTCACTTTATTGCTTGGAGTTAAGACTGGCTCCCGAAGATTCAGAGGAAAAACTATCCTACACTAAGGGGTATGAAAGAGTTGGGTGGTATCAACCAAGTATCCTGGCTTTGGAAAAAATCCAACTTGAAAAATGACTACTCGTTTTCTCTGCATGGGGTAAACCTTACCTGGACTTTGTTGTTATTTCAAATCGTTAGCAGAGTTATATCATTCATTTCATATCATTAACTCGAATTAAGTTAATGAAAATCTTGCGGTTTTCCATGATGTGCCAGATGAGGTCAAGCGGGTTGGTGGCTATTTAGTCTATGTTCATCAAACCATTCCTTCATGCTGCTACCTGAGTACATTATCAATAAAACATCTAAATGGATGTAAAAGTGCATTTCATGTAGATATTCAAAGCTGCAGACTGTGTTCTTAGACCAAGTTCCGGTAGGGTCAAGTTAGTAAATAGGAAATGGATCAAGCAGAGAGCAACACCCAAAGTGCACCAGTGGTGTAGAGGTATCATGCAAGATTCCCATTCTTGCGAACCGGGTTCGATTCCCGGCTGGTGCCAACACCCTAACCATTTTCTTCCAGCCCATGGAGAAGTCCATTACAACATTAGTCAGTAGATTGATTCAGTTGAAATCTATGAAATGGACGTACTATCACATTAGGATAAGCTCCTAATAATTGCGCTCCGGGAGGTCAGTAGATTGTGTGCTCACTCAGGAGCTGGGAAACGTGCTTTGATTTTTGCAGGGCGCAGATTGTGGCAAATGTTTTCTTCCATTCCTTGTCCCGATAGAGCCATATGTATCAGATTTCAGATCCTTCTGTGTCTCGGTACATGTACGCAAAAGTCTTTGCTATATGCAGTGTAGATCTGAAGGAAACCATGCCAAGGAAGTGAAATACCCTAAGATTTGGACAAACTCAAAGCAATGAACTTTCTTTGGTTCATGGGTAAAACAAAGCGCAAGACATCTGTTTTTCTGAAGGCGAAACTGAAGCGTCGGCCCAGTGGCCTAATGGATAAGGCATCAGCCTTCGGAGCTGAGGATTGTGGGTTCGAGTCCCATCTGGGTCACTTTATAGCTAGGAGTTAAGAATGACTCCTGAATATTCAGAAGAAATACTATCCTACCCTAAGGTGTATGAAAGAGTTGGGTGGTATCAACCAAGTATCCTGGCTTTGGAAAAAAGCCAACTCGAAAAATGACTACTCGTTTTCTCTGCATGGGGTAAACCTTACCTGGACTTTGTTGTTATTTCAAATCGTTAGCAGAGTTATATCATTCATTTCATATCATTAACTCGAATTAAGTTAATGAAAATCTTGCGGTTTTCCATGATGTGCCAGATGAGGTCAAGCGGGTTGGTGGCTATTTAGTCTATGTTCATCAAACCATTCCTTCATGCTGCTACCTGAGTACATTATCAATAAAACATCTAAATGGATGTAAAAGTGCATTTCATGTAGATATTCAAAGCTGCAGACTGTGTTCTTAGACCAAGTTCCGGTAGGGTCAAGTTAGTAAATAGGAAATGGATCAAGCAGAGAGCAACACCCAAAGTGCACCAGTGGTGTAGAGGTATCATGCAAGATTCCCATTCTTGCGAACCGGGTTCGATTCCCGGCTGGTGCCAACACCCTAACCATTTTCTTCCAGCCCATGGAGAAGTCCATTACAACATTAGTCAGTAGATTGATTCAGTTGAAATCTATGAAATGGACGTACTATCACATTAGGATAAGCTCCTAATAATTGCGCTCCGGGAGGTCAGTAGATTGTGTGCTCACTCAGGAGCTGGGAAACGTGCTTTGATTTTTGCAGGGCGCAGATTGTGGCAAATGTTTTCTTCCATTCCTTGTCCCGATAGAGCCATATGTATCAGATTTCAGATCCTTCTGTGTCTCGGTACATGTACGCAAAAGTCTTTGCTATATGCAGTGTAGATCTGAAGGAAACCATGCCAAGGAAGTGAAATACCCTAAGATTTGGACAAACTCAAAGCAATGAACTTTCTTTGGTTCATGGGTAAAACAAAGCGCAAGACATCTGTTTTTCTGAAGGCGAAACTGAAGCGTTGGCCCAGTGGCCTAATGGATAAGGCATCAGCCTTCGGAGCTGAGGATTGTGGGTTCGAGTCACATCTGGGTCACTTTATAGCTAGGAGTTAAGAATGACTCCTGAATATTCAGAAGAAATACTATCCTACCCTAAGGTGTATGAAAGAGTTGGGTGGTATCAACCAAGTATCCTGGCTTTGGAAAAAATCCAACTTGAAAAATGACTACTCGTTTTCTCTGCATGGGGTAAACCTTACCTGGACTTTGTTGTTATTTCAAATCGTTAGCAGAGTTATATCATTCATTTCATATCATTAACTCGAATTAAGTTAATGAAAATCTTGCGGTTTTCCATGATGTGCCAGATGAGGTCAAGCGGGTTGGTGGCTATTTAGTCTATGTTCATCAAACCATTCCTTCATGCTGCTACCTGAGTACATTATCAATAAAACATCTAAATGGATGTAAAAGTGCATTTCATGTAGATATTCAAAGCTGCAGACTGTGTTCTTAGACCAAGTTCCGGTAGGGTCAAGTTAGTAAATAGGAAATGGATCAAGCAGAGAGCAACACCCAAAGTGCACCAGTGGTGTAGAGGTATCATGCAAGATTCCCATTCTTGCGAACCGGGTTCGATTCCCGGCTGGTGCCAACACCCTAACCATTTTCTTCCAGCCCATGGAGAAGTCCATTACAACATTAGTCAGTAGATTGATTCAGTTGAAATCTATGAAATGGACGTACTATCACATTAGGATAAGCTCCTAATAATTGCGCTCCGGGAGGTCAGTAGATTGTGTGCTCACTCAGGAGCTGGGAAACGTGCTTTGATTTTTGCAGGGCGCAGATTGTGGCAAATGTTTTCTTCCATTCCTTGTCCCGATAGAGCCATATGTATCAGATTTCAGATCCTTCTGTGTCTCGGTACATGTACGCAAAAGTCTTTGCTATATGCAGTGTAGATCTGAAGGAAACCATGCCAAGGAAGTGAAATACCCTAAGATTTGGACAAACTCAAAGCAATGAACTTTCTTTGGTTCATGGGTAAAACAAAGCGCAAGACATCTGTTTTTCTGAAGGCGAAACTGAAGCGTTGGCCCAGTGGCCTAATGGATAAGGCATCAGCCTTCGGAGCTGAGGATTGTGGGTTCGAGTCACATCTGGGTCACTTTATAGCTAGGAGTTAAGAATGACTCCTGAATATTCAGAAGAAATACTATCCTACCCTAAGGTGTATGAAAGAGTTGGGTGGTATCAACCAAGTATTCTGGCTTTGGAAAAAAGCCAACTCGAAAAATGACTACTCGTTTTCTCTGCATGGGGTAAACCTTACCTGGACTTTGTTGTTATTTCAAATCGTTAGCAGAGTTATATCATTCATTTCATATCATTAACTCGAATTAAGTTAATGAAAATCTTGTGGTTTTCCATGATGTGCCAGATGAGGTCAAGCGGGTTGGTGGCTATTTAGTCTATGTTCATCAAACCATTCCTTCATGCTGCTACCTGAGTACATTATCAATAAAACATCTAAATGGATGTAAAAGTGCATTTCATGTAGATATTCAAAGCTGCAGACTGTGTTCTTAGACCAAGTTCCGGTAGGGTCAAGTTAGTAAATAGGAAATGGATCAAGCAGAGAGCAACACCCAAAGTGCACCAGTGGTGTAGGGGTATCATGCAAAATTGCCATTCTTGCGAACCGGGTTCGATTCCTGGCTGGTGCAAACACCCTAACCATTTTCTTCCAGCCCATGGAGAAGTCCATTACAACATTAGTCAGTAGATTGATTCAGTAGAAAAATATGAAATGGACGTAATATGACATTAGGATAAGCTCCTAATAATTGCGCTCCGGGAGGTCAGTAGATTGTGTGCTCACTCAGGAGCTGGGAAACGTGCTTTGATTTTTGCAGGGCGCAGATTGTGGCAAATGTTTTCTTCCATTCCTTGTCCCGATAGAGCCATATGTACCAGATTTCAGATCCTTCTGTGTCTGGGTACATGTACGCAAAAGTCTTTGCTATATGCAGTGTAGATCTGAAGGAAACCATGCCAAGGGAGTGAAATACCCTAAGATTTGGACAAACTCAAAGCAATGAACTTTCTTTGGTTCATGGGGTAAAACAAAGCGCAAGACATCTGTTTTTCTGAAGGTGAAACTGAATCGTCGGACCAGTGGCCTAATGGATAAGGCATCAGCCTTCGGAGCTGAGGATTGTGGGTTCGAGTCCCATCTGGGTCACTTTATTGCTTGGAGTTAAGACTGGCTCCCGAAGATTCAGAGGAAAAACTATCCTACACTAAGGGGTATGAAAGAGTTGGGTGGTATCAACCAAGTATCCTGGCTTTGGAAAAAATCCAACTTGAAAAATGACTACTTGTTTTCTCTGCATGGGGTAAACCTTACCTGGACTTTGTTGTTATTTCAAATCGTTAGCAGAGTTATATCA
Source organism: Channallabes apus (assembly GCA_030522415.1). Taxonomy (NCBI): domain Eukaryota; kingdom Metazoa; phylum Chordata; class Actinopteri; order Siluriformes; family Clariidae; genus Channallabes; species Channallabes apus. The sequence continues at coordinate 45,469,819 of CM060111.1, forward strand.
TTCATTTCATATCATTAACTCGAATTAAGTTAATGAAAATCTTGCGGTTTTCCATGATGTGCCAGATGAGGTCAAGCGGGTTGGTGGCTATTTAGTCTATGTTCATCAAACCATTCCTTCATGCTGCTACCTGAGTACATTATCAATAAAACATCTAAATGGATGTAAAAGTGCATTTCATGTAGATATTCAAAGCTGCAGACTGTGTTCTTAGACCAAGTTCCGGTAGGGTCAAGTTAGTAAATAGGAAATGGATCAAGCAGAGAGCAACACCCAAAGTGCACCAGTGGTGTAGAGGTATCATGCAAGATTCCCATTCTTGCGAACCGGGTTCGATTCCCGGCTGGTGCCAACACCCTAACCATTTTCTTCCAGCCCATGGAGAAGTCCATTACAACAGTAGTCAGTAGATTGATTCAGTTGAAATCTATGAAATGGACGTACTATCACATTAGGATAAGCTCCTAATAATTGCGCTCCGGGAGGTCAGTAGATTGTGTGCTCACTCAGGAGCTGGGAAACGTGCTTTGATTTTTGCAGGGCGCAGATTGTGGCAAATGTTTTCTTCCATTCCTTGTCCCGATAGAGCCATATGTATCAGATTTCAGATCCTTCTGTGTCTTGGTACATGTACGCAAAAGTCTTTGCTATATGCAGTGTAGATCTGAAGGAAACCATGCCAAGGAAGTGAAATACCCTAAGATTTGGACAAACTCAAAGCAATGAACTTTCTTTGGTTCATGGGTAAAACAAAGCGCAAGACATCTGTTTTTCTGAAGGCGAAACTGAAGCGTCGGCCCAGTGGCCTAATGGATAAGGCATCAGCCTTCGGAGCTGAGGATTGTGGGTTCGAGTCCCATCTGGGTCACTTTATAGCTAGGAGTTAAGAATGACTCCTGAATATTCAGAAGAAATACTATCCTACCCTAAGGTGTATGAAAGAGTTGGGTGGTATCAACCAAGTATCCTGGCTTTGGAAAAAAGCCAACTCGAAAAATGACTGCTCGTTTTCTCTGCATGGGGTAAACCTTACCTGGACTTTGTTGTTATTTCAAATCGTTAGCAGAGTTATATCATTCATTTCATATCATTAACTCGAATTAAGTTAATGAAAATCTTGCGGTTTTCCATGATGTGCCAGATGAGGTCAAGCGGGTTGGTGGCTATTTAGTCTATGTTCATCAAACCATTCCTTCATGCTGCTACCTGAGTACATTATCAATAAAACATCTAAATGGATGTAAAAGTGCATTTCATGTAGATATTCAAAGCTGCAGACTGTGTTCTTAGACCAAGTTCCGGTAGGGTCAAGTTAGTAAATAGGAAATGGATCAAGCAGAGAGCAACACCCAAAGTGCACCAGTGGTGTAGAGGTATCATGCAAGATTCCCATTCTTGCGAACCGGGTTCGATTCCCGGCTGGTGCCAACACCCTAACCATTTTCTTCCAGCCCATGGAGAAGTCCATTACAACATTAGTCAGTAGATTGATTCAGTTGAAATCTATGAAATGGACGTACTATCACATTAGGATAAGCTCCTAATAATTGCGCTCCGGGAGGTCAGTAGATTGTGTGCTCACTCAGGAGCTGGGAAACGTGCTTTGATTTTTGCAGGGCGCAGATTGTGGCAAATGTTTTCTTCCATTCCTTGTCCCGATAGAGCCATATGTATCAGATTTCAGATCCTTCTGTCTCTCGGTACATGTACGCAAAAGTCTTTGCTATATGCAGTGTAGATCTGAAGGAAACCATGCCAAGGGAGTGAAATACCCTAAGATTTGGACAAACTCAAAGCAATGAACTTTCTTTGGTTCATGGGGTAAAACAAAGCGCAAGACATCTGTTTTTCTGAAGGTGAAACTGAATCGTCGGACCAGTGGCCTAATGGATAAGGCATCAGCCTTCGGAGCTGAGGATTGTGGGTTCGAGTCCCATCTGGGTCACTTTATTGCTTGGAGTTAAGACTGGCTCCCGAAGATTCAGAGGAAAAACTATCCTACACTAAGGGGTATGAAAGAGTTGGGTGGTATCAACCAAGTATCCTGGCTTTGGAAAAAATCCAACTTGAAAAATGACTACTCGTTTTCTCTGCATGGGGTAAACCTTACCTGGACTTTGTTGTTATTTCAAATCGTTAGCAGAGTTATATCATTCATTTCATATCATTAACTCGAATTAAGTTAATGAAAATCTTGCGGTTTTCCATGATGTGCCAGATGAGGTCAAGCGGGTTGGTGGCTATTTAGTCTATGTTCATCAAACCATTCCTTCATGCTGCTACCTGAGTACATTATCAATAAAACATCTAAATGGATGTAAAAGTGCATTTCATGTAGATATTCAAAGCTGCAGACTGTGTTCTTAGACCAAGTTCCGGTAGGGTCAAGTTAGTAAATAGGAAATGGATCAAGCAGAGAGCAACACCCAAAGTGCACCAGTGGTGTAGAGGTATCATGCAAGATTCCCATTCTTGCGAACCGGATTCGATTCCCGGCTGGTGCCAACACCCTAACCATTTTCTTCCAGCCCATGGAGAAGTCCATTACAACATTAGTCAGTAGATTGATTCAGTTGAAATCTATGAAATGGACGTACTATCACATTAGGATAAGCTCCTAATAATTGCGCTCCGGGAGGTCAGTAGATTGTGTGCTCACTCAGGAGCTGGGAAACGTGCTTTGATTTTTGCAGGGCGCAGATTGTGGCAAATGTTTTCTTCCATTCCTTGTCCCGATAGAGCCATATGTATCAGATTTCAGATCCTTCTGTGTCTTGGTACATGTATGCAAAAGTCTTTGCTATATCCAGTGTAGATCTGAAGGAAACCATGCCAAGGGAGTGAAATACCCTAAGATTTGGACAAACTCAAAGCAATGAACTTTCTTTGGTTCATGGGGTAAAACAAAGCGCAAGACATCTGTTGTTCTGAAGGCGAAACTGAAGCATCGGCCCAGTGGCCTAATGGATAAGGCATCAGCCTTCGGAGCTGAGGATTATGGGTTCGAGTCACATCTGGGTCACTTTATAGCTAGGAGTTAAGAATGACTCCTGAATATTCAGAAGAAATACTATCCTACCCTAAGGTGTATGAAAGAGTTGGGTGGTATCAGCCAAGTATCCTGGCTTTGGAAAAAAGCCAACTCGAAAAATGACTACTTGTTTTCTCTGCATGGGGTAAACCTTACCTGGACTTTGTTGTTATTTCAAATCGTTAGCAGAGTTATATCATTCATTTCATATCATTAACTCGAATTAAGTTAATGAAAATCTTGCGGTTTTCCATGATGTGCCAGATGAGGTCAAGCGGGTTGGTGGCTATTTAGTCTATGTTCATCAAACCATTCCTTCATGCTGCTACCTGAGTACATTATCAATAAAACATCTAAATGGATGTAAAAGTGCATTTCATGTAGATATTCAAAGCTGCAGACTGTGTTCTTAGACCAAGTTCCGGTAGGGTGAAGTTAGTAAATAGGAAATGGATCAAGCAGAGAGCAACACCCAAAGTGCACCAGTGGTGTAGGGGTATCATGCAAGATTCCCATTCTTGCGAACCGGGTTCGATTCCCGGCTGGTGCAAACACCCTAACCATTTTCTTCCAGCCCATGGAGAAGTCCATTACAACATTAGTCAGTAGATTGATTCAGTTGAAATCTATGAAATGGACGTAATATCACATTAGGATGAGCTCCTAATAATTGCGCTCCGGGAGGTCAGTAGATTGTGTGCTCACTCAGGAGCTGGGAAACGTGCTTTGATTTTTGCAGGGCGCAGATTGTGGCAAATGTTTTCTTCCATTCCTTGTCCCGATAGAGCCATATGTATCAGATTTCAGATCCTTCTGTGTCTGGGTACATGTACGCAAAAGTCTTTGCTATATGCAGTGTAGATCTGAAGGAAACCATGCCAAGGGAGTGAGATACCCTAAGATTTGGACAAACTCAAAGCAATGAACTTTCTTTGGTTCATGGGGTAAAACAAAGCGCAAGACATCTGTTTTTCTGAAGGTGAAACTGAATCGTCGGCCCAGTGGCCTAATGGATAAGGCATCAGCCTTCGGAGCTGAGGATTGTGGGTTCGAGTCCCATCTGGGTCACTTTATTGCTTGGAGTTAAGACTGGCTCCCGAAGATTCAGAGGAAAAACTATCCTACACTAAGGGGTATGAAAGAGTTGGGTGGTATCAACCAAGTATCCTGGCTTTGGAAAAAATCCAACTCGAAAAATTACTACTCGTTTTCTCTGCATGGGGTAAACCTTACCTGGACTTTGTTGTTATTTCAAATCGTTAGCAGAGTTATATCATTCATTTCATATCATTAACTCGAATTAAGTTAATGAAAATCTTGCGGTTTTCCATGATGTGCCAGATGAGGTCAAGCGGGTTGGTGGCTATTTAGTCTATGTTCATCAAACCATTCCTTCATGCTGCTACCTGAGTACATTATCAATAAAACATCTAAATGGATGTAAAAGTGCATTTCATGTAGATATTCAAAGCTGCAGACTGTGTTCTTAGACCAAGTTCCGGTAGGGTCAAGTTAGTAAATAGGAAATGGATCAAGCAGAGAGCAACACCCAAAGTGCACCAGTGGTGTAGGGGTATCATGCAAGATTCCCGGCTGGTGCCAACACCCTAACCATTTTCTTCCAGCCCATGGAGAAGTCCATTCCAACATTAGTCAGTAGATTGATTCAGTTGAAATCTATGAAATGGACGTAATATCACATTAGGATAAGCTCCTAATAATTGCGCTCCGGGAGGTCAGTAGATTCTGTGCTCACTCAGGAGCTGGGAAACGTGCTTTGATTTTTGCAGGGCGCAGATTGTGGCAAATGTTTTCTTCCATTCCTTGTCCCGATAGAGCCATATGTATCAGATTTCAGATCCTTCTGTGTCTGGGTACATGTACGCAAAAGTCTTTGCTATATGCAGTGTAGATCTGAAGGAAACCATGCCAAGGGAGTGAGATACCCTAAGATTTGGACAAACTCAAAGCAATGAACTTTCTTTGGTTCATGGGGTAAAACAAAGCGCAAGACATCTGTTTTTCTGAAGGTGAAACTGAATCGTCGGCCCAGTGGCCTAATGGATAAGGCATCAGCCTTCGGAGCTGAGGATTGTGGGTTCGAGTCCCATCTGGGTCACTTTATTGCTTGGAGTTAAGACTGGCTCCCGAAGATTCAGAGGAAAAACTATCCTACACTAAGGGGTATGAAAGAGTTGGGTGGTATCAACCAAGTATCCTGGCTTTGGAAAAAAGCCAACTCGAAAAATGACTACTTGTTTTCTCTGCATGGGGTAAACCTTACCTGGACTTTGTTGTTATTTCAAATCGTTAGCAGAGTTATATCATTCATTTCATATCATTAACTCGAATTAAGTTAATGAAAATCTTGCGGTTTTCCATGATGTGCCAGATGAGGTCAAGCGGGTTGGTGGCTATTTAGTCTATGTTCATCAAACCATTCCTTCATGCTGCTACCTGAGTACATTATCAATAAAACATCTAAATGGATGTAAAAGTGCATTTCATGTAGATATTCAAAGCTGCAGACTGTGTTCTTAGACCAAGTTCCGGTAGGGTCAAGTTAGTAAATAGGAAATGGATCAAGCAGAGAGCAACACCCAAAGTGCACCAGTGGTGTAGGGGTATCATGCAAGATTCCCATTCTTGCGAACCGGGTTCGATTCCCGGCTGGTGCAAACACCCTAACCATTTTCTTCCAGCCCATGGAGAAGTCCATTACAACATTAGTCAGTAGATTGATTCAGTTGAAATCTATGAAATGGACGTAATATCACATTAGGATAAGCTCCTAATAATTGCGCTCCGGGAGGTCAGTAGATTGTGTGCTCACTCAGGAGCTGGGAAACGTGCTTTGATTTTTGCAGGGCGCAGATTGTGGCAAATGTTTTCTTCCATTCCTTGTCCCGATAGAGCCATATGTATCAGATTTCAGATCCTTCTGTGTCTGGGTACATGTACGCAAAAGTCTTTGCTATATGCAGTGTAGATCTGAAGGAAACCATGCCAAGGGAGTGAGATACCCTAAGATTTGGACAAACTCAAAGCAATGAACTTTCTTTGGTTCATGGGGTAAAACAAAGCGCAAGACATCTGTTTTTCTGAAGGTGAAACTGAATCGTCGGCCCAGTGGCCTAATGGATAAGGCATCAGCCTTCGGAGCTGAGGATTGTGGGTTCGAGTCCCATCTGGGTCACTTTATTGCTTGGAGTTAAGACTGGCTCCCGAAGATTCAGAGGAAAAACTATCCTACACTAAGGGGTATGAAAGAGTTGGGTGGTATCAACCAAGTATCCTGGCTTTGGAAAAAATCCAACTTGAAAAATTACTACTCGTTTTCTCTGCATGGGGTAAACCTTACCTGGACTTTGTTGTTATTTCAAATCGTTAGCAGAGTTATATCATTCATTTCATATCATTAACTCGAATTAAGTTAATGAAAATCTTGCGGTTTTCCATGATGTGCCAGATGAGGTCAAGCGGGTTGGTGGCTATTTAGTCTATGTTCATCAAACCATTCCTTCATGCTGCTACCTGAGTACATTATCAATAAAACATCTAAATGGATGTAAAAGTGCATTTCATGTAGATATTCAAAGCTGCAGACTGTGTTCTTAGACCAAGTTCCGGTAGGGTCAAGTTAGTAAATAGGAAATGGATCAAGCAGAGAGCAACACCCAAAGTGCACCAGTGGTGTAGGGGTATCATGCAAGATTCCCATTCTTGCGAACCGGGTTCGATTCCCGGCTGGTGCCAACACCCTAACCATTTTCTTCCAGCCCATGGAGAAGTCCATTACAACATTAGTCAGTAGATTGATTCAGTTGAAATCTATGAAATGGACGTACTATCACATTAGGATAAGCTCCTAATAATTGCGCTCCGGGAGCTCCGGGAGCTCACTCAGGAGCTGGGAAACGTGCTTTGATTTTTGCAGGGCGCAGATTGTGGCAAATGTTTTCTTCCATTCCTTGTCCTGATAGAGCCATATGTATCAGATTTCAGATCCTTCTGTGTCTGGGTACATGTACGCAAAAGTCATTGCTATATGCAGTGTAGATCTGAAGGAAACCATGCCAAAGGAGTGAAATACCCTAAGATTTGGACAAAATCAAAGCAATGAACTTTCTTTGGTTCATGGGGTAAAACAAAGCGCAAGACATCTGTTTTTCTGAAGGCGAAACTGAAGCGTTAGCCCAGTGGCCTAATGGATAAGGCATCAGCCTTCGGAGCTGAGGATTGTGGGTTTGAGTCCCATCTGGGTCACTTTATACAGATGTCGCCATTAAAAACCTGCGTTTCGAGGAAAGGGATCCCGTGACTTGCCGCGGCTGCGTGCGGGAAGCTGTGAACATGCCCTTCATTACCTGTAGGGGGCAGTCGTGTTTCAGTCTGAAGTATTGTGTGTCTACTGAAGCCGAAAATGTGTGCAAATTAAACTGCGCATGCGTGTTTGGAGTCGCTGTGTATCAGTCGGTTGGGAATCATCACGGAGGTACAACACGGCGTGGCTGGAGCTGGAGTTTGTCGTGTTCGAGGTAAGTTTAGCTTTCTTTTTTGGATGTGATTCTCGCTTTCATGACTCCCAATTAATGTTCATCTTTAATCTCAGGACGTACAATTAGCAATTTCAGTTTTTAATAGTGTGGAGATTCACAAAACACCGTTTTCGTGTAAAAACCTGAACCTACGGAGCCCCCATGGGTCCTGTGGTAAATAAATAAATAAATAAAATAATAACGAACCGAGCGCGCGGATTAATACACCGAGATGTGTGTTTCTTACCCCCAACCCGAGTGAAAACGGCGTGTTCAGACAAAGCCTCGCCAGTTAGATGCCATTTCTGAACAAACTGAGTCGTGTGTGTTAAAGCATTAAATGGTAAAAGAGCACTAGCAATAAACGTTTTTTTTTTCTGAAGCCGAACTTTATTAATGAGTTACGAGTAAAGAACCTGTACATATGTTCATACAGTATTGACAGCAGCTCTAATTTACTGCGGTAAAGCCAGCCGCGGTTCAGAAAAACACGGTCAAGCCAGCCGCGATTGATTTTAGTGCGCGCGCATACAGTATTACAGCGATTACGGTAGTTTCATGAACAACACAGAGAGAATGCCCCATATCTGAAAAATGCTGCAGTAAAATAGTTTCATATGTGGTGTGTATATAGTATGGGACGTCCTGAATATGAACTGATCATTGTTTTTTTTCTGTTTCAGTTTGAAGTATTGTGTGTCTACTGAAGCCGAAAATGTGTGCACATTAAACTGCGCATGCGTGTTGGGAGTCGCTGTGTGTGCCCGCGCTGTGTACAGTATCAGTCGGTTGGGAATCATCACGGAGGTTACAACACGGCGTGGCTGCAACTGGAGTTTGTCGTGTTCGAGGTAAGTTTAGCTTTTACACTTATTAGAAATGGGGTCTTTATACCCCTTTGAAATGTAATAATGCCCCATATCTGAAAAATGCTGCAGTAAAATAGTTTCATATGTGGTGTGTATATAGTATGGGACGTCCTGAATAAGAACTGATCATTGTTTTTTTCTACTTTTTTTTAATCATATAATGTGTGTACATTATATGGGATAAAAACTGACCATGGCGTTTTATACTTACTAGAATAAATTTTTTCATAGGTCTCTGAAGTGAAATAAAGGCATTTTATTTAACTTATTTTCCCCATTGTGAACATTTGTTTATTTGACCTCTCTTCCAAAGCAGACGTTAATCCTCATTATAGAAAACATTCATTGAAGAATAACTGCTACTTTTGAACAGTAAAACGAAATAAAAATCAATTCTGGTATTTAGAAAGACTAAATACATTATTTTGTCTGTTTTCTACGAATTCTGCTGTAACTTATCTACATAAAACAATTATTTGAATGGTGAATATTTAAGAAAAATATTGTAACAGACAACCGTCAAAGTCACCAATAAATAACACGGATATTAAAGCAGAAATGCAAATATCTGTTTCTAACGGTGTCAGAAACTTTGTGTTAGTAGCACTGCTTGACATGCTTGATGCCTTCCTCTTTTGTAATTTGCTTTGGATAAAGGCCTAAATGTAGTTGTACGAATAAAAGTTTATGTAATGATACAATGTAAATATTTTCACAGAAACAAAGCGTAAAGATGAGACGTGAATCTGAAGAGGATCTCTTTGATGATTGCCTGGTAAAGCATTGTTTTCTTATTAATTATACAATTTATTAATACCTTGAATATAGTGTTTGTTGTATTGGACAGAAGCATATAAATGCAAATGAATATATAAATATGAGTAATTATTGAACGAATTTTCATGTTTGGACTAACCCTTTTAAATACAAACTCAGCATTCATCATAGGATTTCCTGACACTGTAAAGCCATCTCATGCCATGTTTTACTGATGCAAGATAAAGCAATTTAACCCAAGTTTAACAATATGAAGTATATGAAGTGATGGTCATTTTTTTATTATCATTTATTTTTATTATTATTATTTTCTCAATGAAGTCAGCACAGGTCGAAGCAATTCAGATTTTTTTTGCTTCTCAAAATAAATGATTTATTTTCTTGTAAATTTTATGCAGGGGGACAGACGAAGTGACACCTTCTTAAAATCCTTGTCGTCCGTGCTGTTGAAGGGGAAGAACCGGTTGGTGTATCCATAATCCTTGAAGGAGAGGCTATTTTCAGAAAGTTCTTCTAGAACTTGATGGGATTAAGCTATCACCAAAAGTGCAAGCTTTAAAGATGAAGTTATCATCTTAAAACATTTGATTTGGCTTGACTACAAGTGTTTACATGTTGTGTTTACATGTTCAGCTTAAAATGTTTTCATGCATTAAGGTTTCCATGGCATACTTTTAAGTGCACTAGTCCAGAGTGCTGATTTGAAAGTTGCAACTTCACTGCTTCAGAGGGCTATTACGTTTTAACGTTTATTCTACAGTTTGTTTAAAGTATTTTCTGCTGCATTTTATTTCTAAATGAATGCTGTATTTTATTTATTTATTATTTTACACAATTTTGTTTAAAACAAGTATTTCAGGCCCTGGTGCCGTGCAGTTTTTTTCTATGGATGCAAAATTTAGCTGAATGCACTTTTATTAAAAAGACAATTTGGATCTAGACTGTGAATGTCACAAATATTTGGTAATGTTGGTGAATAAACTGTTTAATTATATTTTAGTTATGTGATTTATGAAAGATATAGATGAAATAATTACTTAAGTTTCTTTCCAAAACATAAATTAGCAATGTTTACATTATTATAGGGAGTAATATAAATTGATAAAACCAAGTAAGGGAAAATCTCACAAAACATGTGTATATATATATATATATATATATATATATATATATATATATATATATATATATATATATATAGTTAATTCAGGGCTATTTATGATGGAGACACCTTTTTACATTTTAAATATGTAAAACCTCCGCTGCGTGTATTCATTCACAGGCTGCAGCGCGCGCACAGAGAAATAGGAGACTGTGGTGTATGAGTGGATTGGAGAGAATAGAGCTGTTCAGTTACTATAAAATATATATATATATATATATATATATATATAAACATATGATCTTTTTGAGTTATAATGTTTTTTTTTATTATTCATAAGAAAACCTTTCAGTTTTGTAAATATTCTAGTTACCCTAGAATACCTACGCCCTTGTGTGTGTGTGTGTGTGTGTGTGTGTATATGTATATATATGGAAATATAATTAATATTTTCGTGTTTAATTACAAAAAAAAAACATTTTAATGGTTAGTGATTGTTGCAGACATTTACACTATTTTTGAGAACTATTAAGTTCTCCTTCAACGTGTCATAGCCGATAACTGCCCCTTTGAAGCCTTTGAATGGTGTTAAAAATACTTGCAAAACAAGTATTGCAGCCATACATTGGAGGGAACTTCTGAGGTGGTCAGTGATTGATGGCACGGTCGGTCGGAGGGGGTTGTGATCACACCTATAGATCTTTTGTTCTAGGCTATCGGTCAAATATCTCTCCACTTGGAAGCAAAAACATGCAAGGGATTTCAGCATCTCGACGCACATACTAAGCTGTTTATAAAGTAGACACTGTTTGTTTTTTCATTTTGTAATCTTTCCCGTGTTTACCGTGTACTGTACAATGTATATTCATTTTTTAATGAATTACTGTAAATAAACTACACATTCCGTTGATTTACCAGAAATGACTTTTCTGTTTTTTTGTGTGTGCTAAACTAAACTTCAGGGTCAAAGTAATAGCGATTTTATTTGAAAAGTATTATATATTTACAATGCTGATAAGTTCAAGCTTAGATTCATATATAAACTGCTTCAAAGTCTTTCCGTGACCGCTGAAATCCGACAGACGCAGGGCTCAAGGGAGGTGTGTCTGTGTGTGTGTGTGTGTGTGTGCGCGCGCGCGTGTGTGTGTGTGTGGGTTAAGGGTTTAAGGGTGCGCTGCCCTCTCTTGCCCCTGCGTAGAGCCTACACACACACACACACACACACACACATCTATCTATCTATCTATCTATCTATTATATAAATACACATTTGGAATCTGCATCTACATTTTCTGTTACAAGTATAGAATTAGGTTCAGCTGAGACTCATGATCAATGGTGTTAGGGTACTTATGTAGTGATAATTAGTTTCAGCCAAATCATTAAAACTAACAATGGACTATGACACTCTTGAGAGGGGATATGAAGGTGTTATTCATTTATTTATTCTCTACAAGGGTGCGAACAACAGTACAGACCAAACTATAACTCTCTCTTACTACTATAAAAATTCTAGATATAAACAAACAAAATACAGCTTTTTTTCCTCAGAGGTAAACGGAAAAGTGAAGTTGTTCAGCTGTTTACTGTCACTGCAGCTTCTTCAAAGTCTTCCCACTCCGTGACCACTGAAATCCGACACGACACCACGTTAGGCTACGTCTTGACTCATTTGTATACCGACGGTGATTGGATGTTTCCCGAGGGCTCAGGGGAGTGTGTGTGTCTGTGTGTGTGTGTCTATGTGTGTGTGTCTGTGTGTGTGTGTGTCTATGTGTGTGCGTACTTGTTCTACTGTTATAAAAACTCTAAATATAAACAAACAAAATACAGCTTTTTTTTCAGAGGTAAACGGAAAAGTGAAGATGTTCAGTGTCACTATGCAGATGTTACACTCAGTGGAGTTACCGAAATCATTGGTTTAGTCCTCATTGAGCTTTTGTTCCTCTTATGTGAGCATAAACAGTGAAACATTCCACAGGTTTATAATACACCGCGGCCAAGTGAACCACGTTCCCGTCGAACGAAACGAGGCATAATCGTGGTGTTTGCTTCGCTTATGACACACCATAGTTTATTACCTGCTGTGGTAGATCTGAATATTTATTCAAACACAATAATAAAGCTTTATATCCTCAGGAGGGCTCAGTACATTGTTTTAGCGATAGTTTCACGGAAGCGAGTTCAGAACTAATCTAACCAAACCAAAAAAAAAAAATAGCTGGATAGTTTTGTTCTTCAGAAAAGATATCTGAAGTCACAGAGAGATCCTGCTCTGTAGAAGCTGCCTCAGTCTATTTGTGCAATTACTCCATCCCGCCCTTATCAATGATAGTATAGTAATGATGTCGCTGTTGATTATCTGTTATTGTGCTTTTGAAAAATAAATATTTTTTTCTAAGAACATGTAATAGGATGGTGTTTATTGCATATATGTATGTTTTTTTGTAATAGGCAAGTATATCAAAATAATTTAACTGTTTAATAGACATGGGTGTTTTTTTACAGATTCACTGTAAAACATGAAAATAATAATAACCTATTTGTGAGGTAGAATTAACCCAACATTCCAGTTAAAATGAACCAACAAACCCCAAACATATGGGTAGAACATTTGAACCATTTATGTGGTAGAATTAACCCAGCATTATAGTTAAATATGACCTAGCATTTGGATTGAATATTTAACCCATCTTGCTGGGTTAAATTAACCCAGCATTTAGTTAGTCCTATATTTACCCAGCAGCTGGGTTAAAAACAACCCAGATTGTTTTTAACCCAGCATTTTTTAGGGTATATATATATATATATATATATACACACACACACAGACATGCGTGTGTCATTTTAATTCAAATGAACATTTTAATCTGTGCATGGGCGTCAACTCGCACGTTCTGTAATGTTCCATTGTCTTTTAGAGCCCATTACTAAAGCAGGTTACTAAAACCTGGCTTACTACCTATAAAAATATTTCAATTTAACTCATGGGTCTCAATCACAGATGACACGACAAATTATATACTCTGAAACGTTCATTTGAACATTTAAAATGTTAATACAAAAATACAAAAACATGAATACTAATGTTATCATGGTGTAAATTATTAACATTAGGTTAGGTCCTGCCCTTAATTAATTCATATTATAATTACTTTTACATAGTATAGTTACTGGACTGACATTACCAAAACTAGCTATTTGATTTAGCCTTTCTAAAATCAACCCATATATCATTTATAATCAGAAAACATAAAACATATTATGATCTGTTCAACAGCCCATCTGTTTTAATTTAGTTTGTATTTTTTATTATTCATAAGACAACCTTTCAGTTTTGTAAATATTCTAGTTATAGTGTGTTAAGTCTTACTTTAGGTTAAACGTTTTTGAGAATTTGACCATCCAGCTTAGATAAATGTTATGTCATTGATAAAATCTGGATTAAGGATATTTTATTATATAATTATATATATATTTATTTTTTAGTTTCCCCCTGAGGGATTGCCACCTTATTGTGGTCAGGGGGTTTGCGTGCCTCAACACAATTCAGCAAATACAATACTGTTACTATACAGTAAGGCCAGGTAAAAACAGTGCTCGAACATGATGCCCCCCTCCCCCCACCCCGTGTTGTCTGGTCTAGAACGGCGCTGCCTCTGACCGTCTTTTGTCTTGTAAATGAGTATTCTCACTCACCTTCCAATCCCCCCAGCGCACACACTCTGTTTGTACTGTAAACTGTACTGTAACTGTGTTTGCTAGGGCACTTGGTTATACACAGTACTTTAATGTATGGAACACTTACTTAACTTACTGGTTTGGTTTAAACATCGCTTATTACCTTATTCAGCAAAATAAATTCATTATTAACGTATTGAAGTATTTTAGTTAAGGACAAAAACTGTGCTTGTGTTTAGAACTGCTGAACAGCCGAAAACACACACACACCCATCCCCCCGCCAAAAACACACACGCACACACAGAGCAATTAACACCATGTCATACTCAGGAGTGGAAGGTGAGAAACCTCAATGGAGAATACCAAGTTTGTCGTTGCTCTTTTGGAGTTCTTAAAACCCAAAACATTTATTTATACTGAGAAAAAATTATTATGGGTCACAATCACAAACACATATAATCAAGTGTTTAACTGGTTTCATTTGTTTCTATGATCAATAATTATTATTATTATTTTCAGCCCAACTCTTTGACTATTTAAAACAAAGTTGTGTCCCATTTTTTGCCCATTGAAGTTGTTGGTTCAACTAAACAATTTTTAAATACCCAAACAATCCCCCAAAATTAAAACACGCAAAACATGACTTTAACAATTCAATTTATTCTTCCAAAACTAGTCAAAGTTAAAACAGTAATTTATATAAAACAGATGAATACATGTTGTCTTTTTGCTTAAAGTTCATTAAACAACCCGGATACACCAGCTGCTTATAAGTCTCTATCTATAGTCCTTTTACATTAAAATAAAAAATTTTCAAATATCAAAACTATTACATATTTGTTATTAATAATGTTATTACTTAACAGTTTAAGTCTTTGTTTCCCCCAAAGTACTGTATCAGACATTTTGCAGTTCTATGTTCAGAATATACAGTAGACCTGATCAAACATCATTCTAAAGCTGTCGGACTGTGACGTCATCGCTACCGCAGATCAGTTCATCAACTTGTAATATATACATTTTAGGAATATATTAACATGTGCAGACATTTAAGGGTGCGCTGCCCTCTCTTGCCCCTGCGTAGAGCCTACACACACACACACACACACACACACACACACACATCTATCTATCTATCTATCTATCTATTATATAAATACACATTTGGAATCTGCATCTACATTTTCTGTTACAAGTATAGAATTAGGTTCAGCTGAGACTCATGATCAATGGTGTTAGGGTACTTATGTAGTGATAATTAGTTTCAGCCAGATCATTAAAACTAACAATGGACTATGACACTCTTGAGAGGGGATATGAAGGTGTTATTCATTTATTTATTCTCTACAAGGGTGCGAACAACAGTACAGACCAAACTATAACTCTCTCTTACTACTATAAAAATTCTAGATATAAACAAACAAAATACAGCTTTTTTTCCTCAGAGGTAAACGGAAAAGTGAAGTTGTTCAGCTGTTCACTGTCACTGCAGCTTCTTCAAAGTCTTCCCACTCCGTGACCACTGAAATCCGACACGACACCACGTTAGGCTACGTCTTGACTCATTTGTATACCGACGGTGATTGGATGTTTCCCGAGGGCTCAGGGGAGTGTGTGTGTCTGTGTGTGTGTGTGTGTCTATGTGTGTGTGTCTGTGTGTGTGTGTCTATGTGTGTGCGTCCGCGCGGGTACTTGTTCTACTGTTATAAAAACTCTAAATATAAACAAACAAAATACAGCTTTTTTTTCAGAGGTAAACGGAAAAGTGAAGATGTTCAGTGTCACTATGCAGATGTAACACTCAGTGGAGTTACCGAAATCATTGGTTTAGTCCTCATTGAGCTTTTGTTCCTCTTATGTGAGCATAAACAGTGAAACATTCCACAGGTTTAAAATACACCGCGGCCAAGTGAACCACGTTCCCGTCGAACGAAACGAGGCATAATCGTGGTGTTTGCTTCGCTTATGACACACCATAGTTTATTACCTGCTGTGGTAGATCTGAATATTTATTCAAACACAATAATAAAGCTTTATATCCTCAGGAGGGCTCAGTACATTGTTTTAGCGATAGTTTCACGGAAGCGAGTTCAGAACTAATCTAACCAAACCAAAAAAAAAAAAAACATCCGAAGCTTCAAATAGAATGAACGAACTAATGAAATTGATATATATGTAATTGATATACTGTATATACAGACGTGTGTGTGTCATTTTAATTCAAATGAACATTTTAATGCTTTCTGATACACTTATCAACTTATCCACATAAACTTATCAACACATACTCTCCGTGCACGCACATACAATCTCTAAAAAAGTAAAATTAATAACATACATATACAAATAAACAAAAATATAAACGTCTATGTATATTGAAGTTTACGATGAACGCAGAGTCGGCTAAGCACATGTGATGACGCGCGCGCCCTCACCTCTTGTTACGACTGCCTATTTGGCCAAAAAATAATTGAACGATATGCCTGGTCCTGGAAAGAGACAATAAATATATATATTTTTTTATACATTTATTGCATTGTTTGTTGTTTACAGTCAAGCCATCAACATACAATAAAATGTAAACATGAGATCTAAACTAAAAACTGTGCTCCCTGTGCTGGTGCTGGCAATATCATCTCTTTGTTCTGCTGTCTCCGGCTCCCTCCCTGGTCCTGAACCGTACCATACATACCAGATCAAGAACTTGAAGATGAAGATTATATCTCTGGTCTTCTCTCTGACGGGTTCCTCCCTAGTTTCTGATGATCTCAATTAGTTTGTAGTGTTGCTTGTCCAAGGAAACCAGTAATCTTGCTTGAAGTGGAGCAGATATAATTCTCAGAAACTCATTACTGATCTTTAAAAAAAAAAAAAAAAAAAGGTAAAAACAAAAATTGGACTGGCTCAAGTTCTTATGTTAGCAAATCTTAATTACAGTGTGTATAAAGTATAGAAAGCAGTACACTACAAACAGCCCCACTGCGCAATGTGACGTCGTAGCGACGTCTTTTCCATGTCATTTTGGACGTCCAATTTCCGTCCATAGTTGTGGTTGTTTTGTAACACCAGGCGACGTCTTTTTTTCGACGTCTACCGGACGTCTAATTTTGACGTCGGTGGGACCGTCGTAGTGACGTCTTTTTCATGTCATTTTTGGACGTCCAATTTCCGTCCATTGATGGGGTTGTTTTGTAACGCCAGGTGACGTCTTTTTTCCGACGTCTAATGTTGACTCCACCAAATTGCTTCGCCGGCTGACGGTGCTGTAGCTTGCCCCGGCACTTGCGCAGCATCACCATTGGGCTCCGCCCCGTGACCTTCAACTCGCCGCTCCGCTTTGACCGTACAGCACGCACGGGAAAGGAACCGCAATCACTCGAGAAACAAACCCAATTCAGCCTTAGCATGAACCGGAACACATTCAACAAGTCTCTCACACACACATACTCAACACACCTAAACTTGGCCGAAGCCATTAACAGCAACCCGCCGCAAAGCATGATGGTCGTCAGCCGCTGCCCCGCCCACGCCACAATATGATTTTCTTTTTTACATTTTCCTGTTTCCCTTTAACAGTTTTTATTTTATTTAAAGCCTATAATCAAGTTATTTATGTTTTTATTTTATATATATATATATATATATATATATATATATATATATATATATATATATATATATATAGTGGCGTGGCGAGGCAGCAACATGCTTTGCGGCGGGTTACTTCACCCTCTTGTGGAAATGTCTTTGGTCTAAGTCAGATTAGGTCAAATGTTGAACGTCAAAATGACGTCCATGTTTGGTCATGGTTGGACGTCCAAATAGTGGACCTAGTTTGGACGTCAAAATGACGTCCAAAAAAAATAAGATAGATTAGGTCGTCAAAATGACGTCCAAGTTGGGTCATGGTTGGACGACCAAATAGTGGACCTAGTTTGGACGTCCAAGTTGGGTCATGGTTGGACGTCCAAATAGTGGACCTAGTTTGGACGTCGAATAGATGTCCAGAATTGGTCATGGACCGACGGACCCAATATAGACATGATCTGCACGTCTATCCGACGTCCAATGTTTAGTGGGGCACTCACTCCAAATTAGCTTGTTCTATGTTTACGTCACTTTCCTATTAATTTTTACATCGTTAACCAACGGTACTTAAATATAATTATTTTCTTCGGCGCCGCTGACTTACTGTATAAACTCCGGTGTTTTTGAAAATCACCACGTTAGTTAGCTAATGCTAATGCAGGTAATATAGGTGGTTTTAGCTACAGTAGCAAACACGGACACAAAACTCAATCTACAAAGTAGTTGTTCCTGACATAAATCATGAATTTGCTCATAGAAGAGATACATTTAACATAGAAATGACATGAGTTTGCTTTCTTACCTGGTTTAAAGGAGTTTTCTTTGAGAATCTCCACCGCATGTGATTCAGTCCGTGAAAATGCTGCGTCATGAGGTCATGAGACACGGTTTGAAGCAGAAATGTCCTTTGTGAATGGATTAGATTTAAGTTTAATCAGGGGCTTTAACTAACAGTAACTGAAATACAGGTTCTGATATCCTTCCTTACTTGTTTCAACGTCATGCTCCGGTTTGAGGCGGAAATAAAATTATACCGGCAAAACTACGGTCTAAAGACTGCGCATGCGCAAATCACACTCAACCTAATAAGAGTACCTTGATCAAAATGAAATATTTCACTTTGGTTTCCTGCTGTAAACAGCATTAT
Source organism: Channallabes apus (assembly GCA_030522415.1). Classification (NCBI taxonomy): domain Eukaryota; kingdom Metazoa; phylum Chordata; class Actinopteri; order Siluriformes; family Clariidae; genus Channallabes; species Channallabes apus. The sequence continues at coordinate 45,488,553 of CM060111.1, forward strand.
ACTAAAAAAAAAAAAAAAAAAAGATTCACCCATAAGCATAAATTAGACACTTCAGTTAAAAAGAGCAAATTATTTTTTTTACTAATGGAATGAGAAAAAAAAACACATTAAACTAGGTTTACTTTTTTCAGTGGATCCCTCAATAATTTCTGTCTCCTTTGCCTGTGTTTGATAATGTGAAGCACATATACACTCATTCATCATGAAAGATCTATTATAAAACAAAATAAAATTCATGTTCGCTTCAGCACTGTTCATCCGCGTCCTTACATTCATTGTTGTACTTGGTCCGGCTTTTAGATAAAGTCCTTCCATGCGCCATCTGGCGGATATTCAGTGAAGCGCAACACATTTATTTAAAATTCCCGAATGTTGCCTCCGGCAAGACGCGGCACGCCGCGCGCTAAATTGCGGCATCCCGCGGGAAAACACGCAGGGTTTTAAGGGCGACATCTGTATGCAACAATGGCCCTCGTCAAGAAAGAACGTGTGTGTCTATATATATATGCGCATAAAGCATTTAAAAAAATTTTTCGTCCAAGTCTAGTGACTGTTCTTTTTTAACTCAACTGCAGCCTTCATGCAGAAAAAACTTAGAAAGGCTGAAGCAGTGCAGGAGATTAATCTATTTATAGGAGTGATTCTGGTATACAGTACTGTATGTCTGTGTGCGCACATCCTTCACAGTAGCTCCCCTCCTCCTTCTTCTTCTCTTGTCTAACACCAGTCATGATAATTTTTAAAGGTAAAATGAAGGATAATTTTTTAATATAAATATTTTAGGTTTGGGAACAAATCATAATTTCCATTATTTCTGTTGGGGGAAATTCATTTGATATATGAGTGTTTTGATATACAAGCACACCTCCGGAATTATGCTGGCTAATCCAGTGTTTACATAAACTCTCATGGCATGGGATGCGCTCTTATTTGTTCAGAGTATTTAACCAGAATATAACTTTATTGCTACGTGCAGAAGAAGAATATACATGATTTTATAAAATTCAATATACTCAGTAGAAGAAAATAACCACAATGGATCCACATAGTGTCAATAGCACAATTTTTCATTTTTCTGGTTATTCTCATTTTTTAATTCTAGCTTCCCTCTTAGAAACTTCCCATTTAGGCTGAATCCCAATTCTACCCCTACACATAGCCCTACCCCTCCGTTTGGCGCGTTCACGTGAAGGGGTAGGGGTGTCTCATTTCTCTTTTGGTAGGAGGTAGGGGGAAGGGGAAGGGACAGATAGCCCTCCAAACGAAGATCTTTTGGGACCTCACTTCAAACGAAGGGCTAAGCGAAATTTTCAACATGGCTGCTCACTCGAGCAAGCAGACCCATAAATGTTAAATAATTTTTGCCATTAATAAAGATTTTCTTGACAAGTTTTCATTATACAGATGTCGCCATTAAAAACGCGCGTTTCGAGAAAAGGGATCCCGTGATTTGCCGCGGCTTTGCGCGGCTGCGTGCGGGAAACTGTGACCATGCCCTTCATTACCTGTAGGGGGCAGTCGTGTTTCAGTCTGAAGTATTGTGTGTCTACTGAAGCCGAAAATGTGTGCAAATTAAACTGCGCATGCGTGTTTGGAGACGCTGTGCCCGCGCTGTGTATCAGTCGGTTGGGAATCATCACGGAGGTTACAACACGGCGTGGCTGCAGCTGGAGTTTGTCGTGTTCGAGGTAAGTTTAGCTTTCTTTTTTGGATGTGATCCTCGCATTTGTATTCTCGCATTATTATTTGGTGAATAAACTGTTTAATTATATTTTAGTTGTGTGATTTATGAAAGATATAGATGAAATAATTACTTAAGTTTCTTTCCAAAACATAAATTAGCAATGTTTACATTATAGGGAGTAATATAAATTGATAAAACCAAGTTAAGGGAAAATCTCACAAAACAAAATGATAGTAATTTCATAAAATTAAGGTTCCTGCTGATACAATAATGAATTAACTTTACTTGATTATTTTAAATAAATCTAATTTGTGCATTAAATATAATTAAGTAAATTTTACCTGACAATTACGGGTGAGTTTTACTTACTGTAGGCTGAATCACAATTCTATTTTCTTCTCCTTGTCCCTTGAAATGAAGTGGAAAGGGAAAGGGTATAAATATTTCCCCTAAGAAATGGGACAACACTACAACACTGTTATACGTCATCATACGTTGTCGCTGGTTCCTAATGTTACGTCAGAGGACATGCGCCGATGTTTATCACACATTCCAATAAGAGAGATTACGCACTCCCAAAGGTTTTTTGCGCCGTATTTCAATTTTTAAAAAAGTTGCTCATTTTCACCACGAACACGGATGAGTCTTCGGGTTTCCTCAGCCGTCCATATACAGAATATAAATTACAAAACTGTGGTCACGTTGCAATAAGTAAGAATAGTGTAAGCACCGTTCATTTACATGTACACATATGGCCGTAAGCAAAACAAACAATGCGTTATCAAATGCTCGGCAAACTGCCGTGCTGCTGAACTTTCATATTTGTTTGTAGCATGCAGTAAAGTGTATGTGACATAAAAATATATATTTGTAATATTGTGCAATATGTGCTATCTGCTAGCAAACTTTAGCGATTTTTTTTGCAAACGTTTCTTTACAGAACATCACCATAAACACAAGACTAAAGGTAATATACATATAATGAAAACTTGTCATAAAAATCTTTATTAATGGCAAAAATGACTTAACATTTATGGGTCTGCTTGCTCGAGTGAGCAGCCATGTTGAAAACTTCGCTTAACCCTTCGTTTGATCTGGCCCTTCCCCTTCCCCCTACCCCTCCAACCAAAAGAGAAATGAGACACCCCTACCCCTGCACGTGAACGCGCCAAATGGAAGGGTAGGGGGAAGGGTAGAAATGGTATTCAGCCTTAATATTGGAGCAATAAAATTTACTTAAAATCTATGTGTCCAAATTGTTATGAGGATTTTATCAAGTAAATCTTACAAGTTCTTTTTTTCAGTGCATGGGTGAACACGATGTTTTAAGAATTTAATTATATATATATCGTCCTAATTACGCTCTGACTAAGTTGGTTCTTCGAGCCACCTGTTATTGATGATTAGTATGGCTGGATTGAGTTGTCTAGGATTATTGCGCGTTCGTGCGTTGGTTTAAAAGGCGATATGCATCGACAGTAGAAACACTGATCACAAGCCCTTCGATTGGTTGAAGAAATGGCAAAAGAGCGGCTCAATTTATTTTGTAACGTGTTATGCGCTGAAATGCCCCCCTGCCATGGATTGCCCCCCCCCCCCCCCCGCTACATAATCACTATTAAAGATTATATTAGAACTTAAATTCATAGGTTAATGGTTTCCAAATTACATGAGACAATAAAATAAAATATGCAATATGAAAATAAATGTTGTATATGAACAAAAATATATATAATTTTTTTTTTCAAATACATGTATACTTTTATATTGGTTATTCTATAATAAAAATAATTTTGTCCAATTTTTCATTATAAAAATATTTATTTTTATTATATATAAATATTTATTTGCATATTCATGACAAACCCCTGAAAAATAAATATGTTACAAAATAAACATTATACAAGAATTTGTATTAATGGTCTTGACGGCTGTCTCGTGCCTAGAGTTTATTATATAATAGTAATATCATATTTTATAATAATAAACCTAGGAATTTATGTTCTAATATAATATTTGATAGCGATTATCCATGGCAGGGGGGCATATATGCAAGATACTTTTCTTTTCCCACGTGAGTCAGTCCGCATCAGCGATCTTTAACCAAGCAGATGTGACCTCACCATTTCAACCAATCATAACCCGGCAGGAGCGCAGCCTTAATCCTGTTTACATGAAATAAACCTGCTACCGAGCAGGTATGTTGCTATGACAACAAATGCGAGAAGCGCAACGAAGAACGAAACAATCCAAGATCAGGACAAATCCACAACAATCAAGTCCGGCTAACTGAGTTAGCGACGTACGAAGAACGGACCCCAGAACCCCAGGTTCATCAAAACATGCTGTGTATGCTAAGCAGCAAGGAGTTAAAGCTGGTGAATAAAGTAAAATAAAGGCCCCATCTCGCAACTTACAGCACTTAAAGGATCTGCGGCTAATGTAGTGGTGCCAGACACCAAGCATACCTTCGGCAGTCTTGTGGAGTTTTTTCGGTGGCACAAGAGAAATCTTGGAAATAAGGTTTTAAGATAGAAATGTTATAACTTATGTGTGTTTATGAAGGGATTATTAAAAGTTTACATCATCTCGTTCTGATTAAAACGTTATGAGACAGATTGGGCCAGTGTGTTCAGAAAGAGGTGATTACAAGTTGAATTTTATTAAATTAAGCCATTATTCTGATTGTTACTGGAATAGTGTGACTGCATTTTATGTATCTTCCCTATACTTTCCCTAGAGGGCACACTAGAATCAAAAGTAGTGGAGCAGGAAAGCATTTCATTAGAGTTGCCAGAATGAACTCTATTAACTTTAATAACTTTTTTCTTTTTTAAAATGATGGAAGCTGTTACTGTTAGAATACAACAGTAACAGTAATTTTAAAGGGCAAAAAAATGACACTAGTTGCCCTATGTGTGTGTGTGTGTGTGTGTGTGTGTGTGTGTGTGTGTGTGTGTGTGTTTATGACAATGGAAACAGGATGTCAGTAAGAGCAGCTGACCACAGAGTTGAGATGACACCTCAGCTGTTAAATCTGTTGTGCTGAAACATGCCAGTTATACTGACCATTATGCATGTATGTAACAGATTGTATACTATAATAGTCTGCTTGTAACAATGTGAATTAAATAAAATGTCTGTAAAAGGGGAAACAGAAATACAACACAGCTGTAGGCCACTTGTTAGGTGGAAGGAATTCACACCAAGGAACTAAATATTGACATTTGACACTTTTTACATGTTTATTTATTGTAGCTTTAAACACACACACACACACACACACACACACACACACACACACACACACACACACACACACACACACACACACACATGCATCTGAAGCATATCTCTTGCTGCACAGAATGTTGCAACACAGCTCTTCTGGGTTACACAGGATGTAGAAATGGCGGAACTTGGAGATGCTAACGACGTCATGAGCAAACACGCAGGAAGGGGTGTTACACCAGATGAAAGAAGCTGTAAGTTGTAGCTGGTTTAAAGCGTAGTATGAAACATCCAGACATGGAGGAGGATATTAGAAAGAAGGGTATGCTATATTTGCAGCAACAAAGGTTTGGAAAGGTAAGACAACATGATTGGATGAACAACTGCCTGATGTTAAATTTAATTATGAGAAGCAGGTTTAAGGTATCTAAATATAGTTTGTGTATAGTGGAACTGAAAAAGTCCCAAAGTGTTTTAATGCAAAACGGTTGTCAGGGTGTTATGTTGTGTGCCATCTGTATAGATTGAACTATTTTGTAAAATTCCACTTAAAAAGAAATTATATCTTGTTGTATCTAATCCAGTCAAATGGAGTCTCTGTGTACAGTGCTTGTAAATAGCTAATTAAATTATTTAATACATTTATCACCAAGTCACCAAGGTAATTATTACTGAAGTATTTAGACCACTAAACACCTTACAAATTTGCAGGTGTTCTAATGTGAAAGCAAGTATAATTTTTTTTTGCTATAGATAACAAAATAGCTATGAGTTGCCAATAGTATAACTTGCCATCTGTGTCTCTATCGCAAGATTTATGAATGGTTTAAAAATATATTGCAAAGAGTCCTTGGATTTAGTCTACTTTAGATTAAACTCACGAAGAGAAATGATGGGATATGGCATGGATGTAAAAAATTCCATCATCATCAGATATCAATGCATCAATATTTTCTATGTAAATGTTCCTCAAGGGTTCTTTGAGCGCTTACCAGCTTTTGGGTTTCGGATTAGAGTACCCCCTATTGTAGGGCCTAGATAAAGCCTTAAAGATTTGCCCTAGAGCTGTAGATATAAATCAATGTCTAGAAAGTTGAGTGTGAGGTTCAGGGACTGCCAGGGTGTTCAATAAAACTCATCTGTAGATCAAAACATTAATAACTAAAAAATGTAAATTCTGTGAACCTGGATGCAGAATAATAGCAAGTGATGATGGGACAAGGTTCAGGAATTAAAAGCTCTATGACTGCAGTAAGGCCGAATTTTATCGTTCATATTTGAATAACGTGTGGTTAAGTGCATTAATGATCCTACAAGAGCTGTACATAGAATTTATGTTAGCGTTAAAACAATCCCTGGCTCTAAAAGATTTGAGATTCCCGGACCTCAGTATTATGAAGGAGATCCTAAATCCCTATGAGTCTAGTCTTATGTTTGAAAACCAATCTTTTAAAATATGGACGTCTTCACGACTTTTTTATTGCAGAAGTGGAAAAAAGTATGGTCTATTCTGTACCGAGAAAGCACCTGTTCAATCTCACGGCTAGAGTTTTTCGAGTGTAAAGATGGCGCGACTGGCACGCTGGAGAAGTCCAAAAGCAAGCAGGAGAACAAAAAGGTGAGTGAATGAGCAAGAAAGAAGACCAGCAGCAAATATGTCACATGTATCCAGACAGAAGATGTTTTCAGCACATATGATCTTATACATACATACTAGACATTTAGTAAAATTCGAATATACGTATATCGAGTATATATAGTAAAATATAGTAGAATATTTCTTAATATAAGATTACAATGAACCAAAAATAAAGTTATTAAGCATATTTTCTTTTATACATATTTCTTTTAAACTAAGCAAAGATTTTTTTCAGTATTGAGAGAAAATAATAATAATAATAATAGGTTTGCTTATTTCTATTAAAAAAATACCCAAACGTAACCTGTCAGTGGAACCAGAAACCCATGCTTAAAAAATAAAAGAATATTCCAAACATAATTTAATTAGAGAACGAATTATCCGATATTTGGTTTGCTGTAATCGGATACTAAGAAAAACATTTAAACTAGATAAATTTGAATATATATATAATGTATACTATCTTAAAACATCATTACTGCTGCAGATTATCAGAATGAGTGACTGCATTCGTGTGACGGAGGCTGCAGATGTGGACGGTTGCCCGAAGGAGTGCAAGGCCTTCTTGGTGGAAACCACTGAGAAGACATTTGTGTTTGCTGTAGAAATGGTTGAAGTTGATGACTGGATGCAGAAACTGTGTGAAATTGCATTTCCTGTAAGTAAGAGCTAGCTCGTGCTGCAGTAAGACTTGGTGTTAATTTCTTAATCTTACTGAAAAGCAACTGTGGCCTGTGCATGTGAATGTATAAGTATTTTCAATACGCCTAAAATTACCTAATCTAGATAAATTTACAGATTATTTAAGTTGGGAAGTACTGAATGACATGGAGGTGTAATAAAGCAAAGTTACTGTTGCCATGAAAACATTAATTATTGTAGTATAGCAGAATATGATTTACTCTTCATACTGTACATCACCACAAATCACCAATGTTTTGTTCTGTGCAGAACAAGATGTATGTTTTTTATCCATTTATAGTCGTCTGTAAAGCAGCTTAGCTCCTAGTGTTACTTCCTTTTTCTCTCTCTCTTAAAGTTCATAAGAAAAAAAAAACACGCAGTTGGCTGTGTTAAAGAGAACCTACAAAGACATATACAGTATGCTTCACTATTGTGACAATATCAGAAAACTTTAATCATGAACGTTAAAGCTTAACCTCTGACACTGGAGACTCCTTCCTTAAATGTTTAAATCAGCGTCTCATTCAATTCACTCAGTTAACAATTACGATTAACTGTATTAACCCTGTATGAGGGATGTGGATTGGCACGTGAACTTGTGCTTGTTTTACTGAAAGGTAGCTTCATGATTTTGATCGAAATCTACACTTTTGCCTTTCATGACAATAGTCGAATCTTTCCATAAGATTGATGGTGACATTTTTCTGCATGCATAGCTTCAGAAAGACAAAGGGCAACTTGCACACATACAGTAGATGCATCAGCAGTTTCAGTGCTGCTTAAGCAGAGGTTAAGGTCAGACAAGGTGATATGCACAATAACTAGTACTTCTTACACTAGAGTATCATTGAATGCACTTATGTGTGTTTGCTTTTTAACGCTACTAAAATTTGTAACACAACATGTATTAGTTAATGTAGGTAGAACGTTCAAATTGTTTTATTTAGGGAAATTGTGTGTCAGACTCAAATCGCATCATAATCTGATGGTTCTTAACTCATAAGTTTCTTAACAATGGTCTCAGATGTAGAAATACACACTGATGATCTGATTTATACAGATTAGATCATAGTTGCTTGTTCCTTGATACTCTAAACACCGCAGGTTTATCATGCTAGCACAGGCTAATTGTGTTAGTGGTTGTTGAAATCACTATGTTTAATAATGATAAGGAATACATACATTTACTTAAGCAAAAATGATGGAGGAAGCTTATATGAACTTTGGCTTGAGAGACAAAAAACTGTGCCTGTGTGCTTGAACATTTCTATTAAAACCACTTCTGCAATATCAAATACCAATAAATGTCATAGCAATAAAAGTAGCAATAAAAATGTCTCTAGTTACACGGCTATATTTGACCACATTGTTCAGACCTTCACCTTCACTTTTTTTTCCAGCACTCTGTGCTGTATTAAACTCTTTTAAAGTTCAATCTCTAGCCATTTTCTGATTAGTTAAGAGATAAAAAGCGTGCATTGTCATGCGGCGTTCTGCTTTTCAGATTGCAGCGCATTGTCACATTCCTGCATACTAACTTTATTTACAGCAGCATTATTACATGATATAGCGAGAATACACAGTGCTTCATATCAGTGGAGGCGAGTTTGAATTGAAAACAAAATCTTGAAAACAAGAAATTTATATAATAAAACCTGCATTCGAAGAAAACGACCACGTTTGTACAGAAGGCAGGCCTGCAAAAACAAATAATAACTTTGAGCTCACTTCAAAAATGATTTATTTAAGTTTTGCTAGAATATATTTTCACTATCGCCACAACCATATTTGTTGCTGTTCTATTACTTTCGCTCCTCTCTTTCTCCTACAGTAGTATCAGATTTCAGACTAACGTCATAGTAACAGTGCTCATATTCTCACTGATATAATTAAACATTTCTCACACGTCCAGAGGCGTGTCATCATCTGTCAGTGCTAAAGCAGTCGCTAGTGACGATGCACAAGGCACAATCAAACAATTATTCTTCAATTATACAGTATATAGTTCTGTCTGATTTCCATACATGGCAGGAAATTTTCTGAAAATGATATCTCTTTAATAAAATCCACTTTGTTCATTAACATCATGAATATGCAGTTATTAAAGACAAACTAACTTTTAAAATAAAATAAAATGAAATATGACAAACAATCATCCCTTAATGTTAATTGAAGCATATAATATACTTCATGTGTAAGCAAATTAAGAATGATGATCAAATCTCATGGGCACATGAACTAATGTGGTTGTGTTTCTGCTGTAGATGAACTGGAGTGAAAGAGGGGCAACGAGAAGGCGCAGTTCAGTCCCCGATTGTGACGATGTCTCGATGACGGATAACTCGCTCTACAGTGGGAAAGATGCTGGTGAGGACAAGTTTAACTTTTCACAAACAACATCAAAAGGTCAGCAAAAGGGAAGCGCATAGCAGCCGAAAAAAACGGCTCTGTTTAAGGTATTCTCAGTACATTAACACCACTTTGGCCACACACTGAAACTCGAGCCACTTCTACATTCCTCTACTACGCAGTGGAAAATTGTGGCCTATTTTTCCTGTTGTGTGGCGGAAGAACATATAACACCAGTGTCCGCTGTTTGTGCAGACTGTTCTCTTATCAGTCACACTGTGACACATCCTGCTGTCAGCGTCTCTGTCACTTCCACCCAGCAATTCATATTCATGGCTAACACTTTACAGTAACAATACTTTAAAACGGTTTCTGTAGACCCAACCGAGCCAACGTGGATAAACCTTCACTTTAATATAAGATAATATAACACAAGCAAGTTGTTGTAAAGAATGCCAGATCAAATAAACCTACCTCAACCATTATTCAAATCATCAGCAAATAAAAGTTAACCCACAAGGTCCAACACCATAATAAACATTTAAGTATGTTATCAAGCAATGAAATTCAGATGCGAGTCTGAATGAAGTTTTCATATTTACATCTGCAGACAAGCGTTCACTCAACGTTAACATTATAATTAACAACAGATTGAATATAAATGAACATTAACATAATTGTTAATAATGCACATGTTAAGTAATGTTAATTCTTTAAGTAGTTTTTTTAAAATGCTATTCAAGTTCAAGTAATAAAAGGTGTTGATTAATACTCTATAACAGCAGCTTTGACCTATAAAACATCAGCCCTTGCATTCTTGGGTCAGATGGCCAATCACTACAATCCAGAATCGATCCGATCGGACATCATCACCCACATACAATACATATCAAAAAATGTCAATATTACGGAAACGTTCATTTCTTTTCCAAAATGTATTTCAAAAAGTTAAATTCTCATATGTTCTAGATTCATTACACATAATGAGTGAAATATTTAAAGCTTTTTAAAAATGTTAATTATTATGACTCACAGATCAGGAAAAAAAAATCCATGAACTCAAAACAATACCTGAAATGTACAACTTCTGAAAAGTAGTTTACTCATTTATGCACACAATACTTTCTGTATTGTAAATAGTTTTTGTGATTGATCTTAGAAGATTTTCAAATATTTCTTAAAATATTTCACTTGCGATGTAATGAATCATTATCATGAAGCTGCTCCTTCCCGCTCCCATCTCCAGCTCCTACTCATTCTGCCTGTTAATCTGACCCTCATCATCAATTACAGTACACGCCCGCTCCTCTCCACGGATCACTACCTGCTGCTCTTCTACATCTGCATGATGATGCTGTGTAACCTCTGGCACTGCCGATGGGGTTGAGAATACTGCCGCAACCCTGTACAGAGAACAAATCTGAAATCATTACACATTTGGTGGAATCCGTTTTTGTCTAGCGTAACTTTCCTTTCCGCACAAACTTTCTGCTTTGGTTTGTCCATTTTAAGAGATGGAGAAGAAGAGGGGAGGGGTGGTGATTTATTTATTTTATTATATACGGATTTTATATATCCAGAAAAAAATCCTTTGCCGCTTGGCCCATGAAGCCATGTGATTGGGCTTATGCTGTCGATATAGAAGACAAACCAGTGGGCGGCTGTCCCTGCATGATGGAGCTTGTAAACAATCTTATAACAATAATACTTTGGACGGGACCCAAAGTACATCGTCCCATAGCGAAAATGTCAGATTATCAATTCAGCCTTGGCTCTGACAGTAATGCGGGTTTATACTGTATGTATGTACTTGTCCTGACATGCGATCATTTCCTTAGCAACAGCTCAATCACAGGAAGTTGTACAGGGGAAGCCATACTTACTGATAAACAGATTAAAAAAGATAAGCATGCGTAATCAGTAACTAACATGGTGGCGTTTTCTGTAAGATGTTTACTTACAGAAGGAGTCGCCAGCGTCAGTGCTATGTTAAAACTCAAAACAAACAAACAAACAAACAAACAAACTAACAAACAAACATAAAGCTGTAATTACATTTTCTTATTTGTCTTCACGTTTATTTATTTTTCATTTGTAATTATGTAATTTCTCTAGTTTTGTCCTCGTGCACATGAAATCATTCCCATAACCAGATTTTTATCACCAAGTCACGACACACGTCAGCATAAATCACTAAATTGTATTGCACTGTGCATTAAAAAGATATAGGGGCATAAAATATATCATAAAAGAAGGTTGGCAGGGACTCAAGAAGATTTTTTACGTAGAGGAGAATTACAGTTTGTTTGCACAATGTCAGAAAGAGTTTCCCCCCACAAACCCCAAACTTCCTGAACGCAGCATTCACCTGGTGGAGGAGGAGAGACGCAAACAAAAGACAAAGAGAGAAACAACTATATTGTAAGAATAGTTATGTTGTTGTGTACAGTTGCAATTCTTTATGTTAACTTGTTGTGAAATTATAAGAGTGAACTGGTGTACACTGAAATAGTGTTTTTTAAAAATAGTGTTACAAACTGGTAAAGTTCAAAACCTGGAAGCAATCTCTCTCTATCCCTCCCTCTTTCTGTCTCATGTACTATTTCTGTATTGCTAGTCTGCTTTCACCGGAAGGAACTGTGTCATCCTTTGTGTCGAGAGGTAACAAGCTCAGTGAGCTGCAAACAGAAGCTTGAATATAGTTGTTGTTGTTTTTTTTGTCGTTAAAATGATACACTTCCTCCCAGTAGAGACACTGGAGCTCCCATAACCACATGCTACTTATGAAACAAGTAGCTGCAAACCACATCTCTCCTTTGCATGAGCAGGAGGGTTTTTTCTTTCTTCTTTTTTAAATTGTGCAAGTTGGCAGAAGCAACATGTCCCATATTACATAACAGCCTTACTGTCAATTTTAAACAGTCAACTTTAAAAATGAGTCTGAAAAGTTTCAGCAAAATGCCTCAGTTAGACGTACCACTCCGAGATGATGATTGAATTTAACAAGAAGCTTCATGGTGACCCTGCAGTTCAGAAATAATTGTACTCCAGAGGCTGCTGAGATTTTCCAGGTTTACACAACTGGTGATGCAATAAGTAAAGTGTTGTTTTTTCAGCATGTCTGGATAAGGTTTATTACTGATACACCACAGATATCGAATACCAGTTATAGTGTATATACAGTACTGTATTGGGCAAAAGTACTGACTCCCCTCAATTCTTCATGCTAAATGAAATGAAAAGAAAGAAATTGGAACCAGTGTTTTACTGCGTCAGGCTGCAAAGTACCTAAATTTACAAAGTACAATTTAAAAGTTGTTTGTTATTGTACCAACCTCAGCAGCGACCTCATTTCCCCTCTCGTTTGTTCCAACTACTCATCATTCAGTATCAGCAGTAAACTAATCACCGGCCTGATCATCTGTCATCATCTGCACCTGTTTCTCACTGAGTCTTAAGCTAGATGAAGTTTTTTTATTATTATTTTTTTTTTGTTTTACCATTAATAAAATAATGAAATGTCATGCCATTTATACAGTATTTTTAAAAAATAAGGAACATTTACAAGAACAAGTTAGTTCCTGGTCTCTCTTGCAGTATAGCAGCTATAAACAGGAAGACTCTTTCTTAAAGTTAATTAGATTTTCATGTTGCAGAGAAACTACAGTGTAGAAAGTCTTCTGATTGAAATACGTATACTAGAAAAGTCAGACATTTATGTTTGAGTGTTAACAAAGCACTGTTTTGTCTTCAGCATTAAAGGACTTCAAGGTGGTGGTTAGACGTACGGATGCTGCAGAAAGATGTGGGTTGAAAGGACAATACTTGCTACGTACTGACTTTGACAGCCTGCTCCTGAAAGAACCCAAGTCAGGAGAAGTGTATTTCACCTGGCCATATCGGTACCTTCGGAGATTTGGACGAGACAAGGTATGGTTCTGCTGATTCCAGTGACATGACAATAAACAACAATTTATACGATGAAGGCAACTTAATGTCATGCTCGTCTTCCAAATTGTGTCCTTTTCAAAACAGACAACATTCTCTTTCGAGGCTGGAAGAAGGTGCGACTCCGGCGAGGGCAACTTTGAGTTTGACACCAAGCAAGGCAATGCCATTTTCCAGTATGTAGAAGCTGCCATTAACTTACAGAGAGTAAGTTTTTCCCAGCAACAGGCTTCGAGCGGCGCTCGAGATCGAGAACCTACACCGCAGCCGCCTAAAATCACTCCACCAACAGAGGACAGTTCTGTTTACAGTATGCTGAGTGAAACTGCTTTAAAGGACAAACCGAAACCATCATCGCCTCACCGTGCCAGACTGGAAATGCCTACAGATAAACACCTGACTGGGGTTAAGAGTTTAAACATTGACACACGACCCATGCCAAGAAAGAACCAGGTCAAGAACTTCCGAAGCTGTCCCTTAGCCAACACAGAAGAAGAGGCCTATTCCCGGGTCACGGCACCACTCCAAGATAAAGAGAGTCCAGATAGAGTTGATAAAGAAAATCAACACCAAACTCTTCGACCTTGTTCCAGTTCCCCTGACACGGAGTATTCACTCCCATTCGACAACATCGCCAAGAATGTCATGATGGACATCTTGACCTCATCACATTTGGCACCACCAATGGTAGTGGAACCATGTTTGAGTATAAAAAATAGAGACAGTAATGAAAAGAGTGTGGAGCCACTTTATGATAGCATCGATGAATCTGCCATCAGACCTGTCCCACAAAAACCAAAAAGACACTTAAATCAATACCCAGTGGAACACATTTATGATGAACCTGAGGGCTGCGCCACAAAAACTCGCGCTCCATCCGCACTCTACGACGACCCTGAGGAAGTCAGAGGTAATGCTTGGAAGACTCTTGGTGATTTAAATGATCCGAGTGGACACGAGTTCCCGTATAATGCACATGCAGATGACTACGCTGTCCCTAAACCTCCTAGGAGAGCCATAATTCCAGAGCAGGTAAGAGAGAGAGCAGAGAAAAGCAGGATGCCAGGAACACAGAATATGTCTCAAGGTGATGAGGACTCTTCACCATATGATAACGTAATGTTGAAAATGAAAACTAGTTCTTTAAACGAATAACCGGAACGTTTTATTTGAATCTGATCCATGTGTGAAAAAGTTAACAAAAGCCATCACAATATTTTACTCCAGTTTGTTAATATGAAAAGACACTGAACCTCAAAACATGGCAGAACACACAACAAAGGAATGATGTGAAGTGAAGTATATAAGTAGTTTATTCCTATTACGTCCTATTATAGAATTGTTTATTTATTAAAGAATGACACATTGTACTTTTTGATCTATTCATAATTACATTTAATGTCCAAAAACAAGATTGTTGTTATACCAAGTTAATAAGGAACCAGAAAGGTCCATAAATTACAGGTTTACCTCTAACTGCTACACAGCACTGACACTGCAGACCCCTTCCTAACTTTAAATTACACCTGTCTTTTAATCAGTCCGGTGTACAAGTCCCTATGAATGAGTGGTTACTATAGAAATGAGTGCATTAATACAGTATAAACCTGTGATTTGGAGCTGCACTACTGTCAGAGCCGCTGTTGTAGACAACAAACCAGAATTCAGCAGAAATATGAAAGTAAACAAGCAATGGTTACAACTGAAGGGCTTCTGTGTATAATGCTGTGAAATAAATAATGTGTGCAGCTTGCAAGGATTTCTCGAACACCCGAGATGTGTTTGTTTCTCCTTTAAATATGATTCTCAGATAATTGAACTCTGATGTGTTGATAAAAGGATGAAATGAAAGAAAAAGCGGGTTGTGAATTCAGACTGTGTTTACAGTGTGATGATTTTTTTTCTATTTGGTATTAAGCTATATTGTGTATGAGGTCCCACTTTTTGCCATAGTAGCTAAAGCACACTCTCAATTCTTCTACCGTGATTAATGTCTTGTGGAAATTTCAGCTTGGTATTTGGAAACCACAGTGACCTTTTGCAGCCAATTCACCGTGGCTATAAATTGGATCATAATTCAATTCGAACTTAAGTCAGGGCTCTATTAGCCACATCTCTGTCCTGATTTCTGTTATTGTGTTGGGAGCTCACAGGCAATTAAAGTTTCCACTCTTCTCACAGAATGACTGATTAACACATTGCTTACTTCCTAACGAAGCAAATGAGAGTTTCACATAATGAGGTGTTGTAACATTTATGGTATATGTGGACTCCTGGGCCGATTACTTTATTTCCAGGTACATGTGAATAATAAGAATTAGAGCAGTCACCAGATAAGCAAATGCATCGCCTGTATTTGTGATATCTGCTGCAGTCTTTATGCAGTCTGAATAGTTAGTAGGGCTGAACGATATGACAATATACACCGATCAACCATAACATTATTTATCAATTATATATCAGTAAACTGGTGACAAGGCTCATTTATGCCTGTGGGGCGCAAAGGTCAGCCCGTCTGTCCCGATTCCACAGAAAAGCCGATGTAGCAAAAAACTTATGAAAATAGCGTAGCTAATGCTGTCCGTTACAGAAACGTATCAAAACACTCAGTGCATCACAGCTCGCTGTTTATGGGTCTAAAACGGTCAAGGTTGTTGACTTGGCTTCCAAATTTGCCAGATCTCAATCTGATCGAGCATCCATGGGACGTGCTGGACAAAGACGTCCATTCCTTGGAGACCCCACTTTGGGATTTAGAGCACTTAAAGGATCTGCTGCTAACGTCCTGATGCCAGACACCACAGCACAACTTCGGATGTCTTATAGTGTCATGCCTCGTGCTGTCAGCGCTGTATGGGTAGCACAAGGGGAACGTAAAACCCAGGTGGTTTTAATGTTTTGGCTGATCGGTGTAAGTTTGATATTGAAATAAACTAGTGATAAACACTTATTTAGCTTTATCATATAATTTCATATGCGTTATTTTATACTTTAGTTGTTTTCAGTATCAAACCTTTTTTAGAAAATAGTAGACAATAGAAAAAAAGAAAAAACCTTGGATGAGCGAGTGTGTCCGAACCTTTGGCTGGTAAATAAAAATACATTATGTAACTCATCAAACTGATTTTTATTTACATTTAAAAGATTTTACATTATGTATAGTTGAAATGCCTTTGAGAATCCTGATATAATGCTCCTATCATATCTCCCAGCCCTGCTATTGATTACAAGGAGCGCACTACCAAGAGTGATCTGAATTTAAAATAAATAATGTATTCACTAATGTACATCTAAACCCTTTTTAAATCCAGGTTTATTATTTAACTATTTATCTTGTAAATTATTAGGAAAGGAGTGAAGCTTGATTCAGGAGTTATTAAACTTAGAGAAACAGAAATAGTATGATATTATACATTAAGTCCATTTGTGGTGGGAGATATTAGAAAAAGTTTGAGGTTTGAAGGGTGTGTGTGTGTGTGTGTGTGTGTGTATTCACATATTCCTGTTTGTTTGGTAGTAATGGCATATGATTAGGTAAATGAAATACGATTCTTTTTTTTTTAATATTATAATTTTGAATTATCTTCATCAAGTGTAAAATTGTAATGTAAATTAATTAACGCTGATTAAACTGCAGATTTCGGTTGTGGATTCAGACTCTGTTTATAGTGTGTGTGATTAAATAGTTGATATGAAATTAAAGTGTATATCAGGCACCGATTGTCTTCGTGAATGTGTTTACACATCTAACTCTATGTCTAACTCACTGTTTTCTCTATTTTCTTCCATAATTCCATATAATAAAATTGTACAGTGAATGACACAAAGGCGGATCTGTATATGTCTTTCGTTACTACTGTCTGCTCCGCACATTACCTCCATCCTCATGACTGCAGGTGGGTTAATCACATTCCCCAGCTGCTTCTTTACTCATTACCTTATGACTAAGACTTGAGTCTTCTATGAACAGAGTCATTTGGTTACTTGTTTGGAGTGTAAGGGTGCGGTTTTGGTTGTTTACACGGCTGAACACTCCTGAGAACAGAGCGGACGTACAATTAACACCAGAATTGGTACAGAACCCAAATTCATATGTGCATAAAGAGGAATAATAATTTACAGAAAGGAAGTAAATATAAAATAGTCATGTTTTCATTCTTGGATGGAGAATATAGAAAGGAACGGGGATCAAAGGAAGAACATTACTAATAAGACATTTAAAAATGTTATTAATTGAAAATGCCTAATTTACTTTTAAGCTTCATATTAATATTGCATTATATATTCAAGTAAGAAAAAGAGAAAACTAAATAAATAGGTAGATTGGATATCAATAAAATAAGGATTCCTTTTCTCATTTTTCCCCCTTTTTGTTTAATATTAAATTGGGAATAATTAGAACAGGAAAGTGGAAATCATTATTTAATTACAGTATCGGTGGTTGGAAGCTAAATAAAGTAATACTCTATACCCATTTTAGTAAATGTTTACTATGATAATACTAATGTAATTTTTGATTGCACTCACTCATGGACACAACTTACCACCAGGAGGCACTGCTTTCCTGTATGTGGATGTCTGATCACAGCGCAGGAACGATGACTTGTGTGAACAATGAGCAGTGGCTTATCAGTTTGTTAGAAAAATTATAAGACTCAATGAGAATCATTATCAATCCGAGTTGTTAAAGCAGGACACGGGTGAACACGGTTTAATATTTCATAACATTCAATAGGACAATTAATCATCTTGAGGTGAGCTCTGATGTTTCATGAACTTTTTATATGCAAATGAGCCTACCTCTAATAAGATATGTTTATATTAGCATTTTTACTTAGGTCATGGTGGAGTTAGAAATAAACTAGTTATTTTACTGCAAGCACTCTACAGAAGAAGAGTACAATTTTACAGAAAATGTTTTTTGTTTTTTAGAAAAAATATACAGTGCATTCATAATTTTTTGTGGGTTTCCTCTGGGTTCTCTGGTTTCCTCCCCATCACATGCATGGGTTCCCAGTGCATGAGAGTGAATGCGTGCACATGTGGGTTGTTGGAGGTTCCCCTTGCGAGTTATACATCACTGAGGTCAACCATTGGCTAATGAGGAAAGTGTAAGTATAGAAAAGATAAGAATATAGTGATGTGCAGTGCATGAGGCTCAATGAGTGTGGCACACTGGCCATATTCTCCTCATGCGTGGTGGGTTTCATCCAGGTTTTCCATCTATGGTTAGAGTTTGAGTTTTGTTCAGAATGTGCCCTGAATTATGGGTTTAGAATTCAAATACTTACCATTTATAGTAATACAGTAGTGATATTGTAAGGGTTCACCCCTTGAGGGCGCTTAAATGCCCGTGTGGTCTGTGCTTTGTTATGTTTTCGTTTTGAGTTCTAGTTTTGAACTTCATTACCCATGGGACACCTCGGGTAGGGAAGGGGAGCACTGAACCTGAAGCCGAGGTGGGTCATTAGGATCAGGACGAGTATAAATAGCCTGACTGAAAGTCAGTCAGGCGTCGAGTATTAAGCGTCATTTTGCGTTTGACTGTGTAGGTTTGTTTTGAAGAGACATACTGTAAGGTTTACTAGGTGCTCCCATAGAAGAGTGATTTATGTTTATGTGAATTGAGAAACTTCAATAAAAGATGGCCTTTCTCTCTGCCTCCTCTGCATTTATGCCGAACCACACACCAACAAGTCGTGACAGAATACTCGACCGTACCAACGGCATAGCAGAGGTGTTCCCTCTAGATGATTTTTGGGGGGGAGCAGAGAGAAGAACTTCGCGAGGGCAAGCAGACGCGGGGAGCGGCATGCTGGCCACTCGGCGCACATTCCTAGGGGCACGCTGGAGGCTCTTGGAGGAAAATGAGCGAGGAATGCAGCAGACTCGGGAGGATGAATGGATGGAGAATGATTTTGTACGGCAAGCAGAGCAGAGTATCAAACTCATACAGAGTGTGCGGAGGCAAGTGGAGGAGCTTCAGGGGCGATTCACGCTGCGTGGTCTTCGGGAGAACCACGAGGTGAGCACTGAGCTTCGGGAGAGCCACGCGGCGGGCTCCGAACTTCAGGAGAGCCATGATAGGGGCTCTGAGCTTCGGCGAAGCAACGCTGCGGACTCTGAGCTCTCTCCTCCGCTTCCTTCGATCCGCTATGCGGTGGATACCCCGCTTCCGGAATCATCATCAGACAGTGAGGACGACACATTTCCTCCTCCACCGATTCGCTACGCAGAGGATACCCCACTTCCGGAATCGTCATCGGACAGTGAGGACGACACATTTCCTCCTCCGCCTCCCAGCGTCGAGGACCTCGTGATGGCTCCGCCGTCTCCGAGCTCCGAGAAAGCCCAGCAGCCACCACACCACGAACATTGGGGGGGGGGGGGGGGGAGTCCAGGACCTCCGGTGATGCATTTTTTTGAGGGGGGATACTGTAACGGTTCACCCCTAGAGGGCGCCTAAATGCCCGTGTGGTCTGTGTTTTGTTATGTTTTCGTTTTGAGTTCTAGTTTTGAACTTCATTACCCATGGGACACCTCGGGTAGGGAAGGGGAGCACTGAACCTGAAGCCGAGGTGGGTCATTAGGATCAGGACGAGTATAAATAGCCAGACTGAAAGTCAGTCAGGCGTCGAGTATTAAGCGTCATTTTGTGTTTGACTATGTATGTTTGTTTTGAAGAGACATAAGGTTTACTAGGTGCTCCCATAGAAGAGTGATTTATGTTTATGTGAATTGAGAAACTTCAATAAAAGATGGCCTTTCTCTCTGCGTTTATGCCGAACCACACACCAACAAGTCGTGACAGATATACAGTATACAGTATATAAAGAGAGAGAAAGAGATATAGAGAGAAATTATGATATCAAGATCGAAGTTGATTCTGGAGATACAGAATTTTCTGTATTTTATTTGAATGTTCTGGATGGTGATGATGCTGATAATTAAAAGCTTTGAGTAAGATTTGGAGAAGAGCTACTGTACATGAGCCACAGCTGTAGAACTGGAGGCTGTTCCATTCAAAATCCATAATTCAGAGTATATCCTGAAAAAAAAATCTAACTCAAACCACAAACATTTAACTAAATTGTATTTACTTTTTTTTCAATCAATCGCAGGATTATTTTGTCATAAACTTTCCTCACTGGCCAATGGTTGACCTCAGTGACCTGTGACTTAACCCCAACGTTCATTACTCCAAGGGTAAGTTACGTTGCAGAGAACCCTAACCTCTGACAACCCAATTGCACTCACATTCACTTTCATATCTAACCTACAGTATCTGCCTAGTGGAGGAAACCGGAGTACCCAGAGGAAACGGTGAGATTCAAAACCCCACCCCTGGAGGTGAAAAGCGACAGTGACACTATATGATATTCATGAGCTTTTATTCATCATATATACATCACTGCACAATGAAATTCTTTATCCTTTGCATATTCCAGCTTCATGTTAGTAGGCTGCGGACAGAGTGATGCCATAATACGGCGCCCTGGGTTAATTCAATTCAATTCAATTCAATTTTATTTATATAGCGCTTTTAACAATGGTCATTGTCTCAAAGCAGCTTCACAAAAATGAAAGAAAATTTACAAAAAATGAAAAAAAAAAATTTAGAAAAGAAAATAATTGGAAGTGTGTATGTGTGAGAAAAATTTGACTAGATAATAATGAGATGAATGAATGATGAATGAAATGTCTCTGGTGAGCAAGCCAAGGGTGACGGCGACGGTGGCAAGGAAAAACTCCCTGAGATGGCATTAGGAAGAAACCTTGAGAGGAACCAGACTCAACAGGGAACCCATCCTCATTTGGGCGATAACAGATAGAAATGATATAACATCTTGTGTGTTGTGCAGGTGAAAATTCAATATGACAGAAATTATTTAAATTGACATGAAGACCAGTTCAGCATAGGGACGAGTCAGTAGGTGCAGAGGGCAGATGAGGTCTGGATCACTGGAAGCACAGGAGCAGCATGTGTAGCTCCAACCATCATAAAGCTGAATCCAGCTGGAGCTGGTCCTTCTCTGGATGCCTCAGGAACCTCGCAGGGTCGGCCTTTGTCTACTGAAGCTGGCAAAATCTCCCGATGCCTCGGGATGGGTAGAGAAATACAGAACAGATGGGGAGAATTAGCGTAGTTGCCATTCGGTATAGGTGTACTGGAGTATGAGTACTGGGATGAGTTATGTGTATGCCAGATTAAAAAGATGCGTCTTGAGTCTACTTTTGAACTGAGAAACCGTGTCTGCTCCCCGAACACTGTCTGGAAGGCTATTCCAAAGCTTTGGAGCTAAATATGAAAAAGCCCTACCCCCTTTTGTAGATTTTGAAATTCTGGGAACTACCAGAAGTCCGGAGTTTTGTGATCTTAAGGCGCGTGGTGGATTGTAGCGCATCAGAAGACTGGTTAGGTATGTGGGAGCTAAACCATTTAAGGCCTTGTATGTAAGTAATACTATTTTGTAATTTATTCTAAACTGAACAGGTAGCCAGTGCAGGGATGATAATATTGGGGTTATATGATCATATTTTCTGGATCTAGTGAGAACCCTGGCAGCTGCATTTTGGATTAACTGAAGCTTGTTTATTGAGGATGCAGGACAACCACCTAGTAATGCATTACAATAGTCCAGTCTGCCCAAGTAAAAAAAAAGTATGCTAAGTATATTAAATCCTAGCGTGCCAAAGCATATTTAAATGTACTTGCTCCAGACTAATGACTAGTATACTTGAAGTTTGCTATTTTGGAACAACTAATTTTGTACTAAGTGTATTTAAGTTGTAATTAAATTGTACAAAAGCACAATTTTAAGTGTATTAAGTATACTTTTGTGTGCTAAAGTGGAACAACTTTAAGTATACTTTAGTGCACTTAAAGTATATGGCTGTGTGTGTACTAACGTACATACCTGACAGTAATTATTACAATTTAAGTATATATTTAATGTATTATAAGTACATTACAGCTATTTTTACTGTATTACAAATACATGATTAATGTACTATGAGTATATTCTTATTGCAGCAGTAGCTGTTATACTTCTGGCCAATTACAAATACTAAAAAAAGTACACTTTGTGGTTAATACAAATATACTTTATTGTATCATACAGTACACACAACCTTCTATAGTACTGTAGCTTTTTTCGACGCTAGCAGGGAACTTGGAGGACGAGTGAGTTTGGTGGCTACACAATGTAATGACTGGGAGTAAGTTTATTTAACCAGCGCGCGCGCGCGCACACACACACACACACACACACACACCTATTCAGCTATTAGCTAGAACTGGAGACCGGTAGCAGAATGCAGCATACACGCGTAGAGATAACACACATGTACACATACTCAAACTTGGCCGAAGCCACTAACCTAAACACACGTCCCAAACAGGGTGAACACAAAAACAACACCTCCCGCAAGGCACGACGGTCGCAAGCCGCAGCCCCGCCCACAATACTGTATTGCAAATGTGTTACCAGTACATTAAGTGTTTAGGATAATTTACAAATGCTAAATGCATTTTCTACACTATAACATGTTTTTGAAACACATTACATCAGTAATTATGAGGCAGACTTTATTCATGAGTTCAACAGATTTAATTTGCACAAGGTTACAAAAAAGCACTACTATAGTTTATTTGTGCTCAACAAAAGTCAGGTTGTCTCACAAACACACAAACTAAAATATAAACCTGGTGTGTGAACACAGACAGACATTAGTATTTGAATCTACAGGTACAGTATTAGTTTAAACCTGGTGTGTTGATTCTGTTACACAGAGACTGAAAACAGGCCGAGAGCTACAGAGCCATTATACCACAAGCAAAGTACACAACACATTAACAACAACACATTAGACAATATAAACTATAGATTAAAGTATGTACTTAATTTAAAACCATTAAATTTACCTTATGCTGATGAAAATAAAATAATAACGATACGAACTAACGCACGCGATGATGCCGCTTCAGCTGTTAATTCAAACTAGAAGTGGAGAACTGGGGAGCCAATCAGAGAACGGACAGTCCGAATCTGCCCGCCTCTAGCTCTGATTGGCTGGTGGGGCGCTGTCTAGTCTCCGGTTGGCTGGAATAGTCGCAAAGTTTACAACCCTGCTGCAGTTTGTGTGTCGCTTTATGACAGTGAGCGGACAGAAGAGTGAGGAGTAAAAACATAAATTACTTTGAACGGCAAAAGTGATTTTGAGCGCAGGAACGAGTTTGAGATTGTGCGCGCGAGGGAGAGATTCAGCGTGCAAAAACGAGTCTAAAAGCGCGCGCACGAGAGAGTAGTGCACTCAATATAAGTACATTTACATTTAACTGATAATATACTGAGACTACCGTATATTATAATCTGTATTCTAATATATACTTTCTGTACATTTGTACAATGATTATGTTGAGCATATTTTTTTAAAAATATACCAAAAATATATTGAAAAACAAGTTTAAATAAGTATACTTTGGAAATTAGACCAGCCTTTCACTTAAAGTATATTTTCCAATAATATATCTTTGGAACGTGTACTATAATACAATTATTTTTAAGTATATTTAAAGTTTAATTCCAAAATTTGGTAAAAGCATGATGTTAGTATACTTTTTATATATTAACTGATGGTACAACTTTTTGTTAGTATATTAGCAGTGTATTATCGAGGATTTCAATATATTTGTAATACACTAAAGTGCATTTTTTTTTCACTGGGGTGGAGGTCATGAATGCATGAACTAGCTTTTCTGCATCAGATACGGATAAGATGTTCCTAAGTTTAGCAATATTTCTAAGATGGAAAAAGGCTGTTTTTGTGATATTTGAAATGTGATTTTCAAAAGACAAGTTACTGTTTAATATTACGCCCAGGTCTTTTACTGCTGAGCTGGTAGTAACAGTACATCCTTCTAAGCGCAGGCTGAATTGTGAAAGCTGTTGTGTGCTGGTTTTTTGGCCAATAAGTAATATCTCTGTCTTATCTGAATTTAATAAAAGAAAGTTATTGGTCATCCAATCTTTTATGTCCTGGACACACTCTAATCTAATCTAGACAACTTAGGTATTTCGTCTGGTTTAGTTGAGATATATAATTGGGTATCATCAGCATAACAATGGAAACTAATCCCATGTCTTCTAATGATGTTACCCAAGGGAAGCATGTATATTGAGAACAGCAGAGGTCCTAAAACTGACCCTTGTAGGACTCCTTATTTCACTGGCATTACACCAGACGGTTCTCCATTCAGATCTACAAAATGGTATCGATCAGACAGGTATGATCTAAACCATTTTAATGCCTGTCCCTGAATACCTATATGATTTTTTAAGCGATCTATGAGAATATTATGATCTACAGTGTCGAATGCAGCACTAAGATCGAGCAGGACTAGCAATGAGATGCAGCCTTGGTCTGAAGCTAAAAACAAGTCGTTTGTAATCTTAACTAGTGCAGTTTCTGTGCTATGATGGGGCCTGAAACCTGACTGAAATTCTTCAAGTATGTTGTTATCCTGCAAGAATGTGCATACTGTATTTGAGCTGATACTACTTTTTCTAGTATTTTTGATATGAACGGAAGGTTTGAAATCGGTCTGTAATTTGTTATTTCATTCGCGTCCAAATTAGATTTTTTTTAAGAAGCGGCTTAATAACTGCTAACTTGAAAGGTTTAGGGACGTAACCTAGATATAATGAAGAATTAATAATGTTTAGAAGTGGCTCTCCAACCGTAAGCATCACTTCTTTTAATGACCTTGCTCAATGACCCAACCCAAGGATCTTTTGGTTGTTGATCAGAAGTTCGGGCGTTCAAGCCCCAACACTACTGAGTTACCAATGTTGAGTCCATAACCCTATCTGCTCCAGGGACGCTGTACCCTGGCTGACCCTCCGCTCTGACCGCGGCTTCCAAATTCTAATTGAATCATTATCATTAGCAAACCTAATATAAAAAAGTTTTTAAGAATCCTTTCAATTATATTTTTGTCCAAACGTCCATCCATTGTTTCACAGATTTAAAGGTTGATCTTGGACCAACATATATTAGACAGGAAAATAAAATTAAAGAAACAGATGTGTAAAATTCAACGAAAAATAACAATAAATAGAAGTAAAAATAGAATAGATTAGTAATTAGCTCTGGCACATAATTTACTGTAGTTACCTATTGCACTAAAACAAGTATAAGTGAAAAGAAGTATTGCACAAGTGTATTATTATCAGATATTGCACTTAGAACATTGAGTTGTGTGAACAAAAAGTGTCAAAAGTGTAAAATGTTATTGGTTATTTACCAGGAACTACTGACAGTCCCTGACCTGTAGTAAAAATGCTATAGAGAAGAGTTATATAATTTTATGGCCGTAGGGAGAAAAGATCTCCTGTGGCGCTCCGTAGAACACCTGGTCATAATTAGTCTCTGGCTGAAGTTGCTCCTCTGGTCGGTGAGAACTCCGTATAGCGGGTGAGAAGGATTGTTCAAGATTGTTCGTATTTTGGACAGAATCCTCCTCTTTGCCACGACATCAACAGAGTCCAGATCCAAACCCAGGACAGATCTGGCCCTTTTAATGACCTTGTCCAATCTGTTTCTGTCTGCCGCTTTTATGTTACATCCCCAGCAGACCACGGCAAAGAAGACGACACTCGCCACCACAGATTTGTAAAACATCCGAAGAATGGTATTACAGATGTTGAAAGACCTGAGCCTTCTCAGAAAGTACAACCTGCTCTGTCCTTTCTTGTAGAGGGCCATTGTGTTAACGGACCAGTCCAGTTTATTATCCAAATGGACTCCTAGGTATTTGTACTCAGAGACCATGTCCACTGTCTCTCCCTGGACAGATATAGGAGTCACAGGGGTTCCACCTTTCCTAAAGTCGACCACCAGCTCCTTCGTTTTCTTGACGTTAAGTTGAAGGTGGTTACGCTCACACCGGACAGGAACAATGCAGGATGTTTTCCACAGGGCTGGGACTTTCTGTAGAGACAGTCTTAGGCTGAAGAGATGCTGTAGGACCCCACATAGTTGAGGAGCACAGGATTTCAGGACTCTTGGGTTAATGTTGTCCGGACCTGTAGCTTTTGTATGGCAGAGTCTGCTCAGACCACATTTTACCTGGTCATCTGAGATGTTGATTGATGGGATTGCAGCAGAATTAGTGACCGTTTTCTGTGTGGGGGTGGATGGGGGTGCAGTGGAGCCTGTGTTAGGGCTGAAGTTGAGGTTTAGGGTGCTGTGAGACAGAGGGACATCAAATCTGTTAAAGAAGGTGTTGAGATCGTTAGCACATTCTACATCGCCCTCAATACTGTAGCTTGTCCACTCTTCTTGTAGCCAGTAATGCTCCTCATGCCTCTCCACACCTCTCTCATGTTGTTGTCCTTCAGTCTTTGTTCCATTTTTTTCCGGTAAGACTCTTTCCCCTCTCTGATTTTGACAGCCAACATTCTTTGAGCCTTCTTCGCCGCTTCCTTATCACCAGGAAGCCCTAAAAGCCCTTTTTTTCTCATTTAAGGAGGTTTTAATGTCCTTAGTGACCCAGGGTTTGTTGTTGAGGAAACGTCTCGGGTTACTTTGCAGTAACCCTGTTCCCTGAAAGGCAGGAACGAGATGCTGCGTGAAACGCTATGGGAACCATTTTGTCGCGTTGCTGGTCGTGAAGCATGCTGTGAAAACACGCCAAAGTTTTTGGCTATATATTACCTCGACCAGGTGACGTTATCTGATCAGATGCAGGTGGAGGCTATAAATACAGGTGAGCCGGCATCAAACCTCAGATTAATTTGTCTGAACGGACGTCCGGTCACGTGGTAGTGCGGCATTCGGACGCAGCATCTCGTTCCCGCCTTTCAGGGAACAGGGTTACTGCAAAGTAATCTGAGACGTTCCCTTTCAAGGCTACACTCGATGCTGCGTAAAGCGCTATGGGAACGAGAATACCAACGCCGCCGCACTACAGGTGTCTGGACCCCAAGGTTGTGTAACGTGTGCGCACAAAGCCAAGAAGGTCTCAGAACTATGCCTGGGCAGCTAACTCAGGGGCAGTGAACCTGGAGTAGCATGAACATCCAGATTATAAATGTAAGAAATGTGTGCGGGGAGGACCAACCCTTCGCGCCACACAATTACTGCAGGGGATACCTCCTGCTGGTGAGACTGGGACGATCACCCTGGTTGGGTGAGCCCTGCTTCCCAGAGGCGAAGTGAACCCACGCGCATCATAGGAGAGGGCAATATGCATCTCTCACCCAGTATAGTGGCGCTCTGGCTTACGCCACTAGCTGATGCGGTGGACGTGAATATGAAGAGCACATACTGGACAGTAAGTGAAGTTTCTCCTGCTCCGAAGCTGTAAAAGGCGGAGGACAGAAGGCTTCAAACAATGCAGCTAAGAACATCCTGAGGGTACTAGGGCACAAGCCCAAGGACAAGCTTTTCCTGCAGAAGCTCCAGCACTGAAACATTTCGGCAGTGGACTGGGTCTACCTGCTTGGCACACACTTGTTGCAGGGGAATACCTCTTGCTAATCCGATAGCTGAGGCGATCCCCTGGTTGAATGAGCCCTGATTCCTAGAGGCGAAGTGAGCCCACGCACCTCATAGGAGAGGGCAATAGCATCTCTCATCCAAAACCTGTAGAAGCTGCTCTGACCTACGCCACTAGCTGATGCGGTGGATGTAAATCTGAAGAGCAGTAAAAGGCGAAGCATATCTTGGAAGGCAAGAGGTCCGCCTTGCTACATGAAAATCTCCCCCTGACTACTTCGGAGTGGGGTTCCCATTCCCCGTGTGTCAGAGATAGACTGGACAGTACTACTGCTCCTGCATCCATGCTGAAATGTAAATCACCCTGAGGGACAGGAACCTGGTGCGCTAGCTGTTAGCGGCGCGAGCACAGTCCGCCCTGGCGATAATATATGAGACTGCCATAGTGTTGTCCACCACACTAGGACATGGCAGCCTCTCAACTGCTGGAGGAAGTGCTTTAGGGCCAGAAATAGAGCCATCATCTCGAGGCAATTGATGTGCCGTGCGAGAAGATAGCCTCTCCAGCTCCCTTGGGCTGGACGGTCATCTGAGACCGCACCCCGGCCTGTGAGGGAAGCATCTGTTGTTAGCCTAGCGACGACAAGATGAACTTAGAGTGGGACCCAGAGTAGAGACCGGGGTCTGAACCACATAGAAAGGGTATGAAGCACCTGGCGCGTAACCCATATTGGGGATTGGCCCTAGTGAAATCCCCTGGTTCTTAGCCACAACTTGGAATGCTCTCATGTGCAGAAGGCCCAAAGGTGTCACCGTGGATACAGCTGCCATGTGAGCTAGGATGTCTGAAAGTGATGGCCACTCTCTGGTCTAGCTTATTTTCCTTGAGGGTGTTGAGAATGGGTTCGACACGAGTGGGAGACAGCTGTGCCCGCTTACGACCGAATCCCATATGGCACCCAATGTGTTGTCCTCTGAACAGGAAAGAGCACGCTTTCGTGGCGTTGGGTCTCAATCCTGAGAACAGAGATGAGCTAGGATGACATGCTGATGTCGAAGCACTAGCCACCGGATGCCCTGGGACTCCCGTAAGAGCCAGGGCTAAATCTGTGCATTTTGTATATGTGCGGGTGAGCTAGACCAATGGAAGGACCCAATACTGGCAAGCTTCGCCCCCGAAAGTGAACCTCAGGATCTTCCTGTGTTGTGGCAATGTTTCTGTATGAAAGTAAGCGTCCTTAAATCGATTGTCAGAAATCAATTGCTTGGTAGAGTTTGAAAGTGGCTCCAGGGCTGTATTCTGAATTTCTTAGTGAATTTGCAGATTTCATCTCAGACCTGGTCGTTTCTGTAGACAAAGTGTTAATTGCTGGAGATTTTAACATTCATTTTGAGAATCCAGAAGACCCTCTGAGAACAGCATTTATATCCATACTGGACTCCGTAGGTGTAAATCAGTGTGTAGTAGGACCCACTCATAAAGCAGGTCACACTTTAGATTTAGTAATATTCTTCGGATTAACTATAAGAAATGTGTTCACAATTCCACTGTCTGAAATTATCTCAGATCACTATCTTGTCTCCATTCAAGTGTCTCACAGTGATAATGTACGCACAGTACCGCGCTACCGTATTAAACGTACATTCACATCAACTACCACACAGAGTTTTATCAGTAATCTCCCAGAGTTACCAACTTCGATTAGGCCACCGTCTGACCCCACAGAACTTGATCAGGCGACTGAATATTTAGAGTCGACACTTCGTTGTACCTTAGATAATGTAGCTCCAGCTAAAAGAAAAATTATTAGAGATAAGAAACTCGCTCCCTGGTATAACGATCACACGCGCACTTTAAAACAGACTGCTCGGAAATTAGAGCGTAAATGGCGTCAAACTAAATTGTTGGTATTTCAAATAGCATGGAAAGAGAGCATCCTGAACTATAGGAAAGCTCTTAGTGTAGCTAGATCAACGTATCTCTCCACTCTTATAGACGAAAATAAAAATAATCCTAGATTTTTATTTAATACCGTAGCCAAATTAACCAGAAATAAGACCACTACAGAAATCTCCACAACAACATCATGCAATAGTGAGGACTTCATGAACTTTT
This sequence comes from Channallabes apus, assembly GCA_030522415.1. Taxonomy (NCBI): domain Eukaryota; kingdom Metazoa; phylum Chordata; class Actinopteri; order Siluriformes; family Clariidae; genus Channallabes; species Channallabes apus. The sequence continues at coordinate 45,518,706 of CM060111.1, forward strand.
TTAATAATAAAATTGTAAATATCAGGCATAAAATTGAGGCTTTGAAACCAAACAATGTAATTGATACTGATGTTAACCTAGCCATGTCAGATTCAAACCTAGAATACTTTACTCCTCTTGAAGAGAATGAACTAATTTCACTCATCTCTTCTGCAAATTCATCAACCTGTATATTAGATCCTATACCGACACATTTTCTTAAACAGATAGCACCAGTAATAACAGAACCGATGTTGAGAATAATTAATTCCTCACTCAGCATTGGTTATGTTCCAAAATCTTTTAAAGTAGCAGTTATTAAACCAATAATTAAGAAACCTGACCTCGACCCCTGTCAGCTGTCCAATTACAGGCCAATATCAAACCTCCCCTTTATCTCTAAGATTCTGGAAAGGATAGTAGCGGAGCAGCTATGCTCATATCTACATAGAAATGGCATACATGAACTGTATCAGTCAGGATTTAGGCCTCATCACAGCACAGAAACAGCACTCGTTAAAGTAGTAAATGACCTCCTATTGGCCTCTGATCAGGGTTGTGTAACTATGCTTGTATTACTCGACCTCAGTGCAGCTTTTGACACTATTGATCATGCTATTCTTCTTCACAGATTAGAAAATTTAGTAGGAATTAAGGGTACAACCCTCTCCTGGCTCAGATCCTATTTGACCGATCGTTATCAGTATGTAGACTTAAATGGTGATTATTCTGCATGTTCTCTAGTGGAGTTTGGCGTTCCGCAGGGTTCAGTTTTAGGCCCACTGCTTTTTTCCCTTTACATGCTTCCTCTGGGCAACATAATCCGTAAGCATGGTATTAGTTTTCATTGTTATGCTGACGACACACAGTTATATGTCTCAACAAAACCTGATGAGAAAAACCATCTTACTAAAGTTGAGCAATGTGTTCAGGACATAAGAAATTGGATGCTAATTAACTTCCTTCTGCTTAATCCGGATAAGACAGAAGTTCTAGTCATAGGACCGCATACAGCTAGAAGTAAAATCTTAGATCACACCGTAACTTTAGATGGCCTTTCTGTTCCGTCAAGTGCAACAGTAAAAGACCTCGGCGTGATTATAGATTCCAGCCTTTCATTTGAAGCTCATGTAGATAATATCACCAGGATAGCATTCTTTCACCTTAGAAATATCGCCAAAATAAGAAATATATTGTCGCTAAATGATGCAGAAAAACTAGTTCATGCTTTTATCACTTCTAGGTTGGACTATTGTAATGCCTTACTGTCTGGTTGTTCAGTTAGGTGCATAAACAAGCTTCAGCTAGTCCAAAATGCAGCAGCGAGAGTCCTCACTAGAACTAGAAGATATGAGCACATCACCCCTATCCTATCTTCACTGCATTGGCTCCCTGTGAAATTTCGCATTGATTTTAAAATACTACTCTTGACATATAAAGCATTAAATGGTCTCGCCCCGCAGTATCTGAGCGAACTGCTAGTGTCTTATGATCCGCCACGCCTACTTCGGTCAAAGGATGCAGGCTGCTTATCAGTACCGCGTATTATGAAAACTACAGCTGGGGGCAGAGCTTTTTCTTACAAAGCCCCAAAATTATGGAATAGTCTTCCAAATAGTGTTCGGGACTCAGACACAGTCTCAGTGTTTAAGTCTAGGCTAAAAACCTATTTATTTAGCCAAGCATTTTTATAAATAGATTTGCCATAAGGTAAAGGAGCAGATCTGGGGGACTCATGGACGTAGAGTATTATGGTGAACTGGTATGTTTTAGATGCTGTCTTCCTCAGTCTCATTTGATCACTCAGGTTTGTTGACGGTGAGGTGATTGTTTGCTTTACATCTCAGGGAGCCCTCATGTTTGTGTTTCCTTCTGGCTCTCCCTTTTAGTTATGCTGTCATAGTTAGTCCTGCCGGAGTCCCTGCTTGCACTCTACAGTAAATATACATTCACATTAGACATTGTGACTGTGACCATACCTAATTGCAATCTCTCCTCCTCTTCTCTTCCTCCCCCTCTTTCTCTTTCCTCTCTCCCCCTGTCTCCCCCTTTCACTCTTTCTCTCTCTCTCTCTGTCGAGCTACACATGTGGTTCCTGAGCTGCCAGTGATCCAGACTCCCACTGCCCTCCGGACCTGTCTGATCCATCCTGGTGCCCGGTTTCTGGTTGGAGGTCTCATCGCATGGATGCCCCGTGTGTCTCTTTAGGATGCGTCTGGTGTCTGGGGATGATTCTCTATACTTAGAAGATGGTTCTGGCCTCGACTGGTGTTGTCAGCTGTTTCTCTGAGGACTTGACAATTCGATAGTTCAGGACTGGAACTTTCTACAAGTCTATCTGAGTCTCGAATAACTACTGGACTCCATTTTACATCAAGTATTATAACATCAATTAACATCAACTATTATAGCTGAACCTAACACTTAACACTGTATAAATGCAGATCATTTCCTGCTATCTGTTTCACCCAGATGAGGATGGGTTCCCTGTCGAGTCTGGTTCCTCTCAAGGTTTCTTCCTATTACCGTCTCAGGGAGTTTTTCCTTGCCACTGTCGCCCTCGGGCTTGCTCGCCAGGGAATATCTGAACATTTTGATTCATACATATTCACATTCCATACAAACGTAAATAATTCTTTTGATTGTGTAAAGCTGTTTTGAGACAATGTCAATTGTTAAAAGCGCTATACAAATAAAACTGAATTGAATTGAATTGAATTGAATTGAAAGTCAACATTTGAACTGTATTCATTGATTTTCCGATAGCGGGAGAGCCCGCAGAATCTGAAAAATTGGACGCAGCCCCCTTTCCTCTTGGGAACCAAGAATACTGGCTGTAGTAGCCTGACTCACTGTCTGGTGGGGGAACATGTTCCATGGCCCCATTCCTCGGCAGCTTTGTCAGCAGATGCGCACTTTCTGGTTTCATGGAAGTGGAGGCCACGCCATTGAAAACACAGAAGGTGAAGTGAGAACTGAATCCTGTAGTTCCTCTCTCCAGTGCTTAGTACCCAAGGAGATATACTTGGCAGTAGCTTCCACGCTGCCAGTTTCTCAGAAAAGGGCAAAAGTTTCGGCGGCTTGGTCAAACGGGGGGTGTTAGATGTTCGGCTTCCTGAAGCAGGGCAGGAAAAACCGAAGAACTAACAGCCTATTGGAGACTGGTGTTGCCCGAAACACCAGTGGTGGTGGTGGAGCAAAAACACCGACCTCCTGGGGGTGCCAGGGAGAACACTTATTCGTTTGAAAGGAATTCTGGGTGCCTCTCCCTATTGGGAGGCCACCCCCATTTATTTAATTTTACATATATATATATATATATATATATATATATATATATATATATATTTCTTTTTTTTTTTTTTTCTTTTTTTTTTTTTTTTTAATCAGTCTGACCTCCTGGGGCAGATTGTTTACGCCTCGCAAGAGTCAGACCCGGTCGAGACTGGGTGGCCGACAATCCCGACTCTTGAGCACGGCGGGGAGGGAATTTCCCAAAAGCTTGTTCGTATAACTTCGCCCCAGAACCTAGTGGTGGCTGAGTCAACGACATCGCTAAAAAGGCCAGAAGGTGAGATAGGGGCATTAAGGAGAAATGCACAATCCTATCCTTGATGCGCCTGAGATTTAGCCACAGGTGCCTCGTGCGAAAACCGTAGCAGCCATAAAACGGCCAATAACACGAGCCGTCTGCTTTGTTGCACGAAGAGACAAGTCTGTAGCTCGACATAATTCCAATATGCCTTGTCTTGAAGAGCCCCGCCAGTACTCAAGTCTCTCAGCAGGTCAGCCTGGTAGGCCTGCAAAACCGCCATGGTGTGCAGTGGAGCACCAAGCTGACCCACTGCCTGAAAAGCTTTTCCCTCCAGGGAAGATAAAAGTCTACACAGCTAGAAAGGAAGTATACGCTTACCAGGGAGGATGATGTCCCAGGAGAGAGATAGCCTGTGAAGCGTCTGCTATCTGGGCGTCATCATATAATCCCGCATTTCCACATCAACTATATTTAAATAAATAAATAAGTCGATGGCAGGAAAAACACAGCATTAATACAGCTTACTCCAAGAAAGGGTTAACTCATATGGAGAGAGCTAAGAGGCCACCCGACAGAAGCTGCTGTCTACTGCTTGTTTTTTTTTTTTTTTTTTTAAGTGCTTAAGGCTATTTTCATCTCCGCTAAGTAAGAGAGGAATCCTCGTGATGAGAATGCGGAAGAAAAGGGGGCTTACCTCTGTCTGCCGCAGCTCTGTCAGATGCACGAGTTTTAAGTCAGGAATGCGCGGCGCGCGCAGCACTAGTCGAAGCAGTGTAGAGATCGCACTCCGATATGGATTATCACACACGGAGGGATATCTAGTTTAAACTCGTCATATTGGTGAACTCACCAATATGACGAGACAGATTAAGATTAACAGATTAAGGTGTTTAACTAAACACCTTCTTATTTTGCTGGTTTAAACACAAACACGCTTCACAACAAGGCTTTGATGACAAATGATCTGAGGTTTGATGCCGGCTCACCTGTATTTATAGCCTCCACCTGCATCTGATCAGATGACGTCACCTGGTCGAGGCTATATATAGCCAAAAACTTTGGCGTGTTTTCACAGCATGCTTCACGAACGGCAACGCGACAAAATGGTACCATAGCGTTTTACGCAGCATCGAGTGTAGCCTTGAAAGGGAACAGCGAATCTTTCTCATAGGAACAAAGAACCTTCCTATTGGGCAATTAAAGGAGTTCCTTGGGAGGTTGGCGCTTCAGACGTGAATCAGATCCGATCATAGCTCTGGTGTACTGAGAAACTTTTCTACCTTGATGGTGTCCAAGCACTAGTGAAACACTGGGATAAGTGCATTAGTGTAGCACGGAATTATATAGAGAAATAAAGGGAGTTGTAATCAAAAGTCCCGCTTTGACTTGAACACACCTTGTATAAAAAATACAATACATTTCAATATATGGCTCCTTCTCCATTGTTAATAATTAACTGCTATAATTAGCTGACAATTATACTGATTCCATTCACATCATTATCGCCTCACCAGTAATTAAATTTCCATAGAAACTATAATTTTTATATTATCATAAAGTAATGTAGGCGGTTTAGCTCTTTTGAAGGTTAGCTCAATTTATGTGACTCACTGATGAGGTCTGAAGAGCTGCGTTGAGAGAATGTGTGTTGAAAAAAGTGATAGAAGGAGCTATTCTGTTCTATAAATAATAACTCATATTCTGTACATAATTAACAGTGACTTTTATTCAGGCAGTCATACAGTCTCACACAATCTGTTTTTCAAAAGAAAAAGTTCTTGACATATTGATTTTAGATAACAGCAATATGTGGTGCTATTACTGGAAACTAATCAACGAGGGATGTTGTGATGAAGTTTATTTTATTTACAGCACCAAAGGAAATGTAGTACTATTATTATGAATGTGTGTGTGTGTGTGTGTGTGTGTGTGTGTGTGTGTGTGTGTGTGTGTGTGTGTGTGTGTGAGACCTCGGATGAGGATTTTGGTATAGGCACCAGACCCCCTGCTACCCTACACAGGATGAGCTGTATAGATGATGGGCGGATGTTCTTTCAAACTTTGAACTTTAACATGATATATAATTTTGTCCTGGTGTGCAAACATGCGTGGTTCCTCCAGGATCATCAAAAGTGCCTGTTGATCATAATGATAAGAAACCAAACTTTTACGATATACTGATTCTATTAACAATTTAATTCAAGGCTCAGCAATCCCCAAAATGTCTTCTTTTCCGAAATTCCTTTTGTTTCAAAATGTGACTATTCTGTGTGTTTTTTTTCTGTACATGACAGTAACTTAATACCAATTATCAGTAATTAATGAATAATATGATACATTTTTTCTTTTAATTGTTGTGACATTGCAATGCTGTTAATGCTTTTAATGATTAATGCTTTTCAAAATCTCCTCATGATCTTTTTATTCTTAAAAAAAAAACAATAGAGAGAGGAGTTTACAATAGAATTGTACCTCTAACAGTTACAGGACACTGACACTGGAGGCTCCTTCCACACAGATTTGTTTACAGGCAACTTCATCATGAAAACAATTAGACACATTTTACAGAATGATAATATAGAAATGATAATGTATTAGAACAAGTATATTAATGTGAACCAAAACTAGTGTCTGAGAAAATTAATCAACACCCTCTGACCAATTACAACTAGGGTTGTTCCGATTCTGATACTGGTATTGGAAATGCTGCCGATACCACAAAAAAAGCTGGCATCGGAATCGGCGAGTATTTGAGTCCACGTACCGATCCGATACCATTTTCCTAAACATAACCTATTTATGCCCGCTAGCTTTGTTAGCTTAGCTTACTTACAGAGTGTCACGGCGTGCACATGTGATGGGCATGCGCCCAAATTGATATCGCTCCTCGCTCACTAGTTAGGTGGCCTCCCCCCCCTTTAGGTATGTGAAGTAGCAGGGCCACAAAATCAGGCAATGGCCCATGAGCTATCGGCGCTATAAAACACAGCGGGGAGTGTAGCTCGGGGTCTGACTGTTGGGAAGCTGGACTTTGCGACGCGGTGGATTTTATGAGAGACAGTGGCACAAGAGCGGGGCGATGTGATGCGCCCCAGAGACTTAAAAAAGGGGGGGCGCCTTTGATCTCCGCGAGAGGAGCGCGTGAACGAGCTGCGCGAGCTCCCGCGGCACCTTCACTTCCGCGTAGCGCCCGCCTTCGCATCCCTGCCGCCGAAGGGGAAAAAGACCGCAGAGAGCCTTTAACCCTTTCCTTACCCATTTTCCTAAATAAATGACCCTTTTTCCTGTAAGACCTCGCCTCGTGTCCGTGTTTCATGGTGTCGCCCGTGCACTTAGGGTCGAACCCGTTACACAGTGCTAGTAGTATTTTACTTAAAAAAGAAATTATATATTATGTACAGTGGTGTGAAAAACTATTTGCCCCCTTCCTGATTTCTTATTCTTTTGCATGTTTTTCACACTTAAATGTTTCTGCTCATCAAAAACCATTAACTATTAGTCAAAGATAACATAATTGAACACAAAATGCAGTTTTTAAATGAAGGTTTACGTTATTAAGGGAGAAAAAAACCTCCAAATCTACATGGCCCTGTGTGAAAAAGTGATTCCCCCCCTTGTTAAAAAATAACTTACCTGTGGTTTATCACACCTGAGTTCAATTTCTGTAGTCACCCCCAGGCCTGATTACTGCCACACCTGTTTCAATCAAGAAATCACTTAAATAGGAGCTACCTGACACAGAGAAGTAGACCAAAAGCACCTCAAAAGCTAGACATCATGCCAAGATCCAAAGAAATTCAGGAACAAATGATAACAAAAGTAATTGAGATCTATCAGTCTGGTAAATGTTATAAAGCCATTTCTAAAGCTTTGGGACTCCAGCGAACCACAGTGAGAGCCATTATCCACAAATAGCAAAAACATGGAACAGTGGTGAACCTTCCCAGGAGTGGCCGGCCGACCAAAATTACCCCAAGAGCGCAGAGACAACTCATCCGAGAGGCCACAAAAGACCCCAGGACAACATCTAAAGAACTGCAGGCCTCACTTGCCTCAATTAAGGTCAGTGTTCACGACTCGACCATAAGAAAGAGACTGGGCAAAAACGGCCTGCATGGCAGATTTCCAAGGCGCAAACCACTTTTAAGCAAAAAGAACATTAAGGCTCGTCTCAATTTTGCTAAAAAACATCTCAATGATTGCCAAGACTTTTGGGAAAATACCTTGTGGACCGACGAGACAAAAGTTTAATTTTTTGGAAGGTGCGTGTCCCGTTACATCTGGCGTAAAAGTAACACAGCATTTCAGAAAAAGAACATCATACCAACAGTAAAATATGGTGGTGGTAGTGTGATGGTCTGGGGTTGTTTTGCTGCTTCAGGACCTGGAAGGCTTGCTGTGATAGATGGAACCATGAATTCTACTGTCTACCAAAAAATCCTGAAGGAGAATGTCCGGCCATCTGTTCGTCAACTCAAGCTGAAGCGATCTTGGTGCTGCAGCAGGACAATGACCCAAAACACACCAGCAAATCCACCTCTGAATGGCTGAAGAAAAACAAAATGAAGATTTTGGAGTGGCCTAGTCAAAGTCCTGACCTGAATCCTATTGAGATGTTGTGGCATGACCTTAAAAAGGCGGTTCATGCTAGAAAACCCTCAAATAAAGCTGAATTACAACAATTCTGCAAAGATGAGTGGGCCATAATTCCTCCAGAGCGCTGTAAAAGACTCGTTGCAAGTTATCGCAAACGCTTGATTGCAGTTATTGCTGCTAAGGGCGGCCCAACCAGTTATTAGGTTCAGGGGGCAATTACTTTTTCACACAGGGCCATGTAGGTTTGTATTTTTTTTTCTCCCTAAATAATAAAACCCCTCATTTAAAAACTGCATTTTGTGTTTACTTGTGTTATCTTTGACTAATAGTTAAATGTGTTTGATGATCAGAAACATTTTGTGTGACAAACATGCAAAAGAATAAGAAATCAGGAGGGGGGCAAATAGTTTTTCACACCACTGTATGTATATATATATATATATATATATATATATATATATATATATATATATATATATATATATATATACACATATACACACATACACACAGTACAGATACACACCCAGGTATCGGATCGGTACTCGGTATCGGCCAATACCCTGAGCCCAAGTATCGGAATCGGTATCGGGAGGGGAAAAATGCTATCGGAACATCTCTAATTACAACCCAGAACATCAGGGGGGTATAATACATTTTTGCTTCTTATTGGAAATAAAATTGTCCATCTAATCCAAGCTAGTATCTAAACTTGTCACATAACAATTAACATTTTCTAAATTCATTTTTCTGAAAAAGTATCTAAACCCTCCTACTCTAAGTGGTTTTTATGATCCCTGTGGCATTAATTGATATTTTATTTTTCCTTCCCAGCAGAAGGAAATCCATTCACTTTAGTGATCGCACACACTCAGTGTCTCTGAAGCAGCCGCACTCACTACACTTTCTGACCGCTGTAGTGACATCAGGTAATGGAGCAAAACTCCTTTTCCCCCTTTGTCTCTGCCAAAAGCCCACCCCAAAAGAGTTGACAGCTTAATTTATGGCAATTTAAAGGCATTTGACCATAGTGCACTCTCCTTACACAGAGAAGTCGTCTCACAGCAGAATGAAAGTTAGACCCCATTCAAAAAAAAGTATTCTTCATGATTGCTGAAATTCAAAGTCTATAAATCTAGACCACTATGGAGAAAAAGAGAGCATCAGACCTGTACCCTTTCTTGGCTCAGTTACAGCCCTTTCCATGTATGTTAATGACACACAGTTATATGTCCAAGCAAAGCCAGATGAGAAACACCAGCTTATATAAAGTTAAATAAAGTTGAGCAATGTGTCAATGATATTGGACACTGTATGCTAATTAACTTCCTGTTGCTTCTGTTAATTCTAGAAAGACAAAAGACCAGGGGCCTCATGTATCAACGCTGCGTACGCACAAAAACTTTGCTTACGCCAGTTTTCACGCTCACGGTCGGATTTACTAACAGTGAAATTAACGTGAGAATGTGCGTTCTTCCACGCCAACTTCCTGTCTGGCGTATGTGTATTTCTTGTGTGTGTTTGTTTTATTTCCGTTGGCGACTCCTAGAGGCAATTATGTTAAATTGCACACTACAAAGTATCGCTTCACCACATGTGAAAAACATTGCTATTCATTTATAATTGATAAAATTGGTTAATTGACACAATATTTTTCTACCAATTATTTGATTTAGAACATATAAAAGCATTTTCAAATGTATACAACCCTTAGTCTATGGCAATGGCAGTGTTGGTGTCAGAACTAACCTCGGAAGACCAGAAGACGTAGCTTTAGAGGTTAGCCCTTTGTTGCGTGAATGGTAAACCCAAACGCGGAGAGAACACGAATAGGCAGGATAATCACGCTCTTTAATCTAAGGACTCTCATGATAGGGGAGTAAGGGAAAAACACAATCTAACCCGCGTCCTAGAAATACACACTCAATCAGGAAGCAGACCAAAAAGGGTGAGTACTCACGGTTTGGTGAACGATTCCGACAGGGCATCAGAAAAACTCAATGACTGAGCATCGTACTATCGTTTGTGTACTCCTTTTATACTTCCTGGTTCATGACCGCACTACTTCCGGGTCCTAGTGCCGGCCACGGACCGAGTGTGCATGACAGTACCCCCCTGTCCAGGACCGGCTCCAGACATTAAAGCGCAATTTGCAGCGATCGCCGGTTTTCGTAATGTAATCAGAGCGATCGACTGCACGCACATTGCTATAAAGGCGCCATCTGAAGATGAATTTGCATACGTGAATCGGAAACATTTCCATTCAATAAATGTGCAAATAATATGTAATGCTCAAACAGGTTGCATGATCTGACCGCACGCACCCCCCCGTTGCATGATCTGACCGCGCGCACACACACCCCCCCGTCCCCCCCGTTGCATGATCTGACTGCGTGCCCTGTTGCATGATCTGGGGAAAAAACAATGCTATTCCAGGATGCCCCCTTCAAATTTCTCACTGCCCCTCCATATGGTCAGGTCTAGAACCGGCCCTGCTCAAATGCGCCTAACAAATATTGTGGCAAGGTGGCCTGGGTCAACCCGTGATTCATTCATCCTCACAAACAGCATGGTTGGGATGAGGCTCCAAGGTGGCAGGGTGCGCCATGGGTGGCTTCTTGGTGAGTGATGTATTTAAAGATATTATTCCAGCTAAGTTTTTTTTTTTGTTATTAATTCCGGAGGACAAACTTGCAAATAACACAGTTTTCTCCGGTCTACCTCCGATAGGAGCACCTCCAATTCACATTCTGTGAAGTTTCTCTTCTTGCTTGCTTTTGCCATTGCTTTTTCGTTTGGTTTGCCAAAGTGGAGTCATTACCATATTTATACGGGGGAGGAGGCAGGGAGGGGTTTTGCGCTTGTGCATGTGCGCTCAATTTTATGTTAATTAGGATGTACAAAGAGAATCTGCGTGGGATTCCGCTTACGCAGTGTGTCATACATCCGATTTGTTTAGTGCGTACACACATTTACAGCTTTGTCCGTACGCAATGTTTTAGTATGAATTCAACGCAAGTCATTGTACATGAGGCCCCAGGTGCAGCTAGAAGTAAGCTTTTTGATCCGATAGTAACTCAACAGGGTGTTCCACAGTGTTCAATTTCAGGCCCACTGCTTTTTTCTTTTTACATGCTTATTCTGGGCAACATAATTCGTAAGCATGGTATTAGTTTTCATTGTTATGCTGATGACACAGCATAAAAAACAGCTAAATAAAGTTGAGCAATGTGTGAAGGACATAAGAGACTGGATGTTAATTAACTTCCATCTGCTTAATCCTGACAAGACAGAAGTTATGGTCATACTGTAGGACCACATGCAGCTAGAAGAAAGCTTTTTACTCACATTGTAACTTTAAATGGCCTTTTGTGTTCCATCATGTACAACGATACAATATGTTGGTGTGATTGTAGGTTCCAGTCATTTGTTTGTGGCCCATGTAGATAATATTACCAGGATAGCATTCTTTCACCTTAGAAATATTGGCTATATATATATATATATATATATATATATATATATATATATATATATATATATTGTCACTAAATGATCCAGAAAAATTTGTTCATGCTTTTATCACCTCTAGGTTGGACTAATTCAATGCCTTTCAGTGTGGTTGCTCAACTATGTGCATAAACAAGCTTCAGCTAGTTCAGAATGCAGCCGCAAACGTCCTCACTAGAACCAGAAGATATGAGCACATTACCCCTATCTTATCCACACTGCATTGGCTCTCTGTGAAATTTCACATTGATTTTAGAATACTACTATTGACCTCTAAAGCAATAAATGGTCTCTACCACAGTAACTGACTCAGCTGTTAGTGTTTTATGATACTCCATGCCTGCTTCGATCAAAAGGTGCAGGCTATTTACTATACAAATGCACTTTTGACCTTATAGCACACAGTAATAGGAGGCACTAATTTATGGTCATACTATCTGATATCACCCAAATGAGGATGAGTTCCCTTTTGAGTCTGGTTCCTCTGAATTTGTCTCAGTGAATGTGTCCTTGCCACACTCGCCTCTGGGTTGCTTATCAGGGATTAAATGAAAATCCTATACAGTACATTGTTAAAAGCACCATACTAATAAAATTTAAGTGAATTATAATAAGAGAAGTAAGCACCTTGGGATGTGACGTTATGGGAAAATAATTAACTTTATGGTGATAAAGATGATTTCACTTTATCAAAGCACCTCATCGTTAATTATTTTACTAAAACAGCATGACACAGAGTGCTTTCTGTGTTATACCATTCAGCAAAAGCATAAGCATGTAAACTGTGAAATAATTTAGCACCACTTTGTTCCAAAAAGAAATCTCTTTCTAAGTGAAACACTTCACAAGCCACAGTGAGGAAGTTAATTGGATGTCCTTCTACACCTTCTGGCCCTGTTAAATGCTGAGAGCAGACATCCTGGGACTTTAAATTCACACACACACACAACACACACACACACACTCACACACATATTCTGCATTCATAGAGTCAGTGCCATCATCATTTTTGCATGTGTGGTGTGCTAAACAATTTAAATAATACAGCAATTTCAACAATTCAAGTCCTGAATCTTGTAATGAGCCTATTCAGCTTTTGCTGGCCAAACACACACACACACACACACACACACACACACACACACACACACACACACACACACACACACACACATGCACACTCACACACACACAGCTGTTGGCATAAACAGTGTGGGAGCTGTGTGTAAATGCAGAGCAACATGAGAGCGCAGAGTGGATCAGACAGAAAAAAAGGACTTCCTACAGCGCATACACACACACACACACACACACACACACACACATGCGTATCACTCTTTCTCTCAAAACCTGTATGTTATTCCTGATAATTTTTTAAGAGGTGTTGCATGTGTTGCACACCAAAGGTTTTAAATAATGAAGCTGTTCAGCCAAGGTCTTACTGTGAGAATCTATACCCACACACACACACATGCACACACACACACACACACACACACACACACACACACACACACACACACACACACACACTATGCTCTTGGCATAAGCATTATGAGAGCTGTTCTGAAAGGCACAGCATTGTGAGTGGATCAGTGGTGAGGATGAAAAAAGACGGATGCTGTGAGGAAAAAGAAAGTCGCTGCAGGTAGGAGGAATGAATGTGGCTCAAATCTTGCACAGCAAGAGGACAATTATCGCCGCTTTTCAGTCCACTCCTGCTTCTCTAAGCCTTCTTGTGTAACCTGAGTCTGCCCCCTCCTTAGTGCACTTCAGTCCAGTCACACCACCCACAAATCGATGACTGCAGCCTGTGCTGCTTTGTTTCTGCTCGAAAGTTGGAAGAAAGAAAACGGAAGTCTGCGTTTCTGTGTCGATTATTCCTGAAAAGTGCTGCAAGGTGAGGTCATTTAAAAAATCCCATGCACACACAAACACACACACACACACACATTGGTGTGCAACAGTGTGATTATACCTCCCGTGTTGACTTCCCCTCATGACTCATAAGTGTTTATGCAGCATTTAACAATGCAGAGCACCAAAGTGGGAAAACACACATGAATACCTTCATGAAATGTTTCTTTTGTTAACAACAACCTAGCGAACGATTTAACACTGTTGAAAATAGTGACCTACAGTATATAATCAATATTATAAAGTTAATTCAGTGTGTCATTCACTAATGATGTATAGGGACATGTATAGGTACTCATATACAGTACACTATTATACACTATGGAAAACGCCAACCACTCTATTCAAATTTTTTCTATTCTTAAACTCTCCTCACTGGTCAATGGTTGCCCTCAGTGACCTATGACTTCACTCCAGCGCTCATTGTTTAAGGGGCTGCTGAGAACCCCAAAAACTCCAACAACCCACATGCTCAGCCACATACTCACTCACGTGCGTTGGATACCACCAAGAGCCAACCCCTCATATCAAGTCATGAATTTTAGGATGAAACCACACAGACAGACCAGAAGGCATCTGTATGTTGAATAATCCTACTTAAGCACTACTATGTTGACAGTAACATCATGAAAATGCCATTTCATTAATTGTTAGTGGAACTCAAGGTAACTGAAGGTAACCATCGACCAGGGAGGAGTGTTTAAGAATAGAAAAGATTAGAATAGAGTGGTTGGCATTGTCCATAGTGTATAATATAGGATCGCAACTCATTAACATCTGCTATCTTGAGATGATTAAACCTTTCACATTTTATACAGTATATATTCTGAGATACAGTACAAGAAGCCATAGCATCATTGAAAATTATGCTAATCACTAGAAAAGAGTGAAACCAGACCTCCCTTCCTTTTCACCCAGAGAGCAGAAACAATTAAGCTGTTGGACTTCCAACGATGTGGCACAGTGGACGAGGGTGAAACCTTAGACAGCTGAATCACCGGGGAGTTTCTAGCCTGCTAATTAACCAGCGGAATGATGTGAAGTATGTCAGCTCTCATGTATATAGCTGGAATAGCTGTGTTGCTTTGAACATAAGAGGCCCCTCGGATACCAATAGGGATTCCTCCAAGGGGAAACGACAAGGGCATGTTTAATGAAAAAGCACTGTAGGCATACTAATAGCATGTCAGTCTAGTAGGTCACCACAGGCAAATTATACTTCACTAGCTAGTTAAGTGTTTAACAAGTGTTTTACATAGAAAAATGTAAAGCAAGTTTGCTCTAAGGTGTTTTCTCCAACATGGCTATGAGGAAATATAAAACACATATGACTCTCAATTGTACATACTATATGTCTCTCATTCCTACTGATATTTTAATGCTTATCTGAGCAGCTATTCATCCAAATATTATACATAATTCATACCTATAAGATCATGCTTGTTGTTTTTGGGTTAGGAAACATTTATAATTAGCAGGACAGTTGCTTAGCAGTTAGCAGTGTCAGCTCACAACTCCCTGGGTTAAACGTTTTGTCTCCAGTCTGTGCGTGTATGTTCTCCCCATGCTTGGTGGGTTTCCTCTTGGTTTCCACCCATAGTCCAAAGACATGTGTAGGCTGATTTGTATTCTTAACTGTATGAATGAGATGTGCCCTGTATTACTCTGGTATCCCATCCAGGTAGTAACCCATCTTGTAGTTCACTGTAGAGAATAGATGCTATATAGGATGGCTGGATGAATGGATAGTGTATAACTTATGGGTAAAGATATAGCAGTAGCAGTCAGGAAACAGCGATCAGTTTCAGCATTGCTAACATGAAAATACAAGCAGGCAGAGAACAAGAATAGAAAAAATGGAGTTACCACTTATGTCAAAGATAGATGAGAGATGGAAATTTCTCTCTGTGAAATCATCAAGGCAAAGGTCCAAACAGACCCATTCTCACCCACATGGTATCTTGAGGAACACACGGCCTAGATGTACAGGTCTGACAAAGCCAAAAAAGTTGTAATTGAAGCAAATTCACTTTTACCATGTTCTGCAATGTTCCCCCATCTTTTCCGCCATGTGAATTGTCACTGCCATGTGTCACTTTTGTTGGTTTATTCACTAAACCTGTAAGATCAGAAACTTTAGAGCTTGTGGTTAAAACCAACACCTTAAAACCAGCTCATTCTTAAACTTAGCCCTGTGCTTTCATGCTAAATTTATACCTCCTATTGCAGTCTGTCACATCAGGGTGTCGCATGGTGTCATAGGTGTGGATGACACACAATGATTAAATAGACCCACTGAAAGGTAACAGTGGGTAACAGAATCTAACATTTACCCCACCTTCATTTGTTTAGTCAAGAACTGCAGCGTGAAAAGGCCAACACTGTAAACGTTTAAATCTACTTATTCAAGCAGAGGCTGAAATCGATTAAGAGATGCTTGAATGGATGGTTTGGTAGAAGCTTCTAAGTGCTAAGTGTGTGTGTGTGTGAGAGAGAGAGAAATTGGTAGCTGGGTAACACTTTCCTCCATTTCAGTCATCGCCTGCTAGGAGGCGATAAAAGACAGGACAAAAGAGGAAGGAGAGTGAGAGGATGACTAAGAGGAGGAGAACAAGAAAAAATAACTCATTTCACATTCAAGTTCATCACCAGAACACAGAACAGGTGTAGGATCACGCCTGCTGACTGCGTGTTGTCAACTCCCTGTCCAATCATCTCCAATGTCCTCCTGTTCACGGTCATGTCTGAATAACACAATTTATTTTTTATTTATTTAATTGTTTTGCATTAAATGTTTTTAAATTCCATTTCTACCTGCTGCTAAAGGACTCCTGACTGAAACCAGCCATGCCTGAAGGAATCCCAGACTTTCTGAATCAAATCTGACCAATCCTGCTCAGTTCTGGAATCATTTTTAATTGGCCTGTTTTTAAGGAATTTAGAAGAATTTTGACGACTCGCAAAGGAATTCTTACTATTTCCCACTCTGTTCTGTTAAATCCCATCCAATCCCAATTAGTCCTGATGGAATTCTGACCAATCCTGCCCTCTCCCAGCTCTCTTTCAAAATAATTACAAACAATCCTCATTGCTTTTGAAGGAATTTTAACTAAGCCTTATCTACTATTCTACATTTTGCATTTCAGTTGCCCAAAATGCAAATTAACTTTTACTTTAAACCACAGCAATGCTAACCACTGACAGTAAAAACACTTTCACATATCGGTGGTGTTCACCCAAATTATTAAAATGATACAAACGTCGACATTTAATATCTATGTGTTTATTCATGCCTTATTGAAAAGCACAATTATGAAATAATGCTCACCATATGCCATGTAGATGTGTGCAGGGATGAGACTAATTGGTGGAGTGTGGTGAAAGAGTGCAGCGCTAATTGCTCAAAAACGTCATCATTGGTCTTTATTAGTGCTGAGCAAAGAAAGACAGAGAGAGAGAGAGAGAGCGAGAGAGAGAGAGAGACACACAGACAGAGCTGTGGGTTGTTCTTACAGGCAATCATTTATTTTGCCTTTCATCTATTCCCAGATTGAGATGTCTGACTCCTAAACGTCCTCTCTGTGGTCTCACCATGTAAAATATTCAGTCCTAAAGCCATTTTAGTCTCTTTACACCAACTGTAGTCGATCACTCAACACATGCTTTGTCTTTCAAGCATGCTTCCTTTTTTGCACTAATAAATGAAAAATCTGCCTTGAACCACATCCAGTCATACAGATTTAGTGCATGCTGAACTTCACTGTGCAGTTAAACACTGGGAGGAAGATTATTATTATTAGGGAGTATATCTTCCAACCTTAACTGTAACCCTAGGAAGAAGAAAGAAGAAGAAAGAAACCAAAATAAAAATAAAAAAAAACATTCACCTTGACTGTAAAATAGCAATCAAAACAAAACAAGTCAAGGTAAAGAAAAATAAATATTTTAGAAAGAAATGGGAAAAAAAATACAATAACCTGATTGCATATATACTCCTGTACTAAAACATCGTTTGCTTGTAATGCATTTGCTCTTAGATAATTCTTCATCTTCATGTGGTCATTTTATTCCACTCTTCCTTGATTATCTTAAATTGTCAGAGGATCTCCTGCACACAACCCACTTCAAGCTGTTCTACAGGTTTTGATTCGATTAAGATCTGGGTTTTGACTGTGACATTGTAAAACCACCAACTATACATCTTCTTCTGCCGCTGTTCACTTGTTGAATTGGATTTGTGTGCTGGGTTGTTCTTCATCTTCAGCTAGAGGCCTGCAGGATTCCTGCCAGAATACATTCATATATGGTGCTGTCCATCATTCCCTCCATCATGACTTAGAACCTCAGGCTCTTCAACTGAAGCTAAGATGCCCCATAGTGTGATGCTGCCACCACCATGCGTCACTATGAGACTGGTGTTCCCTGGCTAATAAACTATTGTTTTTGACCCAAATATATCTTCTAAAAGTTCTATCTTGGTCCCTTCAGACTATACTACAGTTTACCACATGGTTTGAGGGGATTTAGACAGAATCAAGTGTTTTCTGATGAGAAAGTGTTCCAGTCTAGACATTGGTTTCAGATGCAGGCAGTGAGCAATCTTCTTCAGATGTTTCTGCAGCTCGGTAGCCTACCTGATAAGGTTTGAAGGGACATCCTGTTCTGGCTGATGTTACTTTTGTCCTCCGCTTTCTCTACTTGATGATGATCTTCATGGTGTTCTATGGAACATCTAATGTTTTGGAAATGCTTTTGTCCTCCTCTACTTATGATTAACTTTCCACTGTGAGATCCTCATCTTCAGCAGTCACATGAAACCAAGTAGATGTGAGGAAGATCTAACAGAAACAGCTGGCCTTACATTTCATACATTTATCATACATTTAAACTTTTGAAACCAGGATACTGTAAAAAAAATTTTCTCAAAATTGTTATTGTAGATGCGGATATGGCACTTACAGTTATAGAAATTTAAAGGAGGAAATTTGGGAGATTTAAAAACACCATTTAAAGCTTTAAATGGTGTTTTTAAATGTCTTCATCTGTCACTGTCTTTATTTCATACTGTACATCCTGCATATTTTAATAAATATGATACCAGTGATTAGTCTCTGATTCAATTTGAATGTAGGATGTGAATCATAAATGCAGTGTGTTTTCAACCGTACTGTAGGTAATATTTTTATGCATTTCTTTTGTCTGGTAAACTGATATTCATTTGCAAACTGAGCCAAAATTGACCGAGCTGTAGTACTGTAGAAATGCCATGTATTTTAAAACAAAGAGAGAAAATAAACACTGGATGGGATACACAGAATATTTAACTTTTGTCAATTAATAAAATGTAAATGTACATAATTTTTTCAATATTTATATATGTTTTTCGGTAACATCACCATTGTACATCGATGAATGAAAATGTTTTTTACTAAAAATGTCATTCATGGTCTTTGAAGAAAGCAATTAAAATTTTATTTGTCCATAATTTCTTTATCATGTGTAGTTTGAAACTAAACCAGAATAAAGAGTGAAACCACACAAAGTGTGAAAGGACCCTCGCATGGTTTTAATTTGCACCCGAGAGTGATTGCTCTGTTCCCACCTAACTAATGAACCACACAGGGGCGGAAAACATATAGTGTTGGCCAAAAGTATTGAGATAAAAGTGAAGATCAATATTTAAATTACATTCTCAACTTCATGAACATGAATAAATAATAACATGCAAGATAATAAGAATAATTTGTTTAATGTAACGTATATATAACATATTTGTTCCATCTATTAACTAAACCAGTTGAGTAGATATAGACACCAGTCTCATATACACACACTACAGTTCAAAAGTTTTGGAACACTTTCTAACTCCATGATGGTTCCTGATGTTTATTTCTTTCTACATTGTAAAGTTTTGCTGAAGGCGTCCAAAAACTGCATGAATCTCCTTTGAACAGTTGATATTGAGATGTTTCTGCTACTTCTGCTCTGTAAAGACTTCATAACGCCTCTAATCTGAGCTGCTGTTAATTGGTCATTTTTCAGGCTGATAACTCTAAATGAACTTCTGGTCTGCAGCAGAGGGAGGTTTTGGTCTCGTCCTCCTGGGACGGCCTTCATGAGAGACAGTTTCATTATGGTGCTGGACGGATTTTGCAAATGCACTTGACACAATACTGTTCTTGCAGGAACTATTACAGAAAGGCCGACCTCTGTGTTATTTATATACATATGTGTTATTTTATAGTTTTGAAATCCCCAGTATTGTTGTAGAATGTTGAAAATAAATCACTAAACAAAAACAAAGACATTTGCAAGTGTTCTAAAACTTTTGAACGGAAGTGTATATATGTATACCTGTATACTACCACATATATAGACACACACACACACACACACACACCAGAGGCCATCTGTCTGACAGCTAAAGCATGCAACAGGACAATGATCCAAAGCACACCAGTACATTTATATCAGAATGACTGGAAAAATGAAATCAAGGTTTCGGAATTGACTAGTCCAGTCCTCAACCCATTTGAAATGCTGTCGCAGAATCGTAACAAAGCTGTGCATAAGCGAATACACAATACCTCAATGAACTGAAGCGATGCTGTAAAGAAGAATAGACCAATATAATATGAGAGACTGATAAAGTCAAACAGGAAACCAGTTCTCGTTATTGCTGCTAATGGTGGATCTAAAAACTGCTTCAGTTTTTGCTTCATTTTTGTTAAATAAATATTGGAATGAAGGAAAACGTTATATGTTGTTGTTTGTCTGAGGTTGTATTTGTATTTTCAAGACCTGTTACAATCAGATGATTCTAATATTTTTTTTACACAAATATACCTATATTATAAGAGAGGGTACTAACTTTTGAACAAGGCCGCATAATACAAGACTGGATAATTTGACCACCACTTTAAATGTTTTTTTTTTTTTTTAATAAATAAATAAATATAAAAACACATTATGGGAATGTGCACATTTCCATTCCTCCTTTTCACTATTCAGATCTTTAACCTTAGAACGAACCGAACCCATCCGTGCAAATTCACACACATTCGCAACTCTCTCACTCCACAGAGATGTTTGTTCCTTCTGATCTTTAGCAACGTCTGGTTATCCTTTGCTTCCTAATGACAGAGGAGTACAGGGTCGCATCTCCTTGGCTCTCTTTAGTCTGAGTGATTGAGTCTCCTTGCGTTTCAGGTAATTCCTCAGGAGATCAGGCCCTGCTCCCTGGAATGAGATAAGTGAGCAGTGATAGTGAGGAGAGATAAAGATGTTAGCAAGAGGGAGAAACTAGGCAAGGTGATAAAAAAATGGGGAAATAAAGAATAAGCAAATGTCTATGTGTGTTTTGTGGGAGGAATACTTGTAAGATATTCATCACACTGATGTGACGTGATGGAAGCGGTGTGAGTGATCCTATGAGCAGGTGCAGTGATACTACAGGTTTGCGGAAGGTGTTATGATAGCACAGATGATCCTGCCATCTGGAAGGGCAGAGGGATAAAAAAAAGGTATGAAAACAAAAGGTAAAAAAATGCCATGGAAAGAAAATAAAAACTTAATGTGAATCCAGAAACAGCCATAGCAGTAGGAGTGTTTCAGAGTTACAGCTCGATAGACAGGTAGAGAAGATTACATGGCTTTTATTCTGCAGTGGTTTAAAGGAGTCCAGTGTGAGCCAGAAGTCGTCCACAGAACTACATTCTGGATAACGTAGATAGAGTAAAAATAGCAGAGATTTCTCCTTGTACCTGTAAAGTGATGGACATCAGTGATGCACGGCGACAAAGTCCCGCTCTCACAGCAAAACCCACAAGCTAATCGGAAAAACAGGACGTCGTGTTGAAGCACTTATGCTAAATTTAATTGTATTCCAAATACAGCACATACAATTAATATAAACCTGACTTTAGCATTAAGGAACTAGGTACAAATGAAGAACAGTGAAGAGATGAACAAGAAGCACAGGTGGTGTATGAAGATGGATTCCGGCACTGACGAGTCTGGTAAAGAGCTGGTAAAGAAAATAAAACAAAAAATCATTCATGGAATGCTTGTCACATCACTACCAACTTGCACAAATTCTACTTTCTTTGAAACAAATCAACTCCAACTTTCTTTACAACAAAACATTGGCAGTAGTGTTCCAGAGATACAGCCAGAACCACTCCGGCTTCCCTGTGTACCGCTAACAAGCTGCTACTGTAGACATGCAGGGATCGGGTCCTAGAGAGCGCTTAATTGGACGATCAAAAAGTTTTGGATTCGTTTTATAGAGTCGAAACTGCTGGATGCACTTCCAAATTGGTGTCATTGACGTTAAGGCGCAGGTACAAAAAAATACGACACGTTAATAGCAGGTTATTTTTGTACGATTAATCTGAAACAGGATCCACAAACATATTGCAAGACGTGAATTTATACCAGTGTCCATGTTTATTTAACTCAATTTGTATTATAAGAATTTTATCTTATAAGAATTTTATCTTAAGTCCTTGTGTGCAAATTTGTTTATCAGAATAAATGTAACTGTAGCTAGCTTACGGACTTAGTGATTAGGTTGGTGAGCGAGCTAGTTCTTATTGACACCTAATTTATCAAAACACAAGATTTAATGCCGGATGGCTGATCGGTACAATAACCAAATTCCACTAGACATACACACACACACACACCAGCACACCTTATCGTAAAACATCCAAAACTACATCAAGAACAGATTTCATTTTAGAAGTAAAAAAAATAAAAAATAACGCTGCAATTTGTCAAGATGTTTATCACAAACCCAGTTCCTTCTCCACTAATAAAAGTGTAATAAAGTGTGCTCTCTGTTCCCGGGAGTGAGATATGAGAACACAGATGGAGTGATAAGGCTAGGTGAGGTGTAAAAATAAAAAAAAGGAGTCTGCGAATGGAATGCGTTGTGAGTGGAGGATCAGTAAGATTTTAAGAACTAGATTTGTGAGTTTAATATTCCTTTATACTATAAGCAAATATTAGCTTGCTAGGAAACTTGATTCTCTGTTTTAATTACCTCTAAACGATGATATGCTAACATTTGAGCTAGATAATATTAGATCAGTTCTATATTTATAGCTGTTAGCATAGCACATGTGGATAAAATATTAAACAGTATGTAGCGTAGTATATAACTGCCTAATGTTATACAATCCCACTTTAACAGCAGAGTCAAGTTAAAGAGTAAAGTCAAGCAAAAAAAGTCAAAAGGCGTGCTATTGGTTGTGTCATGTTCCGGCTTGTCATTGGATAATACATTTACAGTAGTGTGGTGCCGCGCATACAAATGCCCCACCTCACAAATTTTACGTCTTAATAGGTGAAAATACGAAGCGTTTTTGGCATACAAGCGAACAAACCAAGCCGAACCAAACACCGTTTAAGTTGCGTGGACGTCTGGGAGCCATTCAAAACATGTTTGGAAAGCCAAGTGAAGCGAGTTTACATATTTTTTTTAGGGTTCATTTGCATTTTGTACAAGATTTACTGAAGACACACCATGGGTGCCAATGATGCTATCAAGAACAAAAGGAAGTCGCTGGTTTTTAAAGCAGCCGGTGCCAAGAGGAATCATAAATTAAGGTTAAGTGAGGTTTAATGTTTATTTATTTCATATTTTACTTAATTTACAATAAAAAAAAATATGATAGTGTTGGAAATAGGTAATATTGGTAATATTTTTGGGTGGTTGTGTCACGAGTCACGGTCTGCCGGCCGTCTTTTTCCCACGCTGTCACTCCCCCACGCGCTCATGTTTGTGTCTAGCCGTCACGTGCGCTCTCACGCCCCCGTTTCCGCCCCGTCTGCTCAGCTGTTTCTCATTCCATGACTGATTACTCCAGCGATTTAAGCATGCGCGGCGCGCTGCTCAGATCGCTGGATTATTGTGTGTGTTTACCTCGATTCTCTCGCGTTTCTTTTCTCTAGCTTTCACGTTACGACCTCGCTTTGTTTTTTCTCGTTTTTGATTTTTTGCCTGCCGATTTGGATTGTTCGCCTGCCCTTTTGATCTCCCGGTTTTGACCTCACGCTTTCCCTTTTTGATTACGGCTTTAGTCTAGTGTTTTTGCTTTGGACGCTTCGCTGACGGACTCACGGCTTTCGACCCTTGCTCACGCCCCCCGACCACGCCCCCACATCTCTATACAGTCAGTAACTGCACTTGGATTCATATCGTTCTGCCTGCGCCCGTGACAGAATAATCCAGCCAGTTATGGATCCAGCGGTTTCTGACCATTTGAGAACGGCATTGGAGAGTCAAGGTGCCCTGCTTGGAAATCACCAACAGGAACTGCTTAGTACAAAGCAGTCCCTCGCCGACGTCACGTCTCAGCTCCAGAGACTCCAACTCTCTCTACCGCAAGGAGCAAGCTCCCACGCGCAACAGGAGCCACGCCTCCCCGCCCCCCCCACCTACGAGGGAGATCCAGGCACATGTCGCTCTTTCCTATCCCAGTGTTCCCTGATCTTCGAGCTCCAAGCCTCCGCCTTTTCCACTGAACGAGCCAAGGTGGCCTACGTCATCACGCTCCTGTCTGGACGCGCGCGGGAATGGAGCACCGCGCTTTGGGATGCCCACGACCCCTGCTGTTCCAGTTATGAGGACTTCTCCAGGGAGATGAAGAGGGTGTTCGACCGCTCATGCCATGGCAGAGAGGCGGGCCGAAGGCTGCTGAACCTCCGCCAGGGCTCGCGCTCTGCCTATGACTATGCCATTGAGTTCCAGACCCTGGCCCTTCCCAGCGGTTGGAACAACCGAGCACTATGCGACGTCTTTTTGCAGGGCCTGACAGAGAAGCTCCAAGATGAGCTAATCTCACGAGAGCTCCCCTCGTCTCTCCAAGAGCTTGTGGACCTGGCCGGTCGAGTAGATGCCCGTCTCCGTCTTCGTAGGTCAGCCCGGTTTTCTCCACCCAGAGCTCTACCGCGACTCCCACCTCCACGAGTTGAACCCCAGGAGGAACCCATGCAACTGGGCAGAACCCGCATCACCCCAGAGGAGCGTCACCGCCGCCGAGTGGAGGGGGCCTGCTTCTACTGTGGGAAACCAGGTCACCTGCTTAAGAACTGCCCAGCAAAAGGGAGCGCCCTCTAGTTCAGCTGGGAGCACTAGAGGGCGAGACTCCAAGAAGGCTCCCAGACCAACGTCATCTGCTTCCCATCCTCCTCATCCATGAGCAACAGACCCACCTCAAGGTCCAGGCCCTCGACGGGAGTCCGCTCCCACCTATCACCCACAGAACCCCTCTCATTGGTCTAAAGGTCTCCGGCAATCATTCAGAACAGACGTCGCTGTTCATCATGGAGGGGTCACATGCCACGGTCGTCCTAGGCCTCCCCTGGTTAATCCAACATAACCCGCACATCGATTGGGTCAGGAATTCGATCGTAGCCTGGAGCCCGTCATGTTCTACGTCATGCTTACGCGCCGCTACTACGCCCTGCCTCGACCCTACCCCCACAAAGGAGCCATCGGACCTCACCTGTGTTCCCCCAGAATACCATGACCTTAGGACTGTGTTTAGCAAGTCACGTGCAGTCTCTCTTCCCCCCCACCGACCATACGACTGCGCCATTGACCTCCTTCCAGGCACCACCCCCCCCAAGGGTCGTCTTTATTCTCTGTCACCCAAGGAACGCCAAGCTATGGACCAGTACATCACGGAATCCCTTGCCGCAGGAATCATCCGCCCCTCTTCTTCTCCGGCAGGGGCTGGATTCTTCTTCGTAGGCAAAAAAGATGGTTCCCTTCGCCCGTGCATTGATTATAGGGGCCTTAACGACATCACTATAAAGAACCGATACCCCCTTCCCCTAATGTCTACTGCCTTCGAACTCCTTCAGGGGGCCAGCACCTTCACCAAGCTCGATCTGCGCAACGCCTATCACCTTGTCCGCATCCGGGAAGGGGATGAATGGAAAACGGCCTTCAACACACCAACTGGACATTATGAATACCTGGTGGTCCCCTTTGGACTTACTAATGCCCCCGGAGTGTTTCAGGCCTTAATTAACGACGTTCTCAGAGACTTCCTCAATTCTTCCGTATTCGTCTATCTAGACGATATCCTGATCTTCTCTCACAACCCAGAAGAACACCAACATCACGTCAGGCAGGTGCTGCAGAGGCTGCTGGAGAACAACTTGTTCATCAAGGCGGAGAAGTGCGAGTTCCACACCACATCTACCACGTTCCTCGGATTCACCATCAGCCCCAAGGGCATCGAGATGGAACCTGCTAAGCTCCAAGCAGTCACTAGGTGGCCCACCCCCACCTCTCGGCATGAACTCCAGAGATTCCTAGGCTTTGCTAATTTTTATCGTCGGTTCATCCGAGGCTACAGCTCCATCGCCGCTCCTCTAACAGCCCTGACCTCTACCAAGACCCATTTCTGCTGGAACCAGGAATCTGAGAAAGCCTTCAGCGAGCTGAAGAAACGGTTCACCTCCGCCCCTATCCTCACCATCCCAGATCCGTCACAGCAGTTCATCGTGGAGGTCGACGCCTCCAGCACCGGAGTAGGAGGCATCCTCTCACAAAGATCCAACCGGGATAATAAGCTGCACCCCTGTTCCTTCTTCTCCCACCGCCTAACTCCTGCTGAAAGCAATTACGGCATCGGAGACCGTGAACTCTTAGCCATCAAGTTAGCACTGGAGGAATGGAGACACTGGCTAGAGGGAACGGAGGTCCCATTCCTAGTTTGGACCGATCACAAGAACCTCGAATACCTACGAAGCGCCAAGAGGCTCAATTCTCGTCAGGCCCGGTGGTCCCTGTTCTTCGCGAGGTTCAACTTCACCCTCTCCTACCGACCAGGCTCTAAGAACACCAAGCCGGACGCCCTCTCAAGATTATTTACAACCACCCAAGACCCTGCCTCATGTGAGACGATTCTGCCACCCCCCTGCCTGCTCGCCGTGGCCGAGCTCGACATCGAAACTAGTGTCAAGCAAGCCCTATCCCATGGACCAAGCCCAAGCAATGTGCCCCCGAACCGCCTCTTCGTTCCCCTCAACCTGCGTTCCCAAGTCCTGGAGTGGGCCCACAGTTCTAAACTCTCTTGCCACCCAGGCTCCGCCAGAACTCTGGCACTAGCCCAGCAGCGGTTTTGGTGGCCCACCCTCAAGGAGGACACCTCTCACTTTGTTGCAGCGTGCAATGTTTGCATAAGATCTAAGCATGTCAACACGGCCCCGGCTGGCCTCCTCCGACCCCTGCCCATCCCTCATCGCCCCTGGTCCAACATCGCCCTGGACTTTGTCACCGGACTACCCCCCTCCACCGGCCACACCTGCATCATGACCGTGGTTGATCGGTTCTCTAAAGCGGCTCACTTCATCCCCCTACCAAAACTCCCGTCCGCCAAGGAGACTGCAGAACTTATGATTAATCATGTATTTAAGCTCCACGGCCTGCCTAAGGACATCGTGTCTGATCGGGGCCCACAGTTCACCTCTCAGTTCTGGAAGGCATTTTGTAAGCTCATCGGAGCCACCCCAAGCCTGTCATCAGGTTTCCATCCTCAATCCAATGGGCAGACGGAGAGGAAGAACCAGGCTCTCGAGGTCGCCCTGAGATGCATGACCTACCGGGATGTCACCTCGTGGAGCAGATTCCTGCCCTGGGTCGAATACGCCCACAACTCTCTAGTCTCTTCATCTACTGGGCTGTCCCCCTTCCAGTGCTGCCTGGGTTACCAACCACCCTTGTTCCCCTCTCAGGAAGAGGAGGTCAGCGTCCCCTCTGCCCAAGCCTTCATTCGCCGCTGCAGGAGGACCTGGACTCAGGCCAGAAGGACACTGCTACGACAAGGCAGAACTTACAAGGAGCAAGCAGACCGCAGACGCTCTCAGGCCCCCAAGTACAGGATAGGGCAGAGAGTCATGCTCTCCACCAGAGATCTCCCTCTTAAGACCCTGTCCCGCAAACTCTCACCCCGTTACATCGGCCCGTTCACCATAACCAAGATTGTCAATCCCTGTGCGGTCAAACTTTTGCTTCCCTCTACGATGCGGCGAATAAATCCCACATTCCACGTGTCCCAGCTACGTCGCCTCATCTCATGCCCATTAAGTCCCCCCACCCACCCTCTGCCTCCTCCCCGTATCATTGACGGCGGTGAAGCCTACACCGTCCGCCGCCTCCTGAAAGCTCGCCGCCGAGGTAGAGGCATTCAGTACCTGGTGGACTGGGAGGGCTATGGCCCTGAGGAGAGAAGCTGGATCCCCGCCAAGTTCATCCTAGACCCCAAGCTAATTTCTGACTTTCAGAAACGTTTCCCTGAGGCTCCCCGTCCTAACGCCCAGAGGCGTTCGTAAGGGGGGGGGTACTGTCACGAGTCACGGTCTGCCGGCCGTCTTTTTCCCACGCTGTCACTCCCCCACGCGCTCATGTTTGTGTCTAGCCGTCACGTGCGCTCTCACGCCCCCGTTTCCGCCCCGTCTGCTCAGCTGTTTCTCATTCCATGACTGATTACTCCAGCGATTTAAGCATGCGCGGCGCGCTGCTCAGATCGCTGGATTATTGTGTGTGTTTACCTCGATTCTCTCGCGTTTCTTTTCTCTAGCTTTCACGTTACGACCTCGCTTTGTTTTTTCTCGTTTTTGATTTTTTGCCTGCCGATTTGGATTGTTCGCCTGCCCTTTTGATCTCCCGGTTTTGACCTCACGCTTTCCCTTTTTGATTACGGCTTTAGTCTAGTGTTTTTGCTTTGGACGCTTCGCTGACGGACTCACGGCTTTCGACCCTTGCTCACGCCCCCCGACCACGCCCCCACATCTCTATACAGTCAGTAACTGCACTTGGATTCATATCGTTCTGCCTGCGCCCGTGACAGGCTGGAACGGATTACAGATCTGCATTTACATTATTCCTTATGGGACAATGCGATTCACAATACATTTTATCTTAAGAACTCACGCCAATGTACCACAGTATCTTCAACACAAATCCTGTATCAGAGATTCCCTCGGGCAAATATTCCTCAAGTAGACGTAAAAAACCCCATTCTGTACCTGAATAAAAGTGGACTTACCTTTAAATTTAGAAAAAAGTATAAAAAATATCTCTCTCTCACACACACACACACACACACACACATACAGTACACATACACTCTCTGCTTCTCGATTGCTGAATTGTGCAGTCGGCAGCCAGATCCGCTCCTTATTTTCTTCTGATATACTGTACCTGCTATTTAGACATTAGGCATGTCTCGAAGAAAAACTAGTCACACAATTATACATAATAGCCAGCATGTGGCAAAATTAGCGCTTCAAATATTACACACCACTGGGTTTAAGTAAAAGTACAGATATTCCCTACGCCTCTGAGCAGGGTAAAAGTAAAAAGTATCCTCTAATAAAACTACTCAAGTATAGTAGAAATATGGGAAAATATGCCCCCAAGTACAGAATGAATTAAATGTACTACGTGGGGGTGGGGTACAATCATGCAGTCTCTGCTTCAACTGATCCCAGACGTGCTCTATGGGGTTCAGGTCAGGGGACACTGATGGCCAGACCATATGAAGCACTCCAACTTCCTGAAGTCGAGCTGTGACAATTCTGCCACGATGTGGTGGAGCATTATCATCCATGAACTGAAAGTTCTATGATGTCTCTGAGGTAAGAACGTGCAGTGTCTGAGCCATGTACAATAACCGAATCTGTTTTGCGCTGACTGGTGATGCCCAGACTGTTGCACCTCCTCCACCAAAGCAAACCCTGGGGACCATGTTGACCTCAGCGTATCACTCACCTCGCCTTCTCCACCAACGCTGACAACAATCATCAATGAACCGGATGGTAGACCATTGCTGCTTTGTCCAGATCACATGATATTGTGCCCACTGCAAATGTTCACGGTGGTGTCTTGGTGTCAGTGGAGCCACCTGCAATGGTCATCTGGCATTCAAGCCAAAGTGGTGGAGTCGGTTGCGATTGGTTTGTCTGGAAACCCTAGTACCCCTTGCATCTCGTAAACGGGCCTGCAGCTGTGTGGCAGTTGCATAACGATGTCTGAGTGCATAGGTCCTTAGGTACTGGTCATGTTTGCGGTCTGTCACTCGTGGGGCTCCACTCCTGGGTCTGTCATGAACTGCAATGCAAGTCTGCTGATGACACTTTGAGACACACCAAGTTCACGAGCCACCGACCCCAAGGCGTGCTATGGCCAGGTGGCGATGCTCGTCCTTTAAGTGACGTTGTGTGTTCATGGCTTACTGACAATACCAGCATTTTATACCCACAGAATGTTGAAATCAATGCCACATTGAAAAAGGTTGTCTTTTGGGATTGGACCCAATATAAGGCACACCTGTACACAATGAGGCCATTACATGGAAAACACAAAATGAGGTGTGTCTACACCCCAGTACAATTGCATCCCTATCCCAAAAATGTCTGAAGTGAAACAAACACTGTATGTACAGTATGACACCCACAGAGTCTCTTACAATATCTTATAACTTATTGTGAGTAGTGTATAGAAGCCTTTCTGGAGTATGCAAACAGGAGGGTTCAGACTTTAAACCATGTATTTAGGTGTTCAGGTATATCAGGTCGGACAAAAGTTATCACTTTTACAGAATATGTGAATGAAGTTGCAAAAATGGGGAACTCTAAAATGAGCATATTATTATTATTATTATTATTATTATTATTATTATTATTATTATTTGGTCATAGAAACAACCGAAAACAAACATAGAAACATGTGATTGTGTGTATTTGGGGAAGTTGGTTAAAATGAACTAGAATTAATTTCATTATATTGCCTATTTTGTACTGAAAATATGTATATGTCACTCTATACTGCACAAGCTATACTGTTCTATATATGTTTGTTTAAAAAAAAACAACTGCAAAACAAATAATGGCTAAAATGCTCTGAGCTTTGGGCTCCGGCTAACTTACATTAGGCTAAACAGCAAGCTAACTAATATTATGATTGTGTGTGTGTGTGTGTGTGTGTGTGTGTGTGTGTGTGTGTGTGTTTTCAAAGACCTACTGAATGAGAACAATTGAGTGATGTGAGCATGCTCAGACTTTCAGACTGGTGTGGTCTTCTACAAAATGGCTCCATCATCGTCTTCTTAATAATTGATGTGTTTCTGCATTAAAATTCTCACCACAAATCATCCTGACTGACATTTTCTGTCTATCAGTGCCCACATCTTCACCCTCCAGCTACAGAGCCCCTGTGTGTGTGTGTGTGTGTGTGTGTGTGTGTGTGTGTGTGTGTGTGTGTGTGTGTGCGTGTGTGTGTGTGTGTGTGTGTGCTCCAGTTCGGAACAGGCACCTCTCTTACTCGTTGTTCTCCACTATTTAAAATTTCATCACCGTTACTTGGTGCATGTGGATAATGAGGACATTATTTTGAGCATCGGCATTGATTCGCTTTCTCACAGGTTGTCAATCAGTCTGAGAAATGTGCACTTAAACCCCACTGCTAATGCTAAATGCCCCTGCTTATACCTGGTAGCTTATTAAGCTATTAATATAATGTGGTTAATGGAGTCCATGCATGGTGTTTAATCACCTCAGTCCTGATAACTGAAGCCACTCAACACGGATGCATGTATACATAATGTATGTGGGGCAATGCAAGGTACACTGGGATATCTGTGTAAGTTGAAGCATTTATTATCTGGCATTAAAAAAAAAACCCAGAAAACTAAAAACATCCCACTGATCCTTTAAGTAAAGGATTTGGACTTTTCATTGATGTGACATAATATAAGGCTGTGTGGTCAACATCAGACAGGCCGAGCCCAAAAATCTTGAGTTACAATAAATTGTCGTGCTTTGGCAAAAACAATTTTTTAGGGGGTTTTCCCCCATTTTTCTCAGACATTAATGCTACAGTACTACTACCACCAAATCAGGAGGGCTGAAGACTATCGTGTGTTTCCTATGAACCACTGATGCCAGCCAACCGCATCTTTTAGAACTCCTCGCTCACACACCGTTGAGGGCAGCTTAACACTCGGAGGACTGCGCTATCCGCTTCTTCCACTTGTGTGAGCTTACAGATGCCCTTGATTGGCTGTACAGCTGTGATTAATGTGAGAGCACCAAGTACCTCTCGGCCAATCAGCTATCTAGAGCTCCGGCTGCGAGAGGTTGCAGCTTCAACCGGGAATCGAACTCGCGATCTCCAGACTATAGGGCGAGCGCTTTACTACTGCGCCACTCGGAGGCAATGCTTTTGCTAAATTAAAATTGTCATTATTAATATACTGCATAAAACAGAATGTATAACTTGCGATGGATTGGCACCCTGTCAATGGTGTACTGTATGCTGCCTCGTGCCCAAAGTTTCTGAAAAAAAAACATTACAAAATTAATATTCCATCCAAATAAATTAAATGAGCCATACCAAATTCTTAAACTCTTCCAAATTCACACACATGCTGTCCGAAATTGCCAAACATCTCATCCCAAATTCTCATATGATGACGTCCAAATAAAGGAATTAAAGGAATTAAAAGCCTATATATACACAAAAAAATTGCATATTGTGATAAAGTTCATTATTTTCTGTAATGTACTGATAAACATTAGACTTTCATATATTTTAGATTCATTACACAGAACTGAAGTAGTTCAAGCCTTTTATTGTTATAATATTGATGATTGTGGCATACAGCTCATGAAAACCCCAAATCCCTAGCTCAAAAAATTAGCATATTTCATCCGACCAATAAAAGAAAAGTGTTTTTAATACAAAAAAATTCAACCTTCAAATAATCATGTTCAGTTCTGCACTCAATACTTGGTCGGGAATCCTTTTGCAGATTCTTGTGTCTTGTGTCTCTCAACTTTCTCTTCACAATATCCCACAGATTCTCTATGGGGTTCAGGTCAGGAGAGTTGGCAGGCCAATTGAGCACAGTAATACCATGGTCAGTAAACCATTTACCAGTGGTTTTGGCACTGTGAGCAGGTGCCAGGTCGTGCTGAAAAATGAAATCTTCATCTCCATAAAGCTTTTCAGCAGATGGAAGCATGAAGTGCTCCAAAATCTCCTGATAGCTAGCTGCATTGACCCTGCCCTTGATAAAACCCAGTGGACCAACACCAGCAGCTGACATGGCACCCCAGACCATCACTGACTGTGGGTACTTAACACTGGACTTCAGGCATTTTGGCATTTCCCTCTCCCCAGTCTTCCTCCAGACTCTGGCACCTTGATTTCCGAATGACACGCAAAATTTGCAACCTGTAGCCCATTTCCTGCACACGCCTGTACACGGTGGCTCTGGATGTTTCTACTCCAGACTCAGTCCACTGCTTCCGCAGGTCCCCCAAGGTCTGGAATCGGTCCTTCTCCACAATCTTCCTCAGGGCCCGGTCACCTCTTCTCGTTGTGCAGCGTTTTCTGCCACACTTTTTCCTTCCCACAGACTTCCCACTGAGGTGCCTTGATACAGCACTCTGGGAACAGCCTATTCGTTCAGAAATGTCTTTCTGTGTCTTACCCTCTCGCTTGAGGGTGTCAATGATGGCCTTCTGGACAGCAGTCAGGTCGGCAGTCTTACCCATGATTGCGGTTTTGAGTAATGAACCAGGCTGGGAGTTTTTAAAAGCCTCAGGAATCTTTTGCAGGTGTTTAGAGTTAATTAGTTGATTCAGATGATTAGGTTAATAGCTCGTTTAGAGAACCTTTTCATGATATGCTAATTTTTTGAGATAGGGATTTTGGGTTTTCATGAGCTGTATGCCACAATCATCAATATTAAAACAATAAAAGGCTTGAACTACTTCAGTTTGTGTGTAATGAATCTAAAAGATATGAAAGTCTAATGTTTATCTCTACATTACAGAAAATAATGAACTTTATCACAATATGCTAATTTTTTGAGAAGGACCTGTATATATATATATATATATATATATATATATATATATATATATATATATATACATGAATAAACTCTATGTATGTTATTTAGTTACTTTTTATGATGTGTGTATGTTTAGTATGTTTAGAAGAGCACAAAGTCTGGAGGAAAATTCTTGAAAGTTTCCTATTTACATTATGTATATCAGTTTGCATTATGGATGCCTTTATGTGTGTGTGAGAGTGTGTGCATTCCCTGCTTGCCAAGCAGAATCTTAAAAATGTTCCAAGCAGATGAGGAGCGAAGCAATGGAATCATCTCCTTGCAGTAATTTGAGCCGGTGTCTTGACACGCAGGAGCCGTTCAAAGGCTTCCTACCCACGCAGGAAGTTCATGAAGTATTCATGGCAGCGACCGAGCGAAAAGAAAGCAGCATAAGGAAGTTGTGACCGGGCCAAATGAGTGTCCGAGGGCACATAGCGCGAGCGGCAATATTCGGTATAATGAGTCTGCTTTGCCTCCCTGAAGCACATATCCTGCACTTTGGAGAGATGCACCGCTGAGAGGGCTCCTGGGAGTTCATCCAGCACGTGGCCTCTCCTCCATGGCTAATGCTTAAACATCATGAGATATTTAAAAGGTTCCCACCACACACAGGGTACGCATACTAATCCCCCTGTTAAATCATGAAGGTCAGTAAATAATCAATGAATAAACATGATAGAGAATACAACCACTGAACAAAACAAAACAAAACTAAAAAGTCTGCATATTGTAGATCACAATTAATTGTATTTAAGGTGCAGTCAACATATTATGTTAAAGGTGCTCATGTACGGAATCTTGCATAAACACGTTTGAAAAACCAGAAGTAAAAGCACACAGTAGTACACTTCCAGCCATAGCATGTCATAGCAGTAGTACACTTCCAGCCAAAATAAAAAAGTTACCACCTGGATTTAAACTAAGCAAGTTCTGATTTCTTAAACAACCATGTCAGAAGACATATCTTGTGGATGTGGCAAAGATGTTACTCTGTTTCAAAAGGGTCAAATTATTGATCTTCATCAAGCAAAGAAAACAACTAAGGATATACAGCTGGAACTACGTGAATTAGGTTAAAAGCTGAAAAATACTTTTAAACATTATTAAAACCTGGAAGAATTTGAACCATCATCATTGAGGAAGAAATATGGTCATAAAAATATCTTGAATGAGTGTGATGGGGGATCACTTAAATTCTTAGTGAAATTTAAAAAATGATATCTTTTACTGTACAAGAATTGATGAGATCTGGATTGCTTCTGTTGGTCTAGTCTAGGTTCAGCTAAATTTTTTGCCCCAAAAAATGAGTTTAGCATTTGAATGACCTGGATGTACTGAATGACCAGGTTATCACATCTATGGAGTTTTCCTTCCTTGATGGCAGTCATATTCCAAGATGCCAATTCCAGGGTTAATCTGGCTCAAATTGTGAAAAAGTGGTTCAGGGAGCATGAGACATGATTTTCACACATGGATTGGCCACCATAGAGTCCAGACCTTAACCCAATATAGAACCTTAGGATGTGCTGGAGAAGGTTTTACACAGTGTGCCAACTCATGTCTTGTATCATCAACACAAGATCTTGCATAGAAATTAATGTGACACTGGACGGAAATAAATGCTGTGACATTGCAATAATCAAAGCAAAATGTTGTCCAATGAAATATTAGAGTGTATGCCTTTTTTCGGACAGTCAGTACAGCAAGACACACACACGCACACACACCCACACACACACCAAATTTAAAACCATCTTAAATTTTTTATCCTTTGATTAACTGTTACAGTTAATTAGATAAACTAAACTGTAACTTAATCTAAATGTTTTAAACACCCCTTAAACAGACATATCTAAACTCAAGACTTTGATAGTCTCAGAGAATAGTGGTTGGATGCTGGTGGTCTATAAGATGTCTTCTTTCATCAGTTTTTCAGAAATAAACAGACTATTTCTCTCTGGAGCAGATATTGCATCATCAAAGAAAAAAATCTGAAAAGGAAAGTGATATGATATTAAAACTACAAGTCATATCATCACAGAAATATAAAAGTGTACTTTTTATGTAACATGGGAGGCGGGTTATTGATCTTTTGCAAACACATGACTACAATGATATCAGTCACAAAAGCGGACAGCAGATGCACCGTTTACCAGCATTAGTCTACCATGTATTTTAATTAATAATTTCTGAAAAAACAAACAGAAATATCACCTGATGACATTTCAGATGCTTTGTCACAAAGAAAAGAAAGAGAAACCTACCAATTGATAGTTTCTGTTACCCTGATTATTTACATATGCAATATATTGAGGTACACTTCAAAACTTATTCAAAAGAGAAACAAGCATGTGAAAATGGTTGAATAATATATTGAGGATATTCATTTGCAGATGTTTGATTTGGTATCATAATGTGATTACTCCAGATGGTGTACAAATATGTGAGTCTTCCTGCATTTGGTATCATTTGCAAAAGATCAGTGTTTCTGATGCAAATGGGACAATATTATGGTATAGCCTATGCTTTACTTTTCATACAATGATGTGCAGGTAACGTTACCTAATACTGACATTTTAAACTTTCAAATGATTAGCCAACTTACTTCCATGGTTGAAATCCTTTGTTCCCTTTCAAAGGCTACACTCAATGCTGCGTGAAAACACTATGCTATGGGGAATATCTTTTCATGTTGCCAGTTGTGAAGCATGTGTGTATCAAAAACGTCAAATTTTGGCTTATGTAACCTCGGTCGGGTAACGTCATCTTTTTAGACGCACCTGAGTTTATAAATAGGAGTGAACCGGAAACATTCCTCAGATCTTTGTCTTCACCGCATTGTGCGCGTGTGTGTTTCAGCAAAGCATACAAACAAGCATAAAACAAGCATAAAAGTTTAGAGCTAGATGCCCCCCTCCATGCAAAAATTTCCTTTCGGAGGGCGATATGCACACTTTCTGCTTCAAATGTTTGGGTGAGAAGCACGCTCTTGAAGGCCTTAATGGAGAATGCGAGCATTGTGATCTCCTTTCCATGAAGATGCGTTCTTTAGGGAACCACGAGCCGCGCTGCACTCATGTGAATCACAAGCTGACTTGGCCAAGGCACGAGAGACGGAGTCCCTCCTTTCTCTCGCCCTCTCCCCTGATCCCAAAGTCTCTCCTTCCACTTCATGAGCGTGCTTCGGTGCTTCTCATGGGTGTGTTGAAGAGACTCGCTCTTCTGATTCTGTGGAAGTAGCTACCTCAGAACGTTCCTCTAAAGATGATAGAGAATATGATGAGTTGCTTGAAGTCATAATGCGTGCAGTCGAACGGCTGCACATTGACTCGCCACAAGAGCAAGCTCACCCAAAACAATCCAAATTAGACGACAGATTTCTGTCGGGTGGCCAGGAGATGGAGCCACAACGCCGCTCTCTCCCCTTTTTTGGTGATCTCCACAACGAATTATCTCGTTCTTGGAGTAAACCTTTTTCCTTCCATATTTTTGTACCATCGACTTTGTTTTGTTCGAATATCGTAGATGCAAAAATACGAGGCTATAGCATGATGTCCCAGATAGAAGAGACGCTCGCGGGCTATCTCTCTCCTGGGACATCATCTTCATTAAATAGGCCAACGCTTCCCTCCAAGCCGTGTAGAACTTTTTCTACCCTGATAGGGAAGGTGTTCCAAGCAGGAGGTCAGGCCGGCGCTTCCTTGCACACCAGGGCGGTTTTGCAGGCCTATCAGGCTGATCTGCTGAAAGATTTGAGCACGAGCGGCACTGTGAATCAAGAATCATTCACCGAATTATGTCGAGCTACTGATGTATCCTTTCGTGCAACTAAACAGACTGCCTGTGCTATTGGCCGTTCTATAGCCTCCTTGGTGACCTGGCAGGCATCTGACAGGCATTAAGGACAAGATCGAACATTCCTCCTTGATGCCCCCTGTCTTACCTTCCGGCCTATTCGGCGACGCTGTTAATTCCGTCGCCATTAGGTTTCAAGAGGCTAGGTTGTACGAACAGGCTTTTGGGAAATTTCTCCCACGCCGTGCTCAAGAGTCGAGGCCGTCGGCCACCAAGCCTTGACCAGATCTGATTCTCGCAGAAGGAGAGCGTCAGCATCCGGGCACCCCCCCCCCCCCCACAAGGACTGGGGTACGGCTCGTCTTCTTCTCAAAGAATAAGTCCTAAAAGCCTACGCGCCCAGGACTGTGGGAGTGACCCCAAACTCCCAAATCCAACCCGAAGATTTGTGACAATGGTTTGTGACAATAGACTTAAAGGGTGCATGCTTTCACATAAAAGTTCTGCCACAACAAAGGAAGTTCCTGAGGTTCGCTTTCGGGGGGAAAAGCTTACCAGTACCGGGTCCTTCCATTTGGTCTAGATCTGACACCCTGCACATATGCAAAATGCAAAATGTATGGATGCAGTCCTGGCTCCCTTGCGACTCCAGGGCATCCGTATTCTCAATTACATACATTACGACTGGCTAATCCTGGCCCAGTCTCAGCAGCTAGCGCTCCGACATCACGATGTTGTCCTAGCTCATCTCCATTCGCTGGGTTTGAGACTCAACGCTACCAAAAGCATTCTCTTTCTGGCTCATACTTGGGTGTCAGATGGGATTCGATCACTATGCGGGCACAATTGTCTCCCGCTCGTGTCGAATCCATCCTCAGCGCCCTCAAGTAAAGCAGTCTAGACCAGGAAGTGACTGTGACTTTTAGCACTTTGAGATTTGTTTCAAATATAAAGTGCATTATAAATTAAATGTATTATTATTATTATTATTATTATTATTGTATATCACTTTCAAAAATGTTTAGGCCTCATGGCAGCTGCATCCACGGCGATATCTTTGGGCCTTCTGCACATGAGAGCTTTTCAGTTGTGACTAAGAGCCAGGGCATTTCATACAAGGGCCAATCCCCGAAGGCAAATAAGGGTTGCGTGCGAAGGACTTCGTACCCTTCCTATGTGGTTCAGACCTGGGTTTCTCACCTTGGGTCCCACTCTAGGTCCTTCTTGTCGTCGCAAAATGCTAACGACAGATGGTTCCCTTACCGTGCTGGGGCACGGTCTTGGATGGCCGTCCTGCTTGGATGGCTCTATTTTTGGCCCTACAGCACTTCCTCCAGCAGCTGAGAGGCTACTATGTTCTAGTGCCAGGGGTAGCTCAGTGGTTAAGGCAGTGAACTACGGTTCGGAAGATCCCAGGTTCAAACCCCACAACCACCAAGTTGCCACTGTTGGGCCCTTGAGCAATGCCCTTAACCCTCAACTGCTCAGATGTGTAATGAGATAAAAATTGTAAGTTGCTCTGGATAAGAATGCCTAAATGTAAATGTAGTGCAGGTGGACAACACTTTGGTAGTCTCCTATATAAATCGCTAGAGCGGACTGCACTCGCGCCGCTTGAACGAGCTAGTGCATCAGGTTATGCTCTGGGCACAGGACAAGTTCCTGTCCCTCAGGGTGATTTACATTCCAGGGCACATGAATGTGGGAGCAGATTTACTGTCCAGACAAACTGTGACACACAGGGATTGGAGACTTCATCCCAACATAGTCAGCCAAATCTGGGAATGATACTTCACAGCAGAGGTGGACCTCTTTGCCTCCCAAGAGCCTGCAACTTGTCCCCTCAACTACTCTCTGTCCCCTCCAGCTCCCCTGGGTCTGGACGCGATGGCCCGATTTATGCCTTTATGCGTTTCCTCCAATACCTCTGCTCCCTGGAGTCCTGGTGAATGTCCGTCAACACGGTTTGCGCCTCTTACTGATAGCGCTCCGTTGGCCGGCCAGAGTATGGTTCTTGGATCTAATATCTCTCCTCCTTGGATCTAATATCTCACCTTGGATGATTCCAGTGAGGAGGGATCTTCTGTCTCAGGCGCAGGGAACAATATTTCATCCCCAACTTGAGCTTTGGAACCTTCACGTTTGGCCCCTGAACGGGACCAACTAAGTCAAGCTGGTCTCCCAGCCAGCGTAGTTGACACTATTCTAACCACTAGAGCTCCCTCCACTAGGAAAACTTATGCCCTCAAATGGATTGTATTTGAAAGTTGGTGCATGACGAAACAGGTAGACCTAGTCCACTGCTGAATTGTTTCAGTGCTGGCGTTCCAGTAAGAAAAGTTGTCCTCTGGCTTGTGCTCTAGTACCTTCAGGATGTACGTGGCCGATATTTCAGCCTGCCATGTTCCGAATTAAGGAGTTACTGTAGGAAAACACCCTTTAGTTGCCCGTTTTATTCATGGAGCTAAACGGTTGAGGCCACCCACTAGAGCCACGACCCCTTCATGGGATTTATCTATCGTGCTCGAAGGTCTAACTGACACTCCTTTCGAACCACTAGAGTCAGTGCCTGACAGGCTTCTGACTCTCAAGATGTTTTTTCTTATGGACATTTTACCTCTCTTAAGAGGATTGGAGATCTGCGCACCTTGTCAGTTTCCCCATCCTGCCTGGACTTTGCCCCTGGGCTATATTCCGAAAGCTCCATTTTCAACCATGCACCCTGTTGTTCTTGAAGCCTTCTGTCCTCCCCCTTTCACAACTTCGGAACAGGAGAAACTTCACCAACTGTGTCCAGTACGGCTCTTCGGATCTACGTCCACCGCACCAGCCAGTGGCGTAAATCAGAGCAGCTCTTTATATGCTATGGAGGCCGCACCCGGGGGGCGGCCGCCACTACACAGACCATGTCACACTGGGTGAGAGATGCTATTGCTCTCACCGACGAGGCGCATGGGCTCACTTTGCCTCTAGGAATCGGGATCATTCAACCAGGGAGATTGCTTCATCTATTGCACTAGCAAGAGGTATTCCTCTGCAACAAGTGTGTGATGTGGCGGGCTGGTCCTCTCCGCACACATTTGTTAGATTTTATAGTCTGGATGTTCATTCCACTCCGGGCTCACGAGTCCTCGAGTCAGCTTCCCAGACATAGTTCTGAGACCTCTTGGCCTTGTGCACACACGCTACACAACTCAGGGGTCCAGACACTTGCAGTGCGGCGACGTGGGTATTCTTGTTCCCATAGCATTTTCACGCAGCATAGAGTGTAGCCTTTGAAAGGGAACGTCTCGGGTTACTTTGCTGTAACCCTGTTCCATGAAAAGGGAGGGAGCGAGATGCTGCATCCCAATGCCGCACTGCCACGAGACCGGACGTCTGTTCAGACAAATTAATCTGAGGAATGTTTCCTTTCCGGTTCACTCCTATTTATAACCTCAGGTGTGTCTAATCAGATGACGTCACCCGGCCGAGGTTATATAAGCCAAAATTTGGCGTGTTTGATACACACATGCTACACAACCGGCAACATGAAAAGATATTCGCCATAGCGTTTTCACGCAGCATCTCGTTCCCGCCTTTTCAGGGAACAGGGTTACAGCAAAGTAACCCGAGACTTTTTAACAGTGTTAAAAGAAAAGAACAAAAGGTAGTGCTGTTGATCACTAGTTAGCACTGTAGTTTGTTAGTTCTGGATCAACTTGGAAACAATAATTAAGTAAACTATGTGTCACGCTCTCAGTGCCTTCGCGCTGATCAAAGACTTTTTGATATTTCCTTTCCCAGTTATCTACAAGGCGCTTGTTTTTACTGTGGAGCTTCAGGACACAGGGTTAAAGACTGCCCATTAAAAGGGAGGCGCCCCCTAGTCAGACTGGGAGCACTAGAGGGCTTTCCTCCTGATGGATTCCCACAATCACGTCCCCTACTTCCTGTAAACCTAATCATCAGTGGTCAGGCTCACCCAATTCAGGCACTCATTGACTCCGGCTCCGATCGGAATTTGATCAGCGCAACTACGGTGAGGGCATTAAAAATCTCTTGTGTACCACTAGACACTCCGCTCGCCATTCAGGCCTTGGATGGGAGCCGGCTTCCACCCATCATATGTAGAACCCCACCATTAACTTTAAGAACGTCAGGGAACCACTCTGAGGAGATCTTCTTCTTCATCATGGATAAATCACACGCCGCTTTGGTCCTCGGACTTCCCTGGCTAGCCCTCCATGGACCCCAGATCGACTGGAACAAACACGCCATCACAGGTTGGAGCCCCTCATGCTCCACGACATGCCTGCACTCAGCACTCCCTCCAGCTCCTAGCCTGGTCACACCCCATGAAACCCCGGACATCTCCAGTGTACCCACCGATTACCATGATCTCGAGCAGGTCTTCAATAAGACCCGAGCCATGTCACTTCCGCCGCATCGACCATACGACTGTCCCATTGATCTTCTCCCGGGCACCTCTCCTCCGAAAGGCAGACTTTACTCTCTGGCACACAAAGAAAGAGAGGCCATGAATAAGTATATCACAGATTCCCTCGCTGCCGGAATTATTCGTCCATCCTCCTCGCCCGCTGGGGCAGGATTTTTCTTCGTCAAGAAAAAAGACAAGTCCCTTCGTCCATGCATTGATTACAGAGGGCTTAACGAGATAACTGTCAGGAACCGCTACCCGTTACCTCTCATGGCCACCGCCTTTGAACTTCTCCAAGGAGCGGACATCTTCACCAAGCTCGACCTACGAAACGCTTATCACCTCGTCCGAGGGCAACGAGTGGAAAACTGCCTTCAACACACCCACTGGGCACTACGAGTATTTGGTAGTTCCGTTCGGACTGACCAACGCCCCTGCCGTATTCCAGGCCCTCATTAATGACGTTCTCCGTGACTTCTTGAACTCTTTCGTGTTCGTGTACTTGGACAATATTTTGATTTTCTCTCGAGGTCTGGAGGAGCACCGGCACCACGTTCGCCAAGTTCTGCAGAGGCTCCTAGAGAACAATCTCTTTGTTAAAGCCGAAAAATGTGAGTTCCATACAACTTCCACAACGTTCCTAGGATTTGTCATCTCTCCCTCCAGACTGGAAATGGAGCCCGCCAAGGTCCAGGCTGTCTCCAACTGGCCCACGCCAGCCTCTCGACGTGACCGCCAACGGTTACTGGGGTTCGCGAACTTCTATCGCCGCTTCATCCGGGGTTACAGTTCCGTCGCCGCCCCCCTCACCTCCCTGACTTCCTCCAAGACACAGTTCTACTGGAACAACGAGGCAGACAAGGCCTTCGCGGACCTCAAGAAGCGGTTCACCTCAGCCCCCATACTCACCATACCCGACCCATCTCGCCAGTTTGTGGTAGAAGTGGACGCCTCCAACACTGGCGTTGGGGGAATTCTCTCCCAAAGATCCCCGCGAGACAACAAGCTGCACCCCTGCTCATTCTACTCCTGCCGTCTATCTCCAGCTGAGAGAAATTACGATGTAGGCGACCGAGAGCTCCTGGCCATCAAGTTAGCACTAGAGGAGTGGAGACATTGGCTGAAGGGGACCGAGCTCCCCTTCATAGTGTGGACCAATCACAGGAACTTAGAGTACCTGCGCACCGCCAAAAGACTCAATGCCCGCCAAGCTCGGTGGTCGTTGTTCTTCTCAAGGTTCAATTTCACCCTGTCCTACCGCCCAGGTTCTAAGAACACTAAGCCTGATGCTCTCTCAAGCCAGTTCTCCCTCCCACAAAATCCCACACCATGCCAACCTATTCTGCCATCTCGTTGTCTCGTTGCCGCCTTAGAGCTAGACATCGAGACCAAAGTCAAGCAGGCATTGACTCAGGAGCCCGGCCCAAGAAATGTTCCTCCAGATCGCCTCTTTGTTCCCCCCTGTCTGCACCCGCAGGTCCTGGAGTGGGGTCATGGATCCAAGCTGTCCTGTCACCCAGGCTCTGCCCGAACGCTCTTTATCTTACAACAGCGCTTCTGGTGGTCCACGATGGGGAAGGATGTTTCCAGCTTTGTGGCAGCCTGCGACATCTGCACCCGCTGCAAACCCAACAACCGTCCTCCGGCTGGCCTCCTCAGACCCTTACCCATACCTCACCGTCCCTGGTCGCATATTTCGCTGGATTTTGATCTGACCATCGTTGACCGCTTCTCCAAGTCCGTCCACCTGGTTCCGCTCCCCAAGCTCCCGTCCGCCAAAGAGACAGCAGAGCAATTGATCCTTCATGTTTTTCGTCTTCACGGCCTTCCCACCGACATAGTTTCAGACCGTGGCCTTCAATTCACCTCACGCTTCTGGGGGGCCTTTTGTAAACTCATCGGAGCCTCTCCTAGCCTATCTTCTGGTTTTCATCCCCAATCCAATGGCCAAACAGAACGAAAA
The DNA here is from genome assembly GCA_030522415.1 of Channallabes apus. Lineage (NCBI taxonomy): Eukaryota > Metazoa > Chordata > Actinopteri > Siluriformes > Clariidae > Channallabes > Channallabes apus. Next base: position 45,562,346 of record CM060111.1, read on the forward strand.
AACCAAGCAATGGAAGTCGCCCTCCGGTGTATGACTACTCGTGATGCCACCACCTGGAGTAAGTTTCTCCCGTGGGTCGAGTACGCTCACAACTCCCTACCATCTGCTTCAACGGGTCTCTCTCCGTTCCAGTGCTGCCTGGGCTACCAACCACCACTGTTTCCCACTCAAGAGGAGGAGGTAGAGGTCCCCTCGGCACAACACTTTGTCCGCCGCTGCAGACGTACATGGTTACGAGCCAGACGATCCCTCCTGCAAGCATCCCGCTCATACAAGAAACAGGCGGACCGTCATCGCTCCAAGACCCCCAGGTATCACATAGGAGACAGAGTCATGCTCGCCACCAGAGACATTCCCCTAAAGACACTCTCACGCAAGCTCTCTCCCCGTTTCATCGGACCCTTCACAATAACCAGGATAATCAACCCGTGCGCTGTCCTCCTCCTACTCCCATCGTCTATGCGACGCATCCACCCCACCTTCCATGTGTCCCAGCTACGACGCATCGTAAACTGTACTCTAAGTCCATCCACCCACCCTCATCCTCCTCCCCGTATCATCGATGGCAGTGAGGCCTACACAGTCAGAAAACTCCTGAAGGCCCGCCGGCGAGGAAGAGGAGTCCAGTTTTTGGTGGATTGGGAGGGCCATGGTCCTGAGGAGAGAAGCTGGATTCCAGCTAGATTTATCCTCGACCGAACCCTGATCACAGACTTCTACAGACGCTGTCCCAATGCACCCCGCGTAGCGCCTGGAGGCGTTCGTTAGAGGGGGGGTACTGTCACGCTCTCAGTGCCTTCGCGCTGATCAAAGACTTTTTGATATTTCCTTTCCCACGCTGTCAGACCCTCATCACGTGGTCATGCTTTCCCACGCTGTCATCGCTCCTCCCGGACCGCCCCGCCGGCACACCGGTTTCTCATCTGGCGCTGATTTCATCCAGCTTATAAGGAAGCACAGCGCGCTGCCTCGCGCTGGATTATTGTGTGTTGTTTCGCCATAGTTTTCTCGTGTTTCTGTTCATGACTTTTCACGTTGCCGATTTCGCTTGTCTCTCGTTTTTTCCCCTCGTCTCACGATTTGGATTATCGCCACGCTTGGACTTAACGGTTTGAACTTTCGCTTTCGTTTCTCGACCACCGGCATGCTTCGCGTCTGTTTTGGCTCGACGCCCTCGCTGACTGATCACACGGCTTTGATCTCTCGCTCTCCCCTTCTCGACCACGGCTCAGCTTCATGTTTTGGCGCGACGACATCGCAGACGGACTTCACGGCCCCGACCTAACACTTCCGCCTTCACGACCACGGCTCTGTCTCTCGCCCCGGCGGCAATGCGACGCTACGGATCCTGCATACCGACCCCAGCGCCTCCGCTCTCACTACGGCGACACCACAGAAGAGCTAGAGGGCTCACGACTCACACCTCCACCTGCAACTGGGTCCATTCTCACAGCCCACGTTCCGCAACCACGCGACACTATGTGTTGTTTAAGATAGCAAAAAGTTATCAGTTGTGTTTTTTTGCTAAAAATTATTCCATGACTGGATTTGAATGTGGGTTTTGCCACTGGCATCTGGTAAGTAAGGTCCTTTTGGCCATCCATAAGTGGGTGGGACCATTAAGGACAGATGTCATGAGCAAAAAGGTCTGTAGAAGTATCCTCAAAATTCTTTCGTCATTCGTCACTTTTAAGGTGCAATATAGCCTGCACTATTCAGTTTATCATTTTGATTTGCAGATGCCATTAAGGCACTTACTCTTGTACTAAAGATTCAACTATTTGCTCATTTTTACATTTTATTTCTAAATTTCTATCCTCGATGTCAAAACTTACCGTATTCACACCAGGGTTTGATTCAAGTGCTCTTAACACTGTACACGTGGAAGAGTCCATACAAGGTAAGTGTCATTACAGCCCCAAAGGAAGCCATCCAAAACAGCTGATGGGCTTTTAATAACACTAAACACAGCTTAATGGGCTTTTAATATTGCTCTGTAAGGTTGGCCCTGAGTTTTAAGTGTTATACACAAGGACAAAGAAAGGCTGAGAGCTGATAAATGGAGACATTAAAAGCTGTAATGTAGGATTCCTGCTTGTGAAGCACTCCTAAGATCATACCACTCAGGGAATAAGGGGAAAATTTCAGTTCAAGTCTACCTTATCAGTGATTATCATTACATTATTAAAAAAACATAAACAGTATTCTGAGTAAGTAATGTTCTGAATACAGACAGGGGTCAGGATTGGGATTTAACCAGAGACATGATATTAGCATGATACCAATATAGACATGATATTAGCATGATACTACAATTTACATAGCATTTCAGTAAAGGATTTTAATCATCCAGGTAAACAAGGTAGGAGCTAGTTTAGTATTTAGGTAATCTTTAGTAATCTGTTTAGTATTAGCCAAGGATCCCTTTATAAAAACCATAGTGTATGTGAATGAGAGCATTATATAAAACTGTTAGAAACTTAGAAACTTTGTTAGAGGTGCTGCTATAGGAAATTAACACCCTCTGATCTATCACAGTCGAGAGCTCGGCATTGCTGCGGTGTAAGAAAATTTGCCTCTCTCTCCCATGGCTCTTAATTTGGTTAATTAGTGCCATGTTGGTCCTGATTCGGCCTCATTCACCCAGCATATTTTCTGCACCATCTGCCTCAATTTGTCCTTACCTTATTGCCGCATAAATGGTCTAATGGTTCCTGTTTGTGTTATTGTGTTTCCATGGTTGTTAATTGCACTCACCTGTTTCTTGCTACCCCTCATTAGTCTGTATATTTGTGCACTCTTGCAGTGCACGACAAATGAAATAATTACAGCTCATGCGGGAGACATTCGAGCGGAAAACAGTAACAACAACAACTAGAGCGCAAAATGATTATTTGCACACAGGTACAACCATTAACTTGGTTTATATATTATATACACTTTTTTTTTATAGAATGTCTCCTTGATACAAAATCTAGCAAAATTTTAGTTTTTATTGAAATTTAAATTAAGGCAGATTTTGATTTTGCTAAAATACACAGAGTGGAAATAAGAAGAAAGCCCACAGTAATACTGATATCATTCAGTTAGCTACAGTTGCAACATTGCTGCTGCTTGGCATAAAATATTAATTATGGCATCTCATTGTTATGTCAGCCCGAGTTTAGGTTAAAGATGAACGTAGCTCTCAAAGAGACTCAACAACTTGTAATTATAGTCAGATGGCCTTTTGTTTTTGGTTTCTTTTTTGCATTGAAGTTATGATGCAAAGTGTAATAAAGTATAATTTTATATATTTTCTTTGTTTATTTAGGGTTTTTTATGATAATTTATTATTGACCTGAAATAACTTTTATTCCTGAGTGGTTTAATTTGCACACTGTAATGTTAAGTGAAATTATAATTTATTGGTAGAATTTTATTTATACAGCTCTTTTTTATAGAATTTTACCGAGATATCCGAGATAAAAGAAATAGTATTCTTGATAGCAGTAATGCAAGATGCAGTTAAAGTGGAATTTTATTTATTTTATTTTACGTTGGTGTTCTTGAGTGATGTGATAAACACTGAGATACTAAGTGTAATTAGAATATAGTGCAGTTATATATATAATTTTTGTATTTTTAACTGACTTATCTGAGATAAATATTGGTATTCTTGAGTATTTTTTTATTGAACAGTGCAAAGTGTAATTAGAGTAAACATTTATGTGTACACAGCATTTAGTGTTTTGTTGCGTGAGAGGTGATGCAAGTTATCATTAAAATAGAATTTATTTTTAGTTGTATATTACTGACATATCTGCGGTAAATGTTGATATTCTTGAGTGTTTTGATGTACACATTGTCATAGTAAGTGTAATTAAAGTATATTTTACTCTACAGTATGACTAAAATATACTTTAATTTACTTTACAGTGTTTTTTTTTTTTTACCATTATTTTACTGTTATACTTGAGTTAAATGTAATTTTTAAGTTATTATTAGGGTGGCTGTGATGCTAAAAATGATAACAGTCTGGTTTTAGCTATATTTTTATATTTCATATGGAGATTTTTTGATGAACATATCTGAGGAAAGTACTGCTATTCATGAGCGTTCTATTATCCTAGTGGTTACGCTTGAGTTTATCACAATCGTCTTCAGTCGTCTTGAGTCTTTTGAAGGGTTTGTTATATTAGCAGTGTATAGAGCGACAGTTTTTAGTCTTACTTCTTCTGCAACCTCCTTAATGAAATGTTGATATTAGCAACATATGTCTCTGTCATTTACACTTTATAATCTCTGTATTAAAAACTAGTTTGATAACATTGTTAACCTCGCTGCTACCTACAGAATACGCAACAGATTTATTTCCTTATGACTTTTGAATTGTACGAGTTGGCATGCTATATTAAAATAATAATAATAATAATAATAATAAAATTACAAACCATTAGTATTCACCTACTGGAAATGACAGATTTAGTACACCAGGGAGCTAACTAGAACTAAATGAATAGGTTTAATCTTCACCGCCGACATTCCTGTATGACTCAGTTTGCTTCTTTGACATTTGACACGCGGAGAAATAAAAACTGATCTCAGACTTTCGGACCTCCTCATAGTTATTTTCAGCTTTTCCTGTTTTATATTTCATCTCTTATCTTTTCCTGTCATCTAGGTGACGGACTGCTTTCAGAGGCAGAATCGCGTGCTGTGGAACTATTACGTCAAAATCCATCTGTCTAGTTTTATATATATATATATATATTCCTAAAACTATTTGTTTTTGTCTTTTTATATTTATTTTTGTTTATTTCTTTTGAATTTATATTCTCTCTCCTTCTGTGTCAGTTGTATAAGATAGTTAATAAAGCTTTAACAAATTCAATATATCCTCCTCTATTTCTCTTCTTTTCTTACTCCTTTATTTTATTCATTTGCATTCTGTCCCTCATTCTATTATTCTCTCTCTGTCTCTCTCCGTCTCTCTCTCTGTCTCTCCGTCTCTCTCTGTCTCTCTCTCTCTCTCTGTCTCTCTCTCTCAAAAAAGTGTACAATCAGAATTGTTTATCTTTTGATCTGACACACACACACACACACACACACACACAGACAGACAGACAGTGTGCTTTGAGTTGTGTTTGTGAGTTTTATGAAAAAAGCTCAGACCAGCTGGTGCCAATTCACACACTCCTTCAACTATGCAGCTTCAAACACACACACACACACACACACACAGAATACAGCAGAATAATGTGACTACCCAAGTGAAAAAAAAATACACTTTAGTGTATTACAAATATATTGAAATCCTGGATAATACACTGCAAATATACTAACAAAAAGTTGTACCATCAGTTAATATATAAAAAGTATACTAACATCATGCTTTTACCAAATTCTGGAATTAAACTTTAAATATACTTAAAAATTATTGTATTATAATACTTTAAGTGAAAGGCTGGTCTAATTTCCAAAGTATACTTATTTAAACTTGTTTTTCAATATATTTTTTCAAATATGCCCGAAATAATCATTGTACAAATGTACAGAAAGTATATATTAGAATACAGATTATAATATACGCTAGTCTCAGTATATTATCAGTTAAATGTAAATGTACTTATATTGAGTGCACTACTCTCTCGTGCGCGCGCTTTTAGACTTGTTTTTGCACGCTGAATCTCTCCCTCGCGCGCGCGATCTCAAACTCGTTCCTGCGCTCAAAATCACTTTTGCTGTACAAGATAATTTATGTTTTTACTCCTCACTCTTCTGTCCGCTCACTGTCATAAAACGACACACAAACTGCAGCAGCGTTGTGAACACTGCGACTATTCCAGCCAACCGGAGACTAAACGGCGCCCCACCAGCCAATCAGAGCTAGAGGCGGGCAGATTCGGACTGTCCGTTCTCTGATTGGCTCCCCAGTTCTCTACTTCTAGTTTGAATTAACGGCTGAAGCTGCATCATCGCGTGCGTTAGTTCATATCGTTATTATTTTATTTTCATCAGCATAAGGTAAAATTAACGGTTTTAAATTAAGTACATACTTTAATCTATAGTTTGTATTGTGTAATGTGTTGTTGTTAATGTGTTGTGTACTTTGATTGTGGTATAATGGCTCTGTAGCTCTCGGCCTGTTTTCAGTCTCTGTGTAACAGAATCAACACACCAGGTTTAAACTAATACTGTACCTGTAGATTCTAATACTAATGTCTGTCTGTGTTCACACACCAGGTTTAAACTAATACTGTAGCTGTAGATTCTAATACTAATGTCTGTCTGTGTTCACACACCAGGTTTAAACTAATACTGTACCTGTAGAGTCTAATACTAATGTCTGTCTGTGTTCACACACCAGTTTATATTTTAGTTTGTGTGTTTGTGAGACAACCTGATGTTTTGTTGAGCACAAATAAACTATAGTAGTGCTTTTTTGTAACCTTGTGCAAATTAAATCTGTTGAAGTCATGAATAAAATCTGCCTCATAATTACTGATGTAATGCTTTTCAAAAACATGTTATAGTGTAGAAAATGCATTTAGCATTTGTAAATTATCCTAAACACTTAATGTACTGGTAATACATTTGCAGTACAGTATTGTGGGCGGGGCGGCGGTTTGCGACCGTCGTGCCTTGCGGCAGGTGTTCTGTTTGTGTTCACCCTGTTTGGGACGTGTGTTTAGGTTAGTGGCTTCGGCCAAGTGGGAGTATGTGTACACGTGTGTATGTGCTGCGTTCTGCTACCGGTCTCCAGTTCCAGCTAATAGCTGAATAGGTGTGTCATTACATTGGGTAGCCACCAAACTCACTCGTCCTCCAAGTTCCCTGCTAGTGTCGAAAAACGCTACAGTACTATAGAAGGTTGTGTGTACTGTATGATACAATAAAGTATATTTGTATAAACCACAAAGTGTACTTTTTTAGTATTTGTAATTGGCTAGACGTATAACAGCTACTGCTGCAATAAGAATATACTCATAGTACATTAATCATGTATTTGTAATACAGTAAAAATAGCTGTAATGTACTTATAATACATTAAACATATACTTAAATTGTAATAATTACTGTCAGGTATGTAGGTTAGTACACACACAGCCATATACTTTAAGTGTACTAAAGTATACTTAAAGTTGTTCCACTTTAGCACACAAAAGTATACTTAATACACTTAAAATTGTGCTTTTGTACAATTTAATTACAACTTAAATACACTTAGTACAAAATTAGTTGTTCCAAAATAGCAAACTTCAAGTATACTAGTCATTAGTCTGGAGCAAATACATTTAAGTATGCTTTGGCACGCTAGGATTTAATATACTTAGCATACTTTTTTTTTACTTGGGTATTATTATTTACTATTATTTCATTATTAAAATAATCCTCATGTTAATGATCATGCCTGACTTTAAGGAGGCGACGCCCCTGTGCCTCTTATTCACTGCTCATTTCTCTCATGTAATAAACTCCAGATCAGATCATCTGATTAAACTCCATCATTTCAGATTGTGAGACTCAGCTCTTCCAGTAATGTTTGTGTGCGTCAGTGTGTCGTCTTTCTGGATCAGTATTACTGTCCTGATGGAGTCTCTCTCGTCATCCTGTGGTTTATTATTTATTTCCCTGGTAGCTCTGCTGCCGGTTGGACGTCTGATCTCGCTCAGCTTCAGTGGAACTGAAAGTTCGGCTCTTTGATCAGACATCGAGTCGGTCTCGAGAGTTTTGCAGGATGCAGGCTGATATCAAAGCAGCGTCGCTCATTACAACTGCTTTTTTCTTCATTTGTCTGGGGTTTTTTTTCCAGTTGTGTTTGTTGCACGTTTGTGTTTCCCAGGTCTCACGTGCTGCCGTGGACACCATGTGCTTCCTGCCACAGTGAGCTTCAAACCGTTAAAGGGATTAAATACAAAGTGCAGAAATGTGCAGCATGGAAATGCAAATTCATATTTACAGATAAATGTCCTCTCTCTCTCTCTCTCTCTCTCTCTCTCTCTTTCTCTGCCTTTCTGATATCTCTCTCTCTCTACATCTTTTTCACTGACACTTTTCTATCTATCTACAAATCTTCATGTCTGTCTGTCTGATTTCTCTACAGTATTTGTTTCTCTGTCTATAGTTTTCTCTCTCTCTCTCTCTCTCTCTCTCTCTCTCTTCCTATCCATCTCCTTCTCTGCCTTTATCTCTCCATAGGTGTCTGTCTATCCCTTTACCTGTCAGTCTTTCAGTGTCTCTCTCTACCTCTTTATCTGTCTCTCATTGTGTATCTCTCTCTCTCTCTCTCTCTCCCGCTCTCTGGCATCTCTCCTTCCCGGTGTCGTGCAGATTTACGCACAGCTGCGTACGTTCGCTCCTTCACGTGACCTTGTCACGGATCCACACAGGAGGAAACTCCACGTGGTCTCAGCACCGCTCAGCCATCTGTAGTGTTGGCACGGTGACGCCATACTCGCACACATTTACTTACGGATCTGTTAAAGGGACAGAATGTTGTGGAATTAAAGCCTTTGTTAATCGTAACCACATGTTGAAACTTTTTTTTTTTCTGAAATCTTCAGGACAGAAGAGTTTCCAGGAGTTTCATCAGAGAGGAAGAGAGAGAGAGAGGAAGAGAGAGAGAGAGAGAGAGAGAGATAACAGGATGGTTCACAACGTTGCAGGTAAAACGATAACTAGATCACATCAATGACATATCAATCTTTAATTAATTTGGAAACGGCAATAAATCCCTGGAATAAAACACTTCCTGTTAGAGGAAAATAATTAACAAAACTGTGACTCTGCTTCGTCACATCAATCTGCTGTTGATTTTTCTCGAACAGCCCCACACACACCGCTTTACTCAACATGAAGTCATCCTTTCTCCCCCAGCTGAGGGCAGAAACAAGAAGACTAAATCAGGAGACTCGACTGCGCTGTGACACGATGAGAACTTTACGATGCGCAGCCGGCAGTCCAGCGTCTGCGCAGCCGGCAGGCAAAAGTCAGACTGTGTGAATGTCACAGGAATGACAAAGAGCAAAATCTCTCAGCTGAGGAACAAGAGAGAGAGAGCGAGCGAGAGAGAGAGAGAGAGAGAGAGAGAAAAGCCTTTAGCATTGTTTGAGCAGGTGGAGCAGGAAAGGAAGACACTCGAGAGACGACATGTCAGATTTTTTCCCTTTTGCACATCACACAGAGTGTTTGGAGAAAATCAAATCCAGGCACGGCCTCTCTCTCTCTCTCTCTCTCTCTCTCTCTCTCTCTCACACACACACACACACACACCCTCCACTATAGGCTGGTTACCAAATGAGCATTTTTGACAGAGATTAATGGGCGAGCAGAGGGGAAAGAGCAGAGCACAGAGAATACACAATAGCAGATCCATTACTCTCTCTCTCTCTCTCTCTCTCTCTCTCTCTCTCTCTGCGTATGATAATCCCTCTCTTTCTCTCTTTCTCTTACCCTTTTTTAACCGGCCTGTCACAGGTGGAGGACGGCATTTGTCTGAATTATTGAACTCCCACACCATCTCAAAGACCTAATTTAATCTCAATGGCTTCCCACCTTTAATTCAGTCCCAGATCCGACTCTTTCCATCGCTCTCTCTTTCCTCCGGTGAGTAAGTACTGCTGATAAATACTCTGCACGCTGGACTTTTCCTCACACTCATCACACAGCCTGTCAGCAAGAGAGAGAGGGAGAGAGAGAGGGAAGGAGAGAGGGAGAGGGAAGGAGAGAGGGAGAGGGAAGGAGAGAGGGAGAGGGAAGGAGAGAGGGAGAGAGGGAGAGGGAAGGAGAGAGGGAGAGGGAGAGAGAGAGAATAGAAAATAGATACTTTTTTTTTACTGTATTACAAATAAAACTATAACTTCAACATATACAAAGTATAAAAGTATAGACACTATGTAATATGCTATCTAAAGGATGAAAGGAATAAAACACTGTGTGCAGTGCTGTTATAGTAAAATAATCAATGACAGCTTGCTGTAATAAAGCAGTCACAGTGACCACCCTGGAGATGATGAATTTTTTATCACAGCGTTTTATTCCTTTTTTACAAGAATGATATACATTACATTGATTCTGTTTATAGTTACATGTACATTTGATGCTCCATAAAACTAACTTGTTCCTGTTTTCATGATGTTACCTGTAATTATAGTAAAAATCACAATCTTCTGCTTTTTTCTTTTTCTTGAGTTTAATAAGAAAAAAAACTTTAGTTTGTCATGCAAAAGTTTTAACGACTGAAAATATCGGAAAACTTACAGCTTCACCTCTGAGACTCCTTCCGTAAATGTTAAAGCAGCTGAGAATGACTGGTTACTATGGAAACCATAACAAGCACAATAATATAAACCTGTGCTTCTCTTATAACGGCTGGTGCTCAGTCTACCATCATGCACAACAACAGGCAGCAGAAGCTCCGGTAACTTGGGTAAATTAGGCTACTGTGTGGTTTTTTGTGGTTATGTTTGAGGTACACGGAATACATGTGTGTGAATGAGAGGAACCCAAGAGGAACAGTGAGGCTACAGGGAGCAGAGGTAAAGAAGGTGCTGGATTTTAAGTACTTAGGGTCAAAGGTCCAGAGCAACGGAAAGTGTGGAAAGGAGGTGAAGAGACGAGTACAGGCAGGTTGGAATGGGTGGAGAAAAGTGTCAGGTGTGTTGTGTGATAAAAGAGTATCAGCGAGAATGAAAGGAAAGGTGTACAGGACAGTGGTGAGACCAGCAATGCTCTACGGCTTAGAGACAGTGGCACTGAAGAAAAGACAGGAGGCAGAGTTGGAGGTAGCAGAGCTGAAGATGTTGAGGTTCTCTTTGGGAGTGACAAGGATGGATAGGATCAAGAATGAGTTCATCAGAGGGACAACCCATGTTAGATGTTTTGGAGATAAAGTCAGAGAGGCCAGATTGAGGTGGTTTGGACATGTTCAGAGGAGAGATGGTGAATATATCGGTAGAAGGATGCTGAGGTTGGAACTGCCAGGCAGGAGGTCTAGAGGAAGACCAAAGAGGAGATTTATGGATGCAGTGAGAGAGGACATGAAGTTAGTTGGTGTGAGAGAAGAGGATGCAGAGGATAGGGTTAGATGGAGGCAGATGATTCGCTGTGGTGACCCCTGAAAGGGAACAGCCCAAAGACGAAGAAGAGTTTGAGGGATATTTTTGGAGATACAAAAAAAAACATAAGTGTTCCTAAAAGAATTTGAAAATGGACAAAGAAGGTAATACGGATATTAATTTTCAGAGGTTTGATCCTAACGTGATTACCTGAGATGTATAAATTTGTGATAGCGCTTGCATTTGGTAACGCTTGCTAACAAATAATGGTAAATGAAAAGCTTTCATGTGCTACAGTATGTAGGCTGTACAATCCCTTGTCCCACACACTGACTGGTTTTGAATGTGGGTTTCGGCACTGCCATCTGGTACTTAACATCCCTTTCACCATTGAGAAGTGGAACCACATGTTGTAACATCACATGGTCTATAGGGGATTTAAAAAAAAAAAGAATCAACACCTTCTGACCAATCAGAATCTTGTAAAGTGGAATGTTTTTGCAAAGAAAATTACGTTAGAGAGTCACATTAGAGATTTCTTCCGCCTCTGGCATCTTTGAGGTAAAAAAAAACAAAACAACAACAACAAAAAAAACAATAATTTTCAAGACAAAGCAGACAAAATCCGAACGTCTAAGCGCTCAAATGCAGGAACGAGATGTTTCAGCCGGACAGAATGAAATACTGTGACCAGACTGACCTTCGTTTCAAAACCTTTTCTTCCATTATAGAGCGTTGTATTAGGGCCAGAGTGCTTTCCCTCGGTGTGAAATGATAATTTAGGCCATTATTGCGTTTTCCACTTCACTGTTACTGGACCACGAACGGCGACATTTAAGGCAGCAACTGGAACGTCTAGCGATTAAAAAAATTTTTTTTTACAGCAGAGTATTTGTGGTTTGTCAAGGTGATGTGCTTTTAAATATCATCTTTTTCACTTTTTCATGAATGGAAATGAATAGAGTGAGACAGGAAGTTTACGTACAGTGTGGCCGATACAGTGCATCATTGTTTTATCAATTGTTCCACGTTTGTTCTGCGGATTCACAAAAACATCAGAAGATCAAATACGAGAGCTAGAATTAGAAAACACCTGCTATTGAATAAGGAAAAAAAGAAAAAATTATGTAAAGTTGCATATAAAGCATTACTAGATGGATGTCCTGCATCCTCAATAAACAAGCTTCAGTTAGTCCAAAATGCAGCTGCCAGGGTTCTCACTAGATCCAGAAAATATGATCATATAACTCCAATATTATCATCCCTGCACTGGCTACCTGTTCAGTTTAGAATAAATTACAAAATAGTATTACTTACATACAAGGCCTTAAATGGTTTAGCTCCCACATACCTAACCAGTCTTCTGATACGCTACAATCCACCACGCGCCTTAAGATCACAAAACTCCGGACTTCTGGTAGTTCCCAGAATTTCAAAATCTACAAAAGGGGGCGGGGCATTTTCTTATTTAGCTCCAAAGCTTTGGAATAGCCTTCCAGACAGTGTTCGGGAGCAGACACAGTTTCACAGTTTACACTGTGTTCCAAATTATTATGCAAATTGGATGTAAGTGTAATAAACATTAAATGTTTAGTTTTTAAACTCATAGATGGTGTTGTGTCTTAGAAATGAATCTCAGACACGTGTGATAATTAGTTTGCCAGATGAGTCCAATTAAAGGAGAAGTACTGAAGAAGGTTGTTCCACATTATTAAGCAGCCACAGGTTTCAAGCAATATGGGAAAGAAAAAGGATCTCTGCTGCCGAAAAGCCTCAAATAGTGCAATGCCTTGGACAAGGTATAAAAACATTAGATATTTCATGAAAACTTAAGCGTGATCATCGTACTGTGAAGACATTTGTGGCTGATTCAGCGCACAGACAGGTTCGTGCAGATAAAGGCAGAATGAAGAAGGTTTCTGCAAGACAAATTCATCGGATTAAGAGAGAAACTGCCAAAAAGACCATCACAAAGCAGCAAACAGGTATTTGAAGCTGCTGGTGCCTCTGGAGTCCCGCGGACCTCAAGGTGTTGGATCCTTTAAAGGCTTGCAGTTGTGCATAAACCTACTATTCGGCCCCTAATCAATGCTCACAAGCAGAAACGGTTGCAGTGGGTCCAGGCATACATGAAGACAAGTTTTTAAACAGTCTTGTTTACTGATGAGGGTCGTGCAACCCTGGATGGTCCAGATGGATGGAGTAGTGGATGGTTGGTGGATGGCCACCATGTTCCAACAAGGCTGCGACGTCAACAAGGAGGTGCCGGAGTCATGTTTTGGGTCGGAATCATGGGGAGAGAGCTGGTCGGCCCCTGTAGGGTCCCTGAAGGTGTGAAAATGACCTATGCAAAGTATATTGACTGACTACTTTATTCCATGGTACAAAAAGAAGAACTGTGCCTTCCATAACAAAATCATCTTCATACACGACAATGCACCATCTCATGCTGCAAAGAATACCTTTGTGTCATTGGCTGCTATGTGAATAAAAGATGAGAAACTCATGGTGTGGCAACCATCCTCCCCTGATCTCAACCCCATTGAGAACCTTTGGAGAATCCTCAAAAGATCTATGAGGGTGGGAGGCGGTTCACATCAAAACAGCAGCTCTGGGAGGCTATTCTGACATCCTGCAAAGAAATTCAAGCAGAAACTGTCCAAATACTCACAAGTTCAATGGATGCAAGAATTGTGAAGGTGATATGAAAGAAGGGGTCCTATGTTAAGATGTAACATGTAGCCCTGTTAGGATGTTTTTGATTGAAATAGGTTTTGAATTCAGTAAATATGACGTCCTAATGCTGCAAATTCAACAAAAGACCATTTTCAGTTCTTTACAACCTATAAAATGTTTTAACTCTGTTGTGCAGAATAATTAGCATTTTCAGTTATTTTTGAAATAAATATTATCAATTGGTTTGTTTAATAGAATTCAAATTATACACTAATAGTTGATGACGAGAAAATTATACTGACTGCCATTTCCATTGATTAATTATGAAAATCAGAGAAATATATAATTTGCGTAATAATTTGGAACGCAGTGTAAAAGTAGACTCAAGACGCATCTTTTTAATCTGGCATACACATAACTCATCCCATAATCTCATACTCCAGTACACCTATACCGAATGGCAACTACGCTAATTCTCCCCATCTGTTCTGTATTTCTCTACCCATCCCGAGGCATCGGGAGATTTTGCCAGCTTCAGTAGACAAAGGCCGACCCTGCGAGGTTCCTGAGGCGTCCAGAGAAGGACCAGCTCCAGCTGGATTCAGCTTTATGATGGTTGGAGCTACACATGCTGCTCCTGTGCTTCCAGTGATCCAGATCTCATCTGCCCTCTGCACCTACTGACTCGTCCCTATGCTGAACTGGTCTTCATGTCAATTTAAAGAACTTCTGTTATATTAAACTTTCACCTGCACAGCACACACGATGTTATATCATTTCTATCTGTTATCACCCAGATGAGGATGGGTTCCCTGTTGAGTCTGGTTCCTCTCAAGGTTTCTTCCTAATGCCATCTCAGGGAGTTTTTCCTTGCCACCGTCGCCGTCACCCTTGGCTTGCTCATCAGAGACATTTCATTCATCATTCATTCATCTCATTATTATTATCTGCACATTTTTCTCACACATACACAGTTCAATAAATTCTTTTTTTTTTTTTTTTTTTACATTTCTTTCATTTTTGTGAAGCTGCTTTGAGACATTGACCATTGTTAAAAGCGTTACTGTATATGAATAAAATTTAACTGAATTTAACTGAATATTGTGATACACTCACCGGGGTCATTTTACATAACTCACACTTATACACACACACACACACATTGCGTGATGTTACAAAACAGCACGAGTACAGTAATCGCAAACCTTAACACAAAAGTCATCCCCGGGGGAAGAAACATCCATGTCCTGATGATTATCACTGTGTAGAGGAGCGTACTTGTGTTTCGCTTGGCTAAAACTCCACAGCCGCCCCTTCACTCGGGATGCGGCGGGATTCAGAAGGAAAATAAATATATAAATCTGTGTTTGCACTCATCATGGCAATCATAATTGAAATCTGCGGATTCCTCTAAGAGCAATTTCGCAATTAGAGATTGTAATCATACAGGCAAGCAAACAAACAGGCACACACACACACACACACACACACACACACACACATTCTACAGTACCAAACTAACTGAAGTACTGTAGGAAAAGCTTCTAAAGGACAGCTGGAACTGGAGCACTGTACAGGATAAAATCACTTACACACACACACGCACGCATTTTAAAAACAAGATTTTTCCTCATAGCTAAAAAAACACACTTGAAAGCAATTTTTTTTTCAATTTTCTCGTTTTACATAAAATTAAAACCAGCATATGAAGAATGATGTGTGAATTGCCATGGAAACAAACTCTGTTTTCTGGTTGAATAAAGTCAGCGAGTGTCTTATTATTTATTATGTAAGTTAGTCCATATTTCTTTCTTTTTTATTCTCTTATACGTTAATAAGGATACGGTGTTATGCAGAGGTGTAGTTATAACAATTTTATAGACAATTTTATATACTATTTATAGTCGCGTGGGGGGGGGGGGGGCGTGAGATGTTTTCTTCTTCCTGGGGGGGGGGGGGGGGGGATGGCGTGACAGAAAATAATTGAGAAGCACTGATTTAAGTTAAGGATGTTGAATTAGGATGGATCAGCTAGCTGTGACCTGAGTGAACCACTCATCTCGAATTGTTGAATAGGACCCGCCCACTTTCAGGCAAGGAAAGAGAGACAGACAGACAGAGTCTGGACTGAACAGAAAGAGAGAGAGACAGACAGACAGACAGAAAGGTATAGAGTAAGGCACCAAAAAAGACAAAGGGGCAGAAAGACAGATTTGTGCAAAAAAAAAGACAAACAGAGAGAGAGAGAGAGAGAGAATTGTGTCTATATGGACTCTGGTGGTGGCAGATGGCACTGCAAACCTGAGCTGAGTGCAAAATCACATTATGACAGTTTCCTTCTCTCTTTACCTCTCTCTCTCTCTCTCTCTCTCTCTTTCTCTGTCTCTTTTTTCACTTTTCCCCTTCTCTTTTTCCTTCCCTCTTACTCTCTCGCTTTCTGCCTCTTTATGCACACTGAATATTGAATCAGCTCACATCACTGAGACAAAAACACAGCCCTAAACGCATTACAGTCCCCTCAGAGACAGAGAGAGCGAGGGAGAGAGAGAGAGAGAGAGAGACAGAGACAGAGTCCCAAATGGGCGAGGTGTAAGTGGACAGCGTGACTCGTCCATTAGAGACGCATTAGGCAGATTAGTTACAGGAACGAGCTATAATGCTTTTCTGTTTCATGTTTACTGTAAGTTCGGGTAAGAAAGATGTGATTTTGGTAAACAGACGCCAGCGTGGTGTGTGTGTGTGTGTGTGTGTGTGTGTGTGTATGCCCTTGACTTTGACAGTTCTGTCACACTGAAGTGATGAGGCAATCGAGCTCCCTATGAGAGGATTTGTTTGGCTGCGGGATGACGGAAAGCAATCTGATTTATCCCTCATTCTCACATGTAGCAGGTCGGTGAGCGTCGGTGGTAAAAACAGTAAAACCTGTGATTTATGATGATCTACAGAATGTGAAGTTTTTGTTCTCTTAAGGAAAGAAAATCACATGATGCATCGAGACCCAAAGGAACTTTCAAGAACGTCATGGAAGGATATTTGGAAGTTTGCAAGAGGTCAAATTCATTTAGGCCGTCTTCAATTCCATAGGGTTTTTCAAGAGATCAATATGTTTGGTGGAGTGTGGAGAGAGATCTGAACCCTGGCTCACTTGAAAGAAAAAATGCCTAAACCGAGTAACATAGTGACAAAGTGCTTCCCTTCAAGTTTAGAGTTTCAAAGAGCTGGTCAGTAAAGGAGATGGAGCACCTCATGGACATATTGCACAAGCAGGGTGACTCTAAAGGTTTCGCTGAAGTGTCAAGCTCATGTTAAAAAGTAGGCACGATGTGTACGATGGAGAAAGATGTCAAATTCAGGGGAGGAAAGTAGAATATTTCTGCATCAGCGCAAGACCCGAGCATGCAGAAAATGCAAGTCCTATTCAAGACTTATCCTGAAAGAAATGCAGGGTTGTAGTCAAGACCACCTAAGTAAAGTAGTGCGGCAACAGCATGCCCCAGTCAACCTGGATCCAAAGTGTCTGTGTTAGGATTAGGATTTTTGGTTGAGGGTTAGAGCTTCTTCTGGAATGTGTTCCAATTTACTGCTTCTTTTTCATTTTTATGACTCATAATAAATTAATAAAAAACAACTGGTATGTGTGTATAATATTTCAAGGGGAAGAGCATTTTCATGAGCTTCTGGAGAGACTGCCCAGCCTTGACTTGCTGAAGGGACTGTGCCTCCAGTCCACAGTGTCCATTATGCCAGCGCCCAGGAGAGACTGGATGCTAGACTAAGAGACCTCAGTCAGTTTGGATCAGGAACAGCATCTCCAGCACTGCCACAATGAGCACTGGTGCCCCACAGGGGAGTGTGCTCAGTTCACTGCTGTTAATTCTCCTGGCTCATGACTGTTCAGCAATGCACTGCTCCAACCTCATTACCAACGAGAAGGCAGTATACAGAGAGGAGGTGCAGCAGCTAACCTACTGGTGCAGAACCAACAACATGTCTCTGAACCTGGACAAAACTGAAGATGTTTGTTGACTTGAGGAGAACACAGACAGGCCTCTCCCCACTGAAGATGAACAGCTCCTCCATGGAGATAATCATTCCTAAATTCCTTGGGGTTTATCTGGCAGAGAACATCACCTGCTTTGTAAACACCTGCTCAACAGCGAAGAAATCCCAGTAGCGTCTTTCCTGTCTGTGAAGGATTGAGAAAAGCTCGTCTCCCACCTTCTGTCCTCACCACATTCTATAGAGCGACACTCAAGCATATCCTGAGATACTGTATCACTGCCTGATTTACAGTAGGAACTATGCTGTCTCGGATCTCTACGCTCTCAAGAATCATGTGAGGATGGATAGAAAGATCTTCAGTCATACTCTAGTATTTGAGTTAAAATGACAAATTTGTTAATATGTAGGATGAAAAATACACCTAAATTCTTTGAATATAAACGTTCATGGACACATTGTGTTATTATACATATAGAATAATGTTGAGGCATTAAGGCTCCTTCACCATCAAGTGCAAAAGTCTGTGCACCCACATTTCATACTGTTGTGTCTTGATCATTCCAAACAGCAAAAAAAAAAAGTTAAAAATGAACTTGTGTTCTGAGATATCAGAGGATCAGGAATGTGGTCCGGTTGATGTTTGAGTGGTGTGCATTATAATAAGCCAAAAGATTGACAGCAAGGACACATTTCTCTCAGTTATATGATCATGTATTTCGTCTGCGACTGAAATACCGTGTTAAGAATTCCTCTCATATCACAGGCAGACATGATAATCAAAAGTAAATCCTGTTTGATCCAAACAGTCCGGAAAAGGTCAAAATTGGGGCTGAGGAGAAATGACAAGGAGAGAACTGCATCTCAACTAAGCCTCTGAGCAGATATAGACCGACTCTTAGGAAGACAAATAAGAAAAAAAAAAATCCAGCTTGTTACTGAGAAACTGCACAGCGTAAACTCGTCTGTCCTGAAGATGTTACAGCTTTACTGCTGCCCGAAACATGGACTCCTTCCATAAATGTTAAATAAACAACTTCTATTAAAATTGTTGTAATGAAGCTTTTGTAATTTACCTGTTTCATATAGAAACAGTAGCTTATCAGAAAGCTGTGCTGCAGAGACACACACACACACACACACACACACACACAAATCAAGACTTATAACCACTAACACACTCTGCTGTCTAATAATGACTTGCTTATTATTTTATAGGCTTCACGGGCCAGTTTCCCAGCAGGAACCCTAATCTTGTAATATAGTTGTAACAATATAAAAAGTGATCAATATTGCCAGTGATATTAGAGTGGGTGGGGCATACTCTTTCTCCTCTGTCAATCATAGCAACACTAGCCAATCGGACCTCAGGTAACTCATGTATGCAAAAGAGGGTGGCTAGCACTCCTCCATGTGTGAAGCTGACCGGTTGGTAGAAACAGCAGTGGATGAGTTGGTGGAGAAAACGAGGAAATGTAGGGTAGAAGGGTGCCAATACTTTAAGCAGCCCAACAAGAAGGGCTATAGTGCAATAATATGGAGGTTTAAAGTGATTTATAGGGTAGGTCAATCTGATGACGTGGAAATTAAATTCCAGAAAGTTCTTAATTGGTTAGATTTCGGCATGTGTGCGTAAGATCCTGAACTCATGGAGACGTTGGTGAACAGAATATAAATGACATGCGGGTAAAAGAGTAGTGACAGACGAATGATGGAGTGAAGACGAAACCATTGTGAGACTGAAAGTGATTGCAAAGGCAGCGGAGGAAAATTTCTCTTTCACTATTCAGAGTCCACACCATTATACTGCTCCTGCATCAGAGAAAGTTTCTTTGAGCTTTTTTTTTTTCAGTCAGACATTGTTATGGAAATTGAGACCCTTTAAATGGAACCCTGTGTAACCTTAATGCTTCTAACTCTGTAACTAATCGCTCATGTATTTGGAATCATTTTTGGAACTGAGAGTTTTTGCCTCCTCGGTTTCCTGTGCCATGTCGGCCTATAGCAGTGCTAATTGTCCTGCTCGCTCTGTTTCCCCAAAGCACATCTCCTAAACTTCTTAATTAGCCGTCTAGCCCGCATTCATCCGAGACATCTTCCTGATAAACTGTCTATCCGCTTTCATCCCACTCGCAGTCGGCGCAGCATCCCTTCAGCACCCACGCATCCTCACAGCGACAACAACAACACAAACAAATACAGATGAGAAAAGACGACGGCCTTCTCCCTGACAGAGGCGATGATAGGAAATTATAAATTGTCAGCATGGGGATGGATTCAATTAATTTTACCACAGCGATGCATCTGATTAGCTAGCAGGTGGACTAACAGATGCGGCGCAATTTAGCGACAGCTAACAGACGACCTAGATCATCAGAGATTAGAGATCTAGCAAAAATGACTGGACAAATTGGCCTCCAGAAAGGGCTAAAAATCAAATCTAATACCTGGGATTAAGGTACAATACTGTCTTTTAACATCTGATGCGGTGTATGGAAATGTGGGGTGTGGAAATCAGATTTTTGGAACTGACTCTAAAATTTGAAGTTTAAATAGTCAAGTTTATTGTAATCCATGGAAACAGGATTATGTTTAAGACTAGAAGTTGCGAATCATGCCTATCTGATGTCATGGTGCTGAGGAGATCTTCCTCAATATAACAAACAAAACAAATAAACAAAGAGACAAAAAAAAATTATACAAAATATTAAAAAAGTAGATTTACTTCAAATATAAATGTGGATTAAACCAACTGTTACTGTCTTTTATTTACTGATGGAATCATTTGGAAGAAAAAGGTAAATGATGTGATAATAAACAATTATAAGTGTCACGAACCCTCCGGTGTCTGTGTCGGGTGTGTGTGCGCGGCATGAACGCAGAGGCAAGCTGACGGTTCAACAAGTCTTTTTGTTTTAAACAAACAAAAGCACGTAACTCCAACACAAAACTAAACTGCAACAAAAGCTAGACGCCTGACTGAAGTTCAGCCAGGCTATTTATAACGAACTAAACATAATTAAACATAATTAACTTCCCTCGGTTCAGGTGAGCTTCTACGTCACCTGACCGAGGTGCAGACTGGGAACTGAAGTACCAACTCAAAACAAACTACAACACAAAAGTAAACGGGCGTTTGGCGCCCTCTAGGGGTTAACCGTTACAGTATCCCCCCTCAAAAAATGCTCCTCCGGAGCATCACCGGAGGTCCAGGACACCCACCCCACTGTTCTACCTTTTTCGTTTCGCTCTGGAGGCTGGGTGACGGAGCTCCAGACGTGCTCGGCGGCTGCAGAGCTGGAGACGCGCTCGGCGGCTGCAGAGCTGGAGACGCACTCGGCGGCTGCAGAGCTGGAGACGCGCTCGGCGGCTGCAGAGCTGGAGACGCGCTCGGCGGCTGCTGAGATGGAGACACGCTCGACGGCGGCGGCGGAGCTGGCACTGAGCTCAACGGCGGCGGCGGAGCTGGCACTGAGCTCGACGGCGGAGCTGGCACTGAGCTCGACGGCGACGGCGGGGCTGGCTCTGAGCTCGACGGCGGCGGCGGAGCTGGCACTGCGCTCGACGGCGGCGGCGGAGCTGGCATTGCGCTCGACGGCGGCGGCGGAGCTGGCATTGCGCTCGACGGCGGCGGTGGAGCTGGCACTGAGCTCGATGGATGCCATGCTTGAGAGGTGCTCGGCGACTGCAGAGTTGGTGCGAGGCTCAGCGGCTGCAGACGAGCTGGTGCGCTGTCCTCAAAGCCTGGAGGAGGCGGAAGGATGACGCTCTCCAGGTCGTACGCCGGCTGCATAGCTGAAGCGACATTCTCGTCACCGTGCCGCAGCGACGCGTAGTCCTCCACAGCCTCCTGAGCTGTGGTGGTGGGGGTGGAGGAAATGCGTCCGCCACGCTGCCCAGCCACTGCTGGTAATCCTCTGCAACGAGCACTGGTGCGGGAGGTGGAGGAAACGTGTCTTCGTCGCCGTGCTGCAGCGGCGCATAATCCTCCACGTTCAGCACCGGCGGAGGAAGCGCGTTGTCCACGCTGCATCACCCATGCGTGTCTTCCTCCGCGACGGGTTCAGGCAGTGGCAGGAGGAGGAGCGCATTGTCTAGATCCGAGAGAGGGATCACATCCGGGACTACAGCCTGGTTCTCCCAAACCTGGACGAGCTGCTGTTGGAGCTGCAGCACCTGCTCGCGCAGGTCACGAATTCGCTCCTGGTTGAGCTCTGCCCACTGCCTGTAGAATCCTCCCGTCTCTCCCCCGGCCGCTACACCTCTCAACTGTGTGCGCCGGATGACGAGCCCGCAGCCTTCCCAGCTTTGCCTTGCCATTATCTCTCGATGTGTCACGCTGTCCTCCCGTGAGTCCGCCGGCTCGATGAGCCCACAGTTTCCCCAGCCTTGCCAAACCTCCATCTCACCGTGCTCCTCGCTGTCCTCCAGCAGTTCCGCCAGCTCATTGGATATGATGACTTCCCCCCCAAAAAAATTCCCTAGGAGGGGGTCCTCCGCCATGCCGCTTAAACGGTCTAGCTTTCTGTCACGATTCTTACGGTGTCTGTGTGAGCGCGGCATGAACGCAGAGGCGAGCTGACGGTTCAGTAAAGTCTTTTATGTAAATCAAAGACCATAACACAAACACAAATCTAAACTATAACAACAACAAAAGCTAGACACCTGACTGAAGTTCAGTCAGGCTATTTATACTAACGGAAACATAATCAAACATAATTAGGTTCCCTCGGTTCAGGTGAGCTTCTACGTCACCTGACCGAGGTGCAGACTGGGAACTGAAGTACAAACTCAAAACAAACTACAACACAAAAGTAAACGGGCGTTTGGCGCCCTCTAGGGGTTAACCCTTACAATAAGAAAAAAAAAGAAAAACAAGAAATATGTGGATGCCAATGAACAAATAAAGAAATAAAAATAAATTAATTAATAAATGTAGATAGATAGATAGATAGATAGATAGATAGATAGATAAAAAATTTATTAAACACATTTACATACCCCTAACAGAAATAAAGAATAAATGAATAAATAAATAGATGCTAGATAAATATTTAATTAAACAAATAAGTAAAATGTTAAATAAATAAATAAATAAATTGCTAGATAAATAATTTAATAAACAAATACATTAAAAAAAATTTATCTTTTGTTTTGAAGACATGTATCTAATTTGGACGCGAATGAAATAACAAATTACAGACCGATTTCAAACCTTCCGTTCATATAAAAAATACTAGAAAAAGTAGTATCAGCTCAAATATTCACATTCTTGCAGGATAACAACATCCTTGAAGAATTTCAGTCAGGTTTCAGGCCCCATTATAGCACAGAAACTGCACTAGTTAAGATTAGAAACGACTTGTTTTTAGCTTCAGACCAAGGCTGCATCTCATTGCTAGTCCTGCTCGATCTTAGTGCTGCATTCGACACTGTAGATCATAATATTCTCATAGATCGCTTACAAAATTATATAGGTATTCAGGGACAGGCATTAAAATGGTTTAGATCATACCTGTCTGATCGCTACCATTTTGTAGATCTGAATGGAGAACCGTCTGGTGTAATGCCAGTGAAATATGGGGTCCCACAAGGGTCAGTTTTAGGACCTCTGTTGTTCTTAATATACTGTACATGCTTCCCTTGGGTAACATCATTAGAAGACATGGGATTATTTTCCATTGTTATGCTGATGATACCCAATTATATATCTCAACTAAACCAGACGAAATACCTAAGTTGTCTAGATTAACTGATTGTGTCCAGGACATAAAAGATTGGATGACCAATAACTTTCTTTTATTAAATTCAGATAAGACAGAGATATTACTTATTGGCCCAAAAACCAGCACACAACAGCTTTCACAATTCAGCCTGCGCTTAGAAGGATGTACTGTTTCTACCAGCTCGACAGTAAAAGACCTGGGCATAATATTAGACAGTAACTTGTCCTTTGAAAATCACATTTCAAATATCGCAAAAACAGCCTTTTTCCATCTTCGAAATATTGCTAAACTTAGGAACATCTTATCCGTATCTGATGCAGAAAAGCTAGTTCATGCATTCATGACCTCCAGACTGGACTATTGTAATGCATTACTAGGTGGTTGTCCTGCATCCTCAATAAACAAGCTTCAGTTAGTCCAAAATGCAGCCGCCAGGGTTCTCACTAGATCCAGAAAATATGATCATATAACCCCAATATTATCATCCCTGCACTGGCTACCTGTTCAGTTTAGAATAAATTACAAAATAGTATTACTTACATACAAGGCCTTAAATGGTTTAGCTCCCACATACCTAACCAGTCTTCCGCTACAATCCACCACGTGCCTTAAGATCACAATGCTCCGGACTTCTGGTAGTTCCCAGAATTTCAAAATCTACAAAAGGAGGTAGGGCATTTTCATATTTAGCTCCAAAGCTTTGGAATAGCCTTCCAGACAGTGTTCGGGGAGCAGACACGGTTTCTCAGTTCAAACGTAGACTCAAGACGCATCTTTTTAATCTGGCATACACATAACTCATCCCATAATCTCATACTCCAGTACACCTATCCCGAATGGCAACTACGCTAATTCTCCCCATCTGTTCTGTATTTCTCTACCCATCCCGAGGCATCGGGAGATTTTGCCAGCTTCAGTAGACAAAGGCCGACCCTGCGAGGTTCCTGAGGCATCCAGAGAAGGACCAGCTCCAGCTGGATTCAGCTTTATGATGGTTGGAGCTACACATGCTGCTCCTGTGCTTCCAGTGATCTCATCTGCCCTCTGCACCTACTGACTCGTCCCTATGCTGAACTGGTCTTCATGTCAATTTAAATAATTTCTGTCATATTGAATTTTCACCTGCACAACACACATAATGTTGTATCATTTCTATCTGTTATCACCCAGATGAGGATGGGTTCCCTGTTGAGACTGGTTCCTCTCAAGGTTTCTTCCTAATGCCATCTCAGGGAGTTTTTCCTTGCCACCGTCGCCGTCACCCTTGGCTTGTTCATCAGAGAGATTTCATTCATTCGTCTCATTATTATTATCTGCACATTTTTCTCACACACAACCACTTCCAATTATTTTCTTTTCTAAAATTATTATTATTATTATTTATTATTATTATTTTATTTTATTTATTTTTTTGTAAACTTTCTTTCATTTTTGTGAAGCTGCTTTGAAACAATGACCATTGTTAAAAGCGCTATATAAATAAAATTGAATTGAATTGAAATTGAATGTAAAATACTGATAAGAATGACACATTTATTTAACATTTTATTATTATTATTTTTAAATAAAGGTAAAACATTTTTAGTCTGCCTAAATCAAAGACTAATGCTAAACTTTGACTCTAAATTTATTATTGAGTTAACTTTTTATTTTGAATCCTTTTCATTTATTCATTTTCTATACCGCTTAATCCTCTGTTCAGGGTCACGGGGGACCTGGAGCCTATCCCAGGAGACTTCGGGCACTAGGCGGGGTACACCCTGGACAGGGTGCCAATCCATCGCAGGGCACACACACATACACATACACTACGGGCAATTTAGGAACGCCAATCAGCCCAACCTGCATATCTTTGGACTGTGGGAGGAAACCCACCAAGCACGGGGAGAACATGCAAACTCCATGCATACAGAGACGGGAATCGAACCCGGACCCTGGAGGTGCAAGGCGACAGTGCTAACCACTACACCACCGTGCCGCCTTACTTTGAATCCAACAGTTGAATTAAGCTAACCAGCATATTAGCATATAGCTAACTAGCATATCTTGATTAGCCGCTAGCTCCTGGAACTTCGAGAAGCAGAAAGCAATCAGGAGGATGATCTGCTCTAAATCCATCACTGCAGGAGCTTCTTTTATCAGTTTTTTTCAAACAATTCTTGATTAATTTTTTAATCTCCAGAAACAAAGCCTCAAAGTCAAGTTAGCGTTAATTATCTTTTACTTTTGTTCAGCTTTTTAAAAGAAAGAAAAAAAACAACCGTAATCTCTTTATTTCATGAATTTATTTTACCGACTCATCCACACTTCATCAAATCATTTCCTTTTCTTTTTTTCCCCTCCACTCTGAGAGTTGCTTTGGGACTCGCGCAAACTCGGGGGAGCGCGGTACAGCTGCGCCGCTACACGGCATTATTTCACACAGCAGATAAGCATTTCCAATTTTCCTGCTGTCCCTCGATAATTAATCCTCGAGCAGGATTCAGAAGAAGAGTGCTTTGTCTTCCGAGCTGGAAATACTCAAACACGGCCTCAGATTAAAACGTGGCGTGAACACACAGCTCTAATTTAACAGGTGCAATGTTTAAAATCCTCTGATGGTAATCTGAAATTAAAAAGAAAAACAACAATAAAATAATTTTACTATTAGTGAGGGAAGCAGGAAGAACTGGTCCATTAATATCATAATCACTTCATCCAAGCTGAAATCACTAACCAAAGAAGAAGAATATTAAATTATTCATCACATGTACTTTTCACAGCACAGTGAAATTTCTTCGTCACATATCCCAATTAGAAAACTGGGGTCATAGCACAGGGTCAGCCAGCTTACAGCACCCCTGGAGCAGATAGGATTAAGGGCCTCGCTCAAGGGCTCAACAGTGGCAACTTGCCGATGCTCGGGTTCGAACCCCTGACCTTCCGATCAGTAACCCACAGCCTTAACCAACTGAGCCACCAATGACCTTTCCCTTGGCTGGGAATCGAAGCCGGGTCTTCCGCATGGCGGGCGAATCACCTACCACTGAACTAAAGGATGGGCAGAATGACTTCTAACTTCTACACACTGTCTACAAGACCCACCCACTCGCACAGCCAATCACACACAATACAGGCAAGTTAGAAAAACTATTCAGCCTAAACTGCATTTCTTTGGACTGTGGGGGGAAACTGGAATACCGAGAGGAAATCCATCAAGCATGAGGGAACAGGCAAACACCACGCACACAAACCTGAGGCAGGAATCAAAACCAAAACCCTGCAGGTGTGAATCCACAGCACTCGACACTAAAACGTATTATTTTATTAACTTGCAATAAGCAATACAATATTAAAGAGCTCCCCCATTGTGTGTGTGTGTGTGTTAATGCTCCTGCTGAAATATTCTTAAGATAATGCATTCATTTAAACATCAACCATTTATTTCACCCTTTTTTTAAACTTGCCATTTCAGTGTCTTTGTAATTGAGCCACTGCTGAGCCACGAGCCTCCAGAGAACGGCAGAGCTGAGCAACAAGCCAGGGGATGGATCTGCTTATATGAGGTCACAATAGGGAGAAAAACCTTTTCAGCTTGTTTAAACCCAGGCCAAGAAGCTCTTGGAAAAAACACATTTAAAATTTTTTCTTCTTCCTTTTTTTTGCTCATACTCACAGACTGGAGATGCATCTAAACATAACTAAAAAGTGAATTTTGCTTCAAAGCCCATTACGTCTGTGTTAGACGTTATTATTTCTCACCAGCGACACTTACAGTGTGTAATTGCTACTAAATGCAGGGTTCAAATTAGTGAGAGCATATTAAACCACAAAGTGTTTAATACAGGAAAAAAACTTTTTTTGAGGATCTCAAGTGGAAACACGAAATTCAATTCCATTTAGCCCCACAAGATTTTCTTCCAGCTCCAGTCCTGACTCAGCTCTGTGTGTTCTGATTAACTGCTTCCCACACACACGCACGCGCACACACACACACACACACACAGTAGTTTTTCCAATTCAACCCTGACCTTTAAAATGATTTCCTCATACAGTGTTATTTGCAAGAGAATATAAACCTGCTACATAGACGTACAGTAAGCTGCACAGTTTTATTTAAAAAAATATTTTAAAAAAACAATTGCATAATTTGTGGATTTATATACTCAATATATTCAAAACTAAGGCAAAAATAGTCCTTCATGTAAATTGATTTGAAAATAATTAATATTGAACAAAAATTACAAATCCCCAAACCAACTAAACAATAACAACAACAGTCATCTGTCATCATCTTCCTGGACCTCTCGGCTGCATTTGACACAGGGATCCAAAAGATTCTCTTATCTATGCTTACAAGCCTTGGAATCTGTGGCCCGGCATGGCAATGGTTTGCTTCTTACATGGAAAGTAGGTCATATGAGTTGACATGGAGGGCATCCACATCTGCCCCATGCAGACTCTCTACTGGTTTCCCACAAGGCTTAGTACTTGGTCCTTGTCTGTTCTCCCTCTGTACCCGGCCTCTTGGCAGGGTCATATCATCCAATGGATTTTCATACCATTGTTATTCAGAAGACATCTAACTCATTCTTTCCGTTCCACTCAGGTTTCCAACCGGGTTTCAGCATGTCTATCAGACATCTCATCCTGGATGGCAGATAATCAGCTGAAACTCAATCTTAGTAAAACTGAAATGCTGTCCCAGGTGATTTATCCCCTGTCAAGACCTTGGGATGTCAATAGACAACAATCAGATCACTCCTTCAGCCACTGCCTGCGATCTTGGGGTAACTGCCATTTTCCCCGCACATTGCTAACCTTACTCATTCTTGTTGACTTCTTGTTTACAACATCAAAAGAATTTGCCCATTTCTTTCTCCACAAGCTTTTCAAATGCTTGTTCAGTCCCTTTTAAATTTTAAGCTGGACTACTCCAACTCACTCCTGTCCACTTTTCATTCTCTACACCTGATCCAGAATGCACCTGGACACCTAATTTTCAACCTTCTCAAGATCTCCCACACACCACCCCTATTTCTGTAGGCAACTCTGAGGCTTGCCTACAAAGCTAAAAATGTCCAAGCACCTCTTACTCTAGGTCTAATCACAACCCATCATGTTCCCCCTGATTCTCGTCTCATCCCACCATCTGTCAGAGATTGAGGAAGATATGCATCTAGACTGTTTATACATTAAACAATAATTTAAAATGAATCTACCCCCCCCCCCCCAAAAAAAAAAAAACAACAACACACAACCAAACAAACAAACAAAACAAACTTTTCAACAGTATTTGACTGGTACTTACTGTAGTTAGTGACCTAGTAACCTTGTGTAAGGATCTATGCAATGACGGAAACTATTTAATGGAAGGACTTTTGTTACTCTGGATAAGAGCGTCTGACAATGTGTATGTAAACAACAACAACAAGAACAAGCTTTTGGACATCTCCTATCAACCTACTTAATTTATGATGAATTCCAAACTCATATGCATATTGTTTTTTAAATATTTTAGGCTGAACTGTAAGCCACGAACAAACAGCTGTCTTCACTTCATCAGAGGACCAAACAGGTGAAAGTCTGATGGCGTGAGATCAGGACTATTGTCATGATCTCAGCGCGCCGCGCTGATCAAAGACCGCTCCCGTCTGTTGACATCTCCGCTCTCACGCTGTCATGCTCTGCGCCACGCTGGCTTGTTTTCCCACGCTGTCATCTGTCCTCACACGCCCCCGCACTGCCCGGCCGGCACACATGTTTCTCATCCGGCACTGATTTCTTCCGTCTTTTAAGGAGGTGCAGTGCGTGCACTCGCCGCTGGATTATTGCGCGTGTTTTTGCCGCAGTTTTCTCGCATTTCAATTCATGATTCTTTCCACGTTACCGACCTCGCTTTGTTTCTCGCTTTTTGCCCCTCATCTCACGTCTTGGATTTATCACTGAACTCGGATTTAACGGCTTTGAACTTTCGCTTTTGTTTTTCGACTACGGCTCTGCATCGTGTTTGTTTTGGCTCAATTCCCTCGCTGACGGATTTCCAAGATGGCGCTGGTGAGGTCGGCTGCCGTCACGACTGCTCCGACCTACATTTCTTTGTGTTTGTATTTTATAGTAATTTCCAGTAACACATTCGGGAGAGACATTCGGCACTGCAACCTGCTCTGCTTCACCGAGACATGGCTGAACCCAGCGGTGTCGGACCACGCCATCCAGCCAGCCGAGTTCTTCTCGGTTCACCGCATGGACAGGACGAGGGACTCGGGGAAGTCAAGGGGAGGTGGCGTGTGTTTAATGGTGAACAATAGCTGCTGCAACAGCGCAAGCGTTGTTCCTCTTACACGCTCCTGCACACCAAACCTGGAACTACAGTCCATCATGTGTCATCCTTTTTATCTACCCCGGGAGTTCACATCGGTCATAATAAGCGCCGTTTATATTCCACCACAAGCGGATACGGACACTGCCTTAAGCGAGCTGCATGAGGCAATCACACTGCACCAGACACAGCACCGGGACGCTGCGCTTATTGTGGCAGGGGACTTTAATAGTGCCAACCTCAAACGCGCAGCGCCGAACTTTTATCAGCACATCACCTGCCCCACCAGGGGCAAAAGGACACTGGATCACTGCTACACGACAGTCAAGGACGGCTACAAGGCGCAGTCTCGTCCACCGTTAGGTAAATCCGGCCATGCCGCCATCTTCCTCATGCCAAAATACAAACAAAGGCTGAAACAGGAAGTTCCGGTTCAGAGGGAGGTTGCACGCTGGACGGACCAATCGGTGGCTGCGTTACAGGACACACTCGATGATGCAGACTGGGACATGTTCAGAAACAGCTCCGATGATGACGTCAGCGTGTTTACGGAAGGCGGTTGTGGGATTCATTGGGAAGCTAGCGGAAGATACAGTGGAGAAAAAGACTATCAGAACGTTTCCCAACCAGAAGCCGTGGGTGGATAAAAACATCCGCAACGCTCTGAGATCTCGCACCGCCGCCTACAACACGGGACTTGCGTCGGGGGACATGGAACCATAGAAGGCTGTGTCATACAACGTCCGGAAGGGGGTGAAAGAGGCAAAGCAGCGCTACGGGAGAAAACTACAGTAGAGTCACAGCTTCAACAGAGTGACTCTAGGAGCCTGTGGCAGGGACTACGAACAATAACGGATTATAAAGCACCAACATCTGGTATGATAAATGCGGACGCGACCCTGGCAGACGAGCTGAACACTTTCTACGCTCGCTTCGAGGCTGCAGCTAAAGACTAGCGCCGCTAATGCTAGAGGTGCTAACGGCTGCAGACAGGAAGACACTGCCAGCACCGGAAACGCGCTCCTCATCACCGAGCACGACGTGAGGAAAGCCTTCAAGAGAGCGAATACCAGGAAAGCAGCAGGACCAGATGGCATCTCAGGCCGTATTCTCAGATCCTGCACAGACCAGCTAGCACCTGTGTTCACTGAGATATTCAACATCTCCTTATCTCAATCGGTGATCCCCACATGCTTCAAAGAGTCCATCATTGTTCCTGTCCCGAAGAAACCTCATCCTGCTTCCCTCAATGACTATCGCCCTGTAGCCCTCACCTCAGTAGTGATGAAGTGCTCTGAGCGCCTGGTCAGAGACTTCATCATTTCTTCACTACCCGACACACTGGACCCTCTGCAGTTTCATACCGTCAGAACCGCTCCACAGACGATGCAATCTCTCATGTCCTCCACACATCACTCACTCACCTGGACACTAGTAAGAGGAATTATGTTAAAATGCTCTTCATCAACTACAGCTCTGCATTTAATACCATAATTCCCTCCACACTCACCACCAAGCTGGAGCACCTGGGACTCAGCTCATCTATGTGTCAGTGGATCTCCAATTTTCTGACTGGCAGACCACAGGCAGTAAGGATGGGTGGGCATATCTCAGCCTCCCTCACTCTCAGCACTGGAGCCCCCCAGGGTTGTGTTCTGAGCCCCCTGCTGTACTCTCTGTACCCACGACTGCGTGGCCACTACCAACTCCACCACCATTAAGTTTGCTGACGACACTGTTGTGGTCGGACTGATCACCAACAATGATGAGTCGGCCTACCTAGAGGAGATTGGAAATCTGGAGAACTGGTGCCAGAGGAACAATCTCCTCCTGAATGTCAGCAAGACAAAGGAGCTGATTGTGGACTTTAGTACAAAGCAGGAGAGGAACAACCAGACCCCCATCATCAAAAAGAGCCCAGTGGAGAGAGTGGACAGCTTCTGATACCTCGGTGTTCACATCACGCATGACCGGTCATGGTCCTGTCACATCAACACTGTGGTGAAAAAGGGCCGACAGCGTCTCTACCACCTCAGATGCTTGAGAGACTTCAGACTGCCCTCTAAGGTGCTCAGGAATTTCTACTCCTGTACCATAGAGAGCATCCTGACGGGTAACATCACGACCTGGTTTGGAAACAGAACCATGCAGGACAGACGAGCTTTACAGAGGGTGGTGCGATCAGCTGAGCGCATCATCCGCACCGAGCTACCTGACCTGCACTCGATCTACAGCAAGCGGTGCTGGACCAAAGTCAGGAAGATAGTGAAGGACCTCAGCCATCCCAACAATGGACTGTTTGTTGCGGCCTGGGAAGCGATTCCGCTCCCTGAAGGCCAATACAGAGAGACTGAGGAGGAGCTTCTTCCCGCAGGCAATAAGGTCTCTCAATCACACCACAGGATTAATAACATCTTTTTTAACTTCCATCATTGACGAGACAATCATGGACACATTCATACACACTTGCACTACATATTTATATATCTGGACCATTGTACAAGACACTTTAATAAGTCACTTTTTATGCATATTTGCACAACCACTGCCACTTTCAAATATTTCTATATTTCAATATTTTGTAACATTTTTATCGTGCCCTTATTTGTACAGTTTATTTTAATAGTTAAATAAATTTTCTTTAGTATTTCTTTTTATTCATATTTATTCCTTACGCACAAGTTTTTAATTTTTTATTTTACATTTTTAAGGTCACTGGCGGTCGTATAAGCATTTCACTGCATTTCGTACTGTGTATGACTGTGTATGTGACAAATAAAATTTTAATTAGATTTTTGAATTTGATTACACGGCTTTGATCTCTTGCTCTCGTCACTCGTCTATGACTCTGCTTCGCCCCCGTTTCGGCTCGACGCCCCCGTTGATGGTTCACACTGCGCTGAACTCCTCCTCTCGTCCTACGGCTCCGGGTCTTCTCCACATCTCCTCTCGTCGCACGGCTCACCCAACACCTCACGGAACCACCTGCTCCTCTGCACCTGGATCCATCTCTCCACCTGCTCGTTTCGTCCGCCTCTCTGACAATTATATGATAGATGCTTTAATGCTTCAAACAAAATAAAGTCAACAGTGTTGGCAGAAGTGTGAAGTGGTACATGACCATGCAAGTTCATGATTCCATTGGATTGCAGCCCACTTTTACTATTTTGCGGCAAAGCACTTCAGTTTCAAAACCTTGTCCTTCCATGGCACCATTTCCTGCATTTCCTAGTATGCATTACTGAGATGCCTTTTTGAAGGCTGTTATGCTCTGCATACTCTTCCCATTACATGATGCAGCGTATCACAGTGTACTATAGCTTGCCACACTTGGATGGTTATGATAGCTACTGTACGTTTGCAAACTGAAGGCAACGAGTATAGGCTTATGGCAACATGCAGTGAACATGTGGCACACCTACAAGTCACATAAAGCCACAGCTCCATCACAAATTCTTTCAGCACGTTCAGAAAGTTCCTACCCCAATGCCACCAAGCTGTGAATCACTGGGAATAAACCAGAAAAACCCCAGCAGGCCTGCGTCACAGTACAACTACGATTTGTGAATTTATAGCAATTTGTAGCAAAAATTGTGAAAGTGGGAACTCGGCTTCAGACTTTGCCAGGCAGTTAAGGAGCAACATCCCACAGACAGATGAGGTCAACTTGTAGCAGAAGTGTATGGAGAAGATAGGGAACTGCTAATAATCTGAAGCATTCCACCTTATTGTACAGCGTGGGCATGTACGGCTGTCAGCAGAACAGATTCCCTTGCATTTAATGATGATGTGACTGCTAACAAAAGTAGGAGGGTGAATTCTGATGTGTATAGGGCAATATTATTTGCTCACATTCAGTAGAATGTCTCCACATTCACTGGGTGGAGCTTCTGTCTGAAAACAGTGATGATCTGAACTTCACAAAAAAAAAACCTTTTCATGCGAAGACGTGGAATGTTCTGGAACAATATTCTTTATCTTTTTCTTAATTTATGTCACGGTGTATTTCTTGCAGAACGTAAAGCCTTAAATTAACACAAGTAGGGGGAAAAGAAGATGAGGTCGTGGTGTGAGAGGTGAGGAGCATGATTCAGTTACACATGAGCTTTGATTTATGGAGCCAGTGTTCAGCCTGACAGAGCTCCTCTCCCTGCAGGCAAAAATAACAAGTACTGTACAACCTGCTGCTTAGCATAACACACAGGCCTCAGTACTGTTCACACACACACACACACACACACACATGGTTGATCATCTGAGCTCCATTTCTGCCCTAGTTCATAAAAATAACTGTCCCAAATATTATTACAGCAGCTTTACCATCACGTCTTACAAGTTAGCATGTTTCCTAGCATGTCTTAACATGACAAGTGCTGGATGTTTGCTTGTCTTAAGATAACATTTTTCTAATGCTGTTCTGTCACAGTTCATTCAGCATGTTTCTTAACAGGTTTGGTCTCAGCACGTCTTCTAGTTTTGAATCGTAGCATGGAACCAGGTGATCTGGAACCAGATCTCTTGTATTTAGCAATGTATATTTATCAAGAATCCTACAGTAGCTTGTCTCTTGATTTTACAACCTAGACCATTAGCCTTTCATTTGCGCTGCATTTCCATGCTAGGAGTATTCCTAAAGTTTTCTTTATGCTAAATTCCTATGCTAAAGTGTGCAAGCCATATCACATTTCCTAGTAATTCTAGTGTTTTCTCTAGCATGGCTTCCATGTTAGCATAACTTGTAAATTGTAACTGCTTTCCCATAATTAGCAGGTTTTATATAAACAATGTAAACACCTGGTCTAGCATATTTACCAGTGGTGTCAAAAGTATTCACATTCATTACTTGAGTAGAAGTATAGATACTAGGGTTCAAAAATACTTCTTTAGAAGTTGAAGTATCAACCCAAGCTTGTTACTTAAGTAAAAGTTTAAAAGTACTGGTTTCAAAACTACTTAAAGTATAAAAGTAAAAGTAACGTGAGGGGGAAAAAAGCATTAAGGTCTTGCTTTCTGATCATGTGACCGGGGGGGTTGCACGTTCTGATCATAAAAATAGAGTAACGAGGCTATTTTTAAAATGTAAGGAGTAGAAGTAAAAAGTCGGCTGAAAAATAATTACTCCAGTAAAGTATAGATACACAAAATTTCTACTTAAGTAAGGTAACGAAGTATTTGTACTTCGTTACTTGACACCTCTGCATATTTAGTGTATCTTACATGATAAAATTTAAGCTACTCCATGTTCTGGTATTATCATGACCGCATGGGCTGTTTGCCCACTCTAGTGCATTTAGCAAGTCTACTAGTTTCATATTGTAGTGACATCTCTTAGCATATTTTGCATGGTTTCTATGTAGCTAAGTCTGTAATTTGCATGTTTTGCAATTCAGGTCCTGAACATCTAAACATACGTAGCATGCTTTTAAACACACCTCTTTTATTCCAGTTTTTCTAGCATGTCTTGTATCATCATGTCACCTAAATTTGCATGCTAATGTACGGCACGGCATGCCTCACAAGTCTTAGAATGTGACATGGCTATCGTCTTCAGCAAGTCATGCATATTAATATGTTTGTAATAAGTTTTTATTAGCATTATACCTCTTAGTTTTATATGCTAACTTTCTCTTGGCATCCCTTTGATGATCAATAATTTAGCATTATTGATCATTTTAAATTGTAATGGTCATACTAATGCTAGGGTTAGGGTAAATGTTATTTCTTAAATATTACTAGCAAAAAACTAGATGCTACAGCATGGTTATTTTTACGAGCTGTGCATGTCTGTATTGAAACTGAAGAAGGAGAAGTAGAACTTTCTGAAACTTTGAAGCTTGCTGTATGTTTTTTAGCTTAAGCTTCAAAAATAGTCGACAGCAGCAGCAGCATTAGCAGCAGCAACAGCAGTAGAAGTGTTCGAGGTCATCAAACCCAGCGAGCCAGGAGTCATACTGTAAAAAAAAACACCATCTGTCGTTAGGCCGTGGGATCCTTGTCCTCCTCCTTCTCCTCCTCCTCCTTCTCGTCAGCGTGTCTTGTGTGGGCTCTTCAGCGAGCTCGAGTCAGTAAACAGAAGTTCAGAGTTGCTGCACCTTGGCGAGAGTTTGCTCGTGTTTGACTCGAGTTCTGATTAAAATTCAGTGCAGAACTCAGAGCGAGAAGCAACTGACAATACAAACCAATTTGTCTCATGGCATTGCGCCGCATGCCGCTGATTGCAGCTTTCAGAGTTTCAACAGCACGTTATGGTTTCCCCAGGTGCCCAGCGACAAGGTTTTATTTATGTCTCTGGAGGTGAATTTGAGATAGGTGTGTGGACTTGGAATTAAACTTTCTGGTGACCTCTGAGCCGAGAGTCGAGTCCATGTTTACGCATTTGGCAGTCACCCTTATGCAGAGCGACTTACATTTATCTCCTTATACATCGGAGCAGTTAAGGTTTAAGGGCCGTGCTCAAGGTTCCAAACATTCCAAACAATATAATACATGCCACTAGAGTTCTAAGTTCTCATATCCAATTCAAAATTATATAATTGCAGACTGAGGACTAGGGTTAGCATTGTTCCCCAGCCATTAGGTGAGGGTTCGGTACCAGGCCATGAATAATTTGGTACACAGAAAGATTTAAAAATTCATTTTCAAAATTTAGCTTCCATTTTATTGACTATCTGAAGCTTTTATTTATTTATTTATTTATTTATTTATTTTTCATAATGATCAGATCATCTCCCATTCGCTCTTTCCCATCGCATCTCTTTCCCACACTAAAATAAGTAAAAGAAAAATACCCAATGGTGAGACATCAGAGGAGACTTCGAGACTGCTAAACAAAGAAAAATGCATTCTAAAGAAAATGCCGACTTAAATTACCGGCTTATTGCAAGAGTTGATTTGCATGTTCCATGCCCACATTGTATAATAGTTGCGACCTTAAAAGTTGTGTTTGAGACAACTTCAACTCTGCCGACATTCTGGATTACAATCAAAGTGGAATATCCTGAGATCCCCAAAAAGCACTGAAACTCCTGCTTCCATTTCCAACAACCTATCTTTATACGATGGGGTTGTCTGCTGTGACAGCAACAGAAATGAAATTACAGAGCAGACTCGACATAAGAAATACACTTCAAGTGTGATTGTCTCTCTTCACTCCTAGGTGGGACGTCTCGTCACAGGGAAACAAGCTCAGTACTCTCACTGATTGTGTATTATTGCAACAATACTGAATACCACAACTCACTCCTCTGTCCACCATTCGTCCTCTGCAGCTGATCCAGAATGTAGCTGCATGTCTTGTTTTAAACCTTCCCAAATTCCCCCACACTACCCCACTGCTCTGCTCCCTGCACTGGCTTCCTGTAGCTGACCGCATTAAATTCAAAACCCTGATCCTTGCCTACAAAGCTAAAAACGTCCCAGCGCCCACTTACCTCTCAGCTCTAATCACACCACGCACCGCACCGCGTTTCCTCTGATCCTCCAGCACGGCTGGTCCCACCATCTCTCAGGGATCAAGAACGATGTGCATCTAGACTCTTTTCTGTTCTGGCACCTCAGTGGTGAAATCTGTTCATTCAGAATGTGGGGTCCCAATGGCATTTGACTGATTGTAATTACTTAGTAACCCAGTGTAAGTACTGTATCTATCCAATGATGGAAACTACAAAGCAGTTTTGTATGTAGCTCTGGATAAAAGTGTCTGCAAAATGCCTGAATGTAAAAAAGGTTGGAATTCACTGTTTTAGAGGATAGATCTTACAAACTGGTTCTATAAAAAAAGTGAACATTTTGACCAAGCCGGATTGTCTTCCTTAGAGAAACTGTTGAAAACGATTAAAGGCATCCTGAAGCTTGCATATGTTCTACTGACTATTATTATGGGGATCCACAGGTAGGTGCAAATGGTCTGGGTTATATTTAGGCATTTTGCAGCTCTTATCCAGAGTTACTTATTTTTTCCTCATTGTACATTTGAGAGTTAAGGGACTTAATCCAAGGCCCAACAGGAACAACTTGGTGGTCATGGGATTTGAACCTGGGACGTTCCGAGCAGTAGGCCAATGCCTTAACCACTGAGCTACCCCTCATTTCAGTTACTACCTGGTGGATAAAGATAGTAACAACTGGATCACGATTGTAATTAAAATGTAACTATAAATGGATAGAAACTATTATGTATGTTATTCTTTTATGAATATATAAACTGTAATTGTGGGGCAGCAGTAACCGAGCTTCTTAAACATGCACAAATCTGTGACAGTGCCCCCTTTTGGCAGCTTTATGCAAAATTTATACAAGTAGATTTAGTCTGATTGATTTAAATTCCACAAATCAGTTCAGATCAACCCTGGTAAAACTCAGAATTTGTTTTTTTTAATGTAGTTGTCTCAGACATTTCCCGGAGACACAAGCAGTATTATGTTAAATAGAAGGATCTGGACTCCTCGTTCATCTTCGCCCAAAGGAAAAAAGTCATTTTGTCGGGCTGAACAGACCATCCATCAATCAAACATCATCTGTAATCGAATCAGTCTGTCCTCACCCTGTTACCGTCCAGGAAAATCTGCCTGTTGTCTCTAAAACATGGAGCCACTCGTGCATGCACGATCTGATTTAATTCTACAGGCATGAATTTCAATCACAGGCACGTGAGGACTCCGTGTGCATGCACTTGTCAACATGGCTATTAAATTAGCCTGAGCGCGCTTCGTCATCTTTCATGTTAATGCACGCAATGCTGCTAGGAATTTTATTTTAAACCTTGAGAAACATGTCATGGATGAGAAAGGTCCTATAAAGCTGCAAATAAAACAATATATAAAAAAGAAAGTAAATATTAAACAAGAAGCTATACATTTACAATCACAGAGATCTTATGTACTTATTTATTTATTTATGATTCTGTCATTATAATGTAATATGTACAAATGGTCTGTTGTAATACATTTGCAAGGGAATCATTTATCTTAATGGCTCGTATCTCACTGACATGAACATAAGCAACGCTCACAAAAATCTAATCATGCCACTGTAGTTTAGATAAGAGGCTCATTGAGATAAAGGAACGTTGCTGCCTTTTAATCTTAGCAGAAAATAACTGTGATGAAATTGTGACTTAATGGAAAGTATGAACTCTCATTTCTGTCGATGAGCTGAGGTGTGGTCGGTGTCTCAATCTGCTTTTTGAATGTAATGAATATTAACCACCCCCAAAATCTTTAGAGTAATTTTCATGAACTAAATAGAATTCATGTTTATGCCTCACACGTCTGCCGATGTGGTCCACTTTCCACCAACCCTGTGAGATTGTGTCCTCACAAATTGTGACTGGTAAGCTGCATACTCTCTCTACTCTACTGGGCCCGGTTTCTCGATAACGCACACTATTCGCGCGCTAAGAAGACTCTTAAGATATATCTTACGTTAAGTGATAACTTTTCTAAGTGTATTTCTTGAACTGTCTCTTAGGAGTCTTCTTAAGTCGCTGCCTCTTACGTCCGACGTTACGCGGCGCTGTCTACAGTGAAGGTCCTGAATTAGCGGACATCGGTGGCTCAGGAATCGATTTTTCACTCCTTTTGCATGACAGCGTTAAGAAAAACAGCACTTTCTATGCAAATTAAGACGGCACTATTCTATTAATTCTATTAATTCTATTTTATTAATTGCACTAAATTCTTTCAATAGCGTTTATTTCGACATGGGTTAACTTATCAATAACATGCCATAATAGACAAATATGTAAATTAAATCACCAAACTAATATTTCCATGTAACCTGTAGTGGTGGTGAAATGAACCGGGTATACAATCATAGTTGATGGACAAACAGCTGATACACTCTTCACCAGCTTCAGAAACAATGTGAAGTGTCAGTTGTTGGGGTTGTATAGCGCACTTATGGAATGTATACGATGAGATGACAGAGTGGAGGTTTAATACCTCTATCTCACCTACGCGGTTTCGCTTAAGTGCAGTTCATCATGATTCGGCACGAGTTTTGGTGCATTTGGTTACTACGTTTCCATTTTACCACGCAAAAAAATTAAACATGTTAAACATGTGGAAGCTCGCGGACCTTGCAGATCTTTGAGGACCGTTGGGCGCCGGTCACTCGAGGCGGATCACGGTGCCTAATACCCCTCTCTCACCTGTGTGGCCTGACTCATCTCCGTGAGCTGCCGCGATTGCCTGTGACGTTCCTTTAACGTTCCGCGAAGTTCTGCAAAGTCTGCAAGCTTCCGCGAGGACCAGCAAAAAAATTAAACGTTTAATTTTTCACGCGGAAAGATGGAAACGTAATCACAGCGCAAAAACTCGGGGTGAATCATGATGAACCCTACTTACGGCCACAGCGCGAGACCGTGCAGGTGAGATAGGGGTATAACACACCGCATCTCACAGAGAGTCAAACCGCATAGGTGAATAGGGGTATTAAACATTACAATCACACAGAAAAATTAATGGATGCGCTGTCTGAAACTCCCATGGTTATTTTCTCATTTAACTAAATCAAATTTCATAAAAATAAAATGTGACTAAAAGAAAAAGTCCATAATGTTATGGATAATGTCTAATGATCAATGAAACATATTTTAAA
Organism: Channallabes apus; assembly: GCA_030522415.1. Taxonomy (NCBI): domain Eukaryota; kingdom Metazoa; phylum Chordata; class Actinopteri; order Siluriformes; family Clariidae; genus Channallabes; species Channallabes apus. Next base: position 45,602,686 of record CM060111.1, read on the forward strand.
CAAAAAGCAGCGAGCAGCTGGACATCGGGATGTAGAGAATAAGTACGATGCGTTGGTCTGGCACACGCAGGTCTGAGCAGCTCAAGAAGCTCCATAATCTGTTGCCTAGGAAGGCAAAACTTTTATTTGATTTTTTTTTTTAATAACGACCACGGGGAAAAAATTTAAAGGGCTGAAGTTTTGTCTAAAGGAAAAATGTACATGACCCACACGGCTCCACGGACGGCACCGTCTTCAGTTTAACACAACACCACACTCGCTGCCTAATTGTTCGCCACCTGTTTAATATTAATAGTGATTGCCAATTTTAATTCATTAGTCACATTATGAAATAGGCTATTAGTTCTGAAATAAAATAAAATAAAATTCTTAA